>CM062819.1:1569306075-1569731529 GCA_031772625.1 Pinus tabuliformis | reverse complement strand
AGAGCATAGATTTGAGGCTTGGGACTTGGTGTATCTTCATTTGCAACCCTACAAAGAATCATCTCTCAAAATAAAAGGGATATAGCAACTAAAGCCCAGATTATGTGGGCCCTACAGGATTGTGAGACGTGTAGGGGAAGTAGCCTATGAGGTAGAGCTTTCGGAGGGGTGTAAGATTCACAATGTTTTCCATGTATCTAACCTCAAAAAGGCCCTGGGACAACATGTATTCACTTCTACCAAGCTTCCACCATTAGACGAGGAAGGGGAGTTGATTCTAGTTCCAGAGGAAAGTTTGGAGGTAATAGAGTGGAAGCTGAGAAACAAGACTATTAAGGAGTACCTGGTGAAATCAAAAGATTTTCATGTTGAAGATGCCACATGTGAAGGGGAATAGGTGCTCCAACATCTGGGACAAAAGCTGCTTAAGGACAAGCAATCTTGGGCGAGGAGGGCCGTAATGTCCCCATCCGCTTAGGAGACATACAGAAGGCGATCTGCTAACCTAATAAGGTTGACGTAGGCTATGATGGGAAAAATTAATCAAGGGAGTAAATTTGCCTAGGAGAAAACATTACAAAAGCTAAAGTGGTGAAAAGGGGACATGGGTCCTAGGTTAATGAAAAGTCACTTTTAAATTATAGTGAGAAAACCCACTAAAGTGACTCTATTAAAATAAAAGGGTAAAAAGGTTGCAAAACTGGTGAATTAGTTATAAAAAGGGAAAATCAAGAACCTCTCCTCGTTCTTGCATTTGCTCACTTGAGAAAAAATAAATTTGGAGAGCTCTTAAAGAAGTGTCTATGGTTCTTGGAAACCCTCATTATGATTGCTAGTTTCAGTGTTGAAACTATACACCCTAGCTAGTTTGGGAGTAGGCTCACTCAAATTTTTCCATTGTGCTTCAAGAAGAAGAAGATATTTGCATGGAGTAATTCAGTGGTGTTATCAATTGATTTTATGGAATGTATTTGGCACACACCTTAAAGAGTTTCAATTAAATATTTATTTGTTTATATGTTCACCTGGTGACTCCTTAGTTTATTTGTATCATTTATTTTCATTTCAATGGACTTTTCATGGGTTTCTTTACGCTTTACTCCATTAAATTTTGCTGACATTACAGGTTTTCCAAATGAAATGCCAAAAATAGAGGCATGGGATACCCACTTATCCTATTTTCGAAGAGATGAAGATGATGATCTGACACATCTTATCAAATTCCATGATTGCATTCCCAAGATGGGGGTTGCCACGAGGATGTACTCATGAAGTTGTTCATGATGTCATTAGAAGGCGATGCTCGAAATGGTACAGAGGACTTCCTCCTAGTGGAATCTCTTCGTTGAAATATTTTCATACAATCTTTCATGAGTACTATAAATGTATGTATCCTACAATGTTGCTTGATTTTAATTCTTGTAAACGTTATAATGATAATAATATCAAAAATCAACATGATGATAATGGTAAAGAATCTGAAATGGATAATAAATATGAAGTAGAAAGTGATTTTGATGAATCTAACTTTGAAAATCTTCAAAGATCATCTTTTGTCTTAGGTACTAATGAACAGGATATGTTGCCATCAAATTCAGGAAGTCATGAAGAAGACACTCCCTTTCTAACAGAAGATCTTGCAATGCATTTATGTTTTAAGAAACCTCAAGATTCTATAACTCCTGTTGATTCTAACTTATCTTTGGTTTCGTGTTTAGAAATTAGAAATAATGATATTGATAGGGGAGAAGTTTCATCTGAGGTGTTTGACTCGATATCTAAGCAAATATAATTATGTTGTATATGCATGAAGATGCACACCAAAAAGTAATCAATAAAAATATTCTTCAGTCAATTGATCCAATTTTTCAACCTTTTTGTGATACAACCAGGAGACTAGTATGTGTACTTATCTTTGACCATTCTAATTCCATTCCATATAGTTTTCATGTTGACTATTCTCAACCACCTATTTATGATGATTATGAAGAAGAATTGATCATGAATCAGTTTTGGATTTTAATTCTTATTTTTAACACACTTTAGATACTTTTAATACTTATCTAAATGAAGATTATGACAACATAACTCAATCAACATCTTTGCAATATACTTAAGAACAACCTATCTATGAAAGTTATGAGGAAGATGAGCTTTTAAATGAAAATGGAATTAATGATATCAGTTCTTACCTTTCATCTCTTCCTAAATATGACAATCATTATCAATGTAATCATTTGCAAGATGATCCTTGTTCCAATTTGGAAGTTTTAGACAATAAATCTTATAAAGAAGATAATCTAGTTTCCCTTGTGTTATCACTCTATAATTTCCCAAGGCTTTGGAGAGAAACCCATAGGTAACCACAAAACCACTTGCAAAGCTAGGATCTAGCCCTTCCAGCTTCAGAGAGGGATCCCTCTTTCTAATTTAGATTTTTTGTTTTAAGATATTAGGTGAGTTATTGAGTTTTGTGTTTGGTTTTTTCAAAGATTTGGTTGAAAACTGTAGGGAAATTCCATTGGGCATCGAGCCATGAAGTCTTGGGGTGATTAAATACAAAAAGGATAGAGCAGCTATAACAGGGCAAAATATGCAAGCTTTTGGATATTTAGAGCATTTATGGAGTGAATAGGATGAAATTATTTAGATTCAATTAAATATAGAGCATGATGAATTCTATACTTAATATCAGAGTGAAAACATAAATATTTTTTATAACCCAGAGTAGAGTGTACTTAAACAAATTCAACCCTTTATCTTCTTTAAACAATAGAGACAGAAAAACATATGGAAAACTGAGGAAATAATAATTTCACATGAGAAGGAACATCACCAATTGCCTCACATGGGAATCCTAGAACAAACTCTTTGTATTATTGAAATTGATCACTTCAGTACATGCATAGCTTAGATCAAAATGTATGCTTTCTTCATACAAGTTCCAACCTTTTCTAAGTCTTATTTCTGAATATTTATACAAAACTATTACATCTGAGATCTGATTGCAAAATAAAATACATTTACAAATAATATATGTTAATGACACAACTATTTTAGATATAGAATAAGAAAAATAGGGAAATTTTTTCTAAACTTTGTTGCATTGTTGAGGCTATGTAGGAATCTGGTGATGACTATAGCTATTTCGCTACAAATGTTGTTCCTCTGATGCTGAAAATTTTGTGCTTCAGTTACACTTCACTCGATCAACTCTAGCAATCGGTCCCACCTTTCTTCACTTGGGATAGAAAAGTTAACCATATTTCTGAACCTTTCATCCACCTCGGTGTAAGTGTCAAAAGTTGGCTTATTGACAAAAAGGTGGTGGATTTCATGTTGAATATTCAAATCAAATTGTATTCCCTATATGAATGCTTCTCCACTAATAACTCCTTTGGCCTTTACAAATTTGGAAGCATCAGCACCTATGCTACACAACTATTCTTGGTAGTTTTCTAATGGGATCAATTTTCCATTAGAATTCTTGAGAGTAGGTAAACCCTTTTCCTGCAGCAATGTGAATTTTTTGTTGAACCTCCTAACCTGCAACTCAAGGTATTTGCATTTATTCTCCAGTTGTATCATTAAATTCTTTTTTGTTAAGACCCTCTTAACCTCCATGATTGTTGTTGTCCTGTTTGGAATGTTCAGGTCTTCTAGTTCCTCCTTGGTCTTGGAATTCAACAGCTTGATAACCTTTTGTGCCTCTTCTGGTCTATGCTCCAAGTTTGCCTTTGTGTTCTGTATTGTTTTTTTTACTCTTTGCACAAGTTATTCCTTCTCAAAAGTAATCTGAATTGAAGGCTACATATATGTTATGTTGGCATTTATATTCTGCCAAATGTTGTTCTTATCCTCTGCCAACACCTGACTGACAAAGGATTGGTCCTCATATTTCTATAACTGTTGGATGAGCTTGTAACTTTTCTACATTTCTGACAAATATGCATTGTCATTTTTAATCTTATTCTCCTCCATCCGAGTTAATGCCGCTGACAATTTCTCTTTCTTGGCCTGAACTGATGAAAATTCATCCAGAGCTCTCGTAAACTCTTTTGTAGACTATGAAGTTGTCGTCTTTACTAGAGTTTCTACTACTGTACCTGTCCTTGTTGTAGATTCTCTTGTTGCTTCCCACTGTTCTTTTTCTTTCAACAGTACTTTCATGCCCTGCTCCATCTTTTGTATCTATGCATTCTGCTCAACTACTATAGTAAATAATTTTTCTTTCTCCATTTCTATATCGACAACTTCTTTAGCTTGAGGATGTTCTGTGTAGGGTAGCTTTAGTTGCTTCCTCAATGCTTGAATGTTTACCTCCTTTCTCTTTATGAGCTCTTTTGTTGCTTTGATATCCTTGGGGTCATGTCCTAACTTTATGATCAAATCTTCTAGAGATTTGATCCTAATGTCCTTGGCAAATGATGACATCTTCTAAATCTTCAGTTGAGAATTCATGTTATTCAAAGATGACTATAATTTTGAAGCAGTCATGGCTGAACTAATAAGTGTTGAAAAAATCAGCTCCCCTGTTTGCTTGTGCAAATCGATTTGATTGATTTCATGTATCTTGCTAGTATCAATTGAGAAAATGGAGGCTTTGTAGTCTTCAACACTCCTGGGAGCTGGTACTAAAGGTTCCATGAAGGCCATTTGGAATTGTCCTTTCTCTGAATCAAATGCAGAGAGTAATCTATGTTGTGTTTTAGTTGTCTGCTTCCAAAATTTAGAGTAGGTGGAAGCCTTCAAAGCTTCATTCTTCAATTTTATCTCCCTGTATCTTGAAAATATACTTTGCTGAGTTGAAATTTGGGAACTGGATGATACTGGAGACTGGACTATTGTTTCTGTAGTAGGTGATTATACTGTTTCTTTCATTTGAGTAGAAGGAGTGAGAGGAGTTTCTGACAAAATCAATGTGGTTGTTTATCGTGTGTCCATTTCCTGTGGAGTTTCATCTTGAATAGTAATTACTTGAGGCTTAAACAGAGGATTTATTTGAGAATCTGACTTTCGACTAGTGGTTGGGTCCTTATTTTTCCTTTTAAAAACAATAAACTTTGCATATTGTCAGAATCAGTATGAGGCATGGCTTCCCCTTCCCTTTTGCCCTCCTTTTCCTTAGGAAGGGGTGTCTGCAAAGATGACTTAGTGACCAGTTGTCCTTCAGCTTCCTGTAAAGTTCCCTTTGTCCATTCCTCCTGGTAAACATATTGTTCAATTTCAGGCCTTGGTGTATGTGCATAGGAGGTACTTTTTTGTTCCAATCTAAGCTTAGAAATGATGCCTAGGGGATCATAGGACCAATGGAAACTAAGCTTGAATTTCAACTAACTCAAAATAGTATCCACTTCCTTTGCTTCAGCTCTGGTGTTGATAATATAGGGCCCTATATGAGCCTTCATCTTGAACTGTGTCTTCTTCTTATAGGAGACAAAATGCAGCTCATCCATGTTTAGCATTTGCCTAGTGTATTCTAATGCAAATATTCTAACTGGTATAAATACTAGAAACCTGTAAGGAGGTAATTTTGATCCATAAACTATAATATCAATGTAGTTATGGTATAAATACCAGTCTCCAACTTTCGATTGCTCTAACAAGTGTAAAAATTGAGTTGGCAAGAAACTGGTTGTAATTGAAAATAATTGATGGTTGTTTGCCAACTGCAAAAAATAGATAAAAATCCTAACACTATCTCATCTATCCACTGATCATTATGGTACTTGAGTAGTCGAGTTACCATAGAAATTACATGTTTGGAAATTTTAGGTAAAATTGAGACTGGATATGGGGGATTTGTCCAGGGTAATTCAACATTTTCTGGAAGGAAACACTCAAAAATTTGGGCTCTCTGAGGGAATGTCAATTTTTTATATAATTCCATTAAGACATCAGTAGAAAAGGATGATGGGAGGCTTGATATTCAATTTGCAGGGCCTGGCACATACTTTCAGGGGAAATGGAGAAAATGACTTCATTATTACGAGAAATGACAGCCCTTTGACTTGGCAAATATCGGAGATGGCACCAAACAGAGAATTCAGGGAAAAAGTAAGTTTGGGGGAAGACAAACTAACGGAGAAGGGATTCCAAAATACTCAAGCCATCACTTTTGTCCATGAACTTTTGCTTTGCCCAGTTATGGAGCTCGTACAAGTCAAATTCGAATTAGATCTCGACAATTTTGTAATGGGTGTCTATCAAGGGAGATTTGTCAAAATCTGGGACTGAGGGAATGAGGGGATTTGACTCTGTAATATTTCCCTTCCTTTACGGTTTTACATTTTGGGAGATGAAATATTGGGAACAGAAGAACAATGCTAGAGAAAAACTTGATAAAAAAAGGTCTAAAAACAAGTTTACTCGTGGAAAACTATCGACTTTGCACAGGGAAGGTTGTTGTAGAAGGCTTGCAGTTTGTGGCAATTTGTTCCTTTAATCTGCAGGATCAATGTCGTGCTCAAAGGGTTGAATGCTAGCCTCTATGGGTTTTTATAACAGTCCAATTGGTTATTTAGCGGGAAGACTAACGTCTATGGAGCGGAGAGATTAATTAGTAAAATGGATAGATGGTGGGAGTTAATGACATAATGTTCATTTAGATTTCGGGCAAATATTTAAACGGATAATATGACGTGGATGGGAGTAACATGGCAAGACAGATGGCAGAAACAAAGTGGCATGGGTAACGGTTATGTAGTGGGAGATGAGTGGTGGAAAGGGAGACACATGGTGGGAGAGAATTGGCGAAGGGATGAGTCGTTGGCGGGGGGGTGGATAGTAAGCGGTATCGGGAGGAGACCCCCCAAAATTCCCCAGGCACCACCACGTTGGCCCAGGGGTTTTGGCGGAAACAACTCCCCCCCCCCCCCCCTCGTGTTAATTGTTGGGAGTGTGGGGGGCGAAAACACCCCTCCGTCGTGGATTAGGGTGGAGTCAATCACGACCATTGATTCCAACACGACCTTTATTCATATATGCCAAAATAAATTTGTCATTTTATTACATAGCTTAAAACATAAAAACCAAATAAATGATAATAACCAAGGTTTAAAACCTTATAATTTGACATTTTTTTAATTTTGAAAGCGACATTTTGATTGGCTTGCTATAGGGGCCCACTTTTTCTTTATTTTTCTAATTTTTTGTTCATTTCTTTTGTTTTTTCACATATATATCATTTTTTTATATCCCCTATTTTATTTTTTCTTTTCTTTCTCTTTTTCTTTTTCTTTTAATTTTCCTTTTTATATCATATATATTTTTTACTTTTCTTCTTTTTCTTTTGAACTTTTGAAAATAATTTGTAGAATGAAATCATTATTTACAACATCTCATAGGAGAAAATCAATAATAATTGTCAATTGATCGTATTAATTATAGGACCCTAACACCTTGAATTTGATAGTGATATTTTTACTAAAAATATTGAGAATATTGAATTACACAATCATAACGATAATCTTCATTTTCCTAAGCATAATTTACAATCTTTCTCGCAACACATGGAGAAATTGGATTACACTACAATAGGTTCTAATTTGAAATACGGAAATTATTTTGGAAATACCCTTTAGCGGTTTTTTTATCATGAATCATCTGAAGGATGTCACGGAATTCTGGATTTCCATGGGAGTAATCTTCTTGAAATTTCAGAAAGCATCGAAAAGAGAATTTATGAAAGGCCCTCATAGGAAAACATCGCAGAAAACTTTATACTTGGAAGGCTTGATCATTTGTATTTTCACACAGAATATTGTGACTTTGTGAAAAATTGGATGGACAAGGTATTTCAAAGAACATCAACATATTATTACCTATACTTCTACTTTCTTTTGGGATGCAAGTTAGTTAACACAACTTACTTCTTTCTTAATTTACTTCTGATATTTTTGTTTTGGATAAGCAAGAAGCCCCGAGCTATGAGATATGTCATTAATAAGTTTTTGACTTGGTTACATTGGATTTTTTATTTATTTGATAAAGTTTGCTATTAGGACACATGCATATAAATTTTGTGCATAAATAAAATTATTACAATTTTGATTGCATATACTTTATGCATGTTTAGTTTAGAAGAAATAAACATGAAACCTTTACATCTTAAATAATCTTTAGTGCTCATAACAAGAATGAAAAACCCTCATTCTAGTTGCTAGTTTTCTTGTTGAAACTATACGCCCTAGCTAGTTTGGGAGTGGGATCAATCAGATTTCGACATTGTGCTTCATGGATGATCTGTAAATTGTCGTGGATATTCCACTAAACAGTTCTGATAATAATATATTAAAATTATGAATTTTTTATACTATTACAGTTTTATTAAACTTCTAGATCTGAAAATTTCACTGTAATTAGTGTATGCATGGGAATGGAAATTATGCAGAAAGTAGAGAATGACAAAATAATCTCACACATGCACATAAGACACAAGATATGATATGGGAAACCCTTTTGGGAGAAAACCCAACTAGAAGGTGAGGTTGCTTCGCTCTCCTTCTCTGTCTGGAAAATAAGGTTGCAAGTACAAAAGAGTAAGGCTTGTAGCCCCTGGGCTGCTACAGTGCACAAATCCTCCCTGTGTTGTTTACATCATATCCCTCTTAGCTATATTTTCTTAGTTATGGAACAAAATTCTCTCGAAAGAATGGAATGCATCTTTCTCCTAGTGGCCCGGTTATAACATAGCCTGATAGCCTACTAGTGGTTAAGTTTGAATACATCAACTCTTAACTAGAGTTACAATATAGACTCTTCTAGAGTATTTTACATCATAATGACGTGGCTATCCCCTTTACATGAATAATGGGGGCTGACGCAACATCCTCCTAAATTATTGGTGTGAAACCAGGAAAGTCAACTTCTAAGTGGCATAACTTTTGCATACAGACTCCGATTGACGCACTTCTTACGTCGTTGGAAATATATCTATGTGTAGAACAACATGAAAATGTGTTATGCTAAAGTAGAAAAATTTTACCCCCAAACAACATCGTTTGATGCCTCAAAACGCTCTGGGAAGGTTTCAAACCTCGTTTCGCCAAACTGAGTCTCGCTGGTAAAAGCGGCCCATGAGATGATTCCTCCACTTTTTCCACTCTGACATTGAGATGGATGAAAAATAATATAATGATTCAATATAGATCATAACTCACCATTTTGGGAGGATTTTGGTTCCCAAAAGCTTCTACTAAATGAGGTGAGGAAATTTTTCATCCACCTTCTCTCTCGTGTACCATTTAGCTTTGCCTAGAAGTTGTCCCTTCAACCCAATCTACCAAAGGCGATGCTTCCCATATCTTGTAGTTTTGGACCTCTTCTGCAAAAATGTATCTTCTATCAACTCTTCCTAAGCATCTGATGCCAAATCCTCCACAGAAGGTAGGACTTGTTCCTCTTCCTGATCTAGCATGAAAGGATCATAGAGTTTCAAATTATCTACATTCAGAACTGAGTAAATGCGCATATATGGTGGTAAACTAAGTCGACAGGCATTATCACCCACATTTTCCAATATCTCAAAGGGACCATACTTCAAAGCCTTGATTTTCTTACCAAGACCCCGTAGCCTCTCCTTTTTCAACTGTAGCCATACTATGTCTCCTATCTTGAATGATTTCTCTGTTCTGTGTTGATCATACATGGCCTTATACTTTTCTTACGACTTCTACAGTGTCCCTTGTACCTATAGATGGATATGTCTAATCTTTTCTATAATTTTTTCAACCCTCAAGGCATCTCATGTAAGATCTTCCTTCACGCCTCCTTGCTACCCATATGAAATATCCAAAGGTGAAGGCGGAAAATATCCAAAACAAGTTTCAAATGGGGACTTTCCTGTAGAAGTGTGGACTGATCTATTGTAAGAATGTTATATATAAACCATATTTTCATATCAAACCTTTGAATTCTTCTAGTTGTATCCCCTTAGAAGTTGAACCAAAGTCTTGTTGACTACTTTCATCTACCCATCTGTCTATAGATGGAATGTTTTAGATCTCTTTAACTTTGTGTCAATATTCTCCCACAATGTAGTCCATAATTCACTAAGAAATCTTGTATCCCTGTCTAAAATTATGCTCCTTGGTATCCCAAAGTGTACCTAGACCTGTTCAAAGAATAAGCTTATTGCTTCTTGTCTATTGATGGTCTTTTTATAAGGCGTCATAACACACATCTTGTTGAACCTGTCAACTACCATGTATAAGTAGTCATGTCCCTTGCTTGTTGTCAGTAAACCTCCCACAAAATCCATGGAAATGATTTCCCAAGGATGAATAGGTACAGGTAAGAGATGATATAGACTTTGTTTCTTGTTTCTAGGCTTGCTGGTACAACAAAGCATGCATCCACTTATGAACCTAGCTATGTGCTCTTGCATATTGGGCCAATACACATACCTCTACAAGTTAGGCACAGTCTTCCCTACACCAAAGTGCCCTGCAACCTTGGAGATGTGAGCCTCTCTAATCAGCTGCAATCACTCACCTTTAGGAACACATAGCTTATCCAGCCTGTAGAGTAACCCATCCTGGAGATGGTAGTCAATGGTGTTATCGCCATCGTGCACATGACTATGACTCTGCAATTGTTGATACACCTCCTTGAAGTCCTCATCCTCTAAATATGTCTCTTTGTATGCATCATGGGTGAATGGCTCCATGTGCATAAGAGTCCCCAAAGTTGTAATATTTGATGTGGGTGGCCTTGAAAGCATGTCAGCCAACTTGTTTGTGCTTCCCTTCTTATACTTGATCACCAAATGAAATTGTTGTAAAAACCCCATCCACTTGTAATGCCTGGTCTGTTGTAGCTTACTCTGGGCCTGCAAGTACTGTAATGGCTAGTGATCTATGTGGATTACTGTCTCCTTTCCCATCATATAGTGCTTCCACTTCTTCATAGCTTACACCATGGCATAGAGCTCCTTATCGTAGGTAGGGTATTTAAGGACTTCCCCATGAAATACTTCATAATAGTAGCATACAGAGATTCCTTCCTGCATCAAGACAACTCCCATAGCATACCCACTCGCATTTATCTCCACTTCAAAGTGCCTTTGCAAGTTTGTTAATGTCATAACTGGTGCTTGGCTAATCTTCTTCTTTAACTCCTTGAAAGCCTTTTGTTGACCTTTTCCCCACTAGAAACTCTTGCCACTTGTTGTTATGGTGTGGAATGGCGTTGCTACCACTGAAATAAGGCTATGAATTTCCTCAAGTACTATGTTGCCCCAGTGAAACTCCTGACCACATAAACATTAGTAAGCACTAGCTATTTCATGATGGCCTCCATATTGGAAGGATCTATCTTCAACTCTCCTCCATCGATCACATACCCCAGATACACCAAAGACTGTTGCGCAAAGTCACACTTCTTAAGATTTGCTACCAGTTGGTGCTTCTTCAATGTTTCCAGGACCTACGTTAAATGTGAAATATGCTCCACTCAAGTAGAATTATATACCAGTATATCATCAAATAGAAAATAACAAATGAATCTATAAAATGGCGCATTATATCATTAATTAATCTCACAAATTTAGTTAGTGCATTACATAGGCCAAATGGCATGACTAACCACTCATACAAACCTTACCTGGTTTTGAAGGTGGTCTTTCAGGTATCTTCTTCTTTGACTCGAACCTAGTGATATCTTGACTTCAAGTCTAGCTTGGTGAAGTAATTAGCTTGTTGCAACTGATCCAACATATCATCTATCATAGGCAAGGGGTATATGTTCTTAAGCATGATTTTGTTCAATCCCTTGTAATCTATACATAGCTTCCAAGTGGGTGACCCATATGGTGATGTACTCGGTCGAATGACACCCTGTTCCAGCAGCTATTCAATGTTTCTTCACCTCACTTACTTGTATAAAAAACTTCTTATACAACCCAATATCCAAAATGTGGAGTCCGGAAATAGCTAGATCTCGTGCTCCACTCCTCTCTTAGGCGGTATCCCTTTAGGCTCTTGAAACACATCCTTGTATGCTTGTAACAACTCATCCAATTGTTGTTTGTATTTCTTAGTACACACCTCCAGGGATGCCTTACCTCTTATTGACTCCTCTACACACTGACTTTCTCTTAAAAACAATAAAACATACTTCTTGCTGGAACTGATCAATTTCTTGGCTTGGTTGGCACTCACCAATGAAATTTTTGACTTACCTTTGTGCTTATTGATGATAAATGTTTTTCCATCCTTGACAAGTCGATACTGGTTGGCTCTCCTCATGAATATTGCATCACGCATGTACATGTATGGACTCCCAAACACAACTCCACATACATTGATCTAGATCTTTAACTTCAAGGATGCATTTAGAATTGCATATAACATAGCATATTAACCATGAAACTTAAACCACATAAAAAGAAGCAAAAAAACATATGCAAACATGAGATCAAGACACAATTATTTGATTATCGAGTTCACCCAATGTGGGCTACATCTCCGAGCCCTCCTCAATAGTGGGGAGGTCTTCTTTTATTAAGTTGCATCAAAGAAATCAGTTACAAGCAACTTCATAAAAATGACCCTTATACCTCCAATCCTGATGATGGCCTGAAAATAGAGAGCTCAACCGGAGAAACGAACATCACCACTGAATTATTGGCGCAAAAACGTGCAAAATCTGTTATAAACTTGCCCAATTCTAACACTCTTACCTCAGGCCCTTTAGGGAATCTTTAAGGAATCTTTGTTGATGCCCCACTCACGGTTGCAACCCTAGGCCTTCTCCTGGTTCCGCAAATCTGGGTTCCAACCTCTGCCTCTGCTTCGTTGGTCGTTGTGAAAATGGTTGGTGTTTAAATATTTGTGCGTCGACGAAGCCACCAAGGAGTGAGCTTGTGGCTCGATGGTGGCAGATCCAACTAGGCAGGCGGAGGTCGGGTTATCAAATCCCCCACCCACCCATAATAGCGAACATTTTTTGTTAAATGGAAAACAGTTTGTTGGCATGATAAATACACGGTTGGCGGTTACATTTCATATGTGGTAACAGTTACATTTCCCCACAGCTTATGTGATAAATGTTGGTTCGGTGGGCGGGTCCACCAGGGGTTCCTACCCCACCATCCTTTTTTGGTTTCATATGGTATAACTGTGGTGGGTGTGGTGGCGGGGTTTGACCACCCATCACCGTGTATTATATATATATATATATATATATATATATATATATATATAGATATATAGCAGGGTTGGTGGCCCGCCAACCATTTCTTATATTTTTTTATTTTATATTTTATACAAAAAGCCTCATTGGTTAAAAATCGTCAATTGAAAAATAAGAGATATTGGACAAATTAACCATCCTACAAATTCACACGTTCTGATGGCTAAATTCTATGCGTCGGGTCTCGGTCAATTTGGTTCCTCTTTAAGCCTGCCACTTGGCCAATTTTGACCCAAACTTTGACGAGCTATAACTTGACCATACAAACTCAGATTTGAGTGCCGTTCACACCTATGGAATCAGTGAGACGAGCACTATGACTGGTCTTGGTTTCACTTCCATCTGAAGACTTTGATTTTTGAGCTATTTTCAAGGCCACTTATATTTCTGGATCCTTCCAGATCATTCCTCCCCACTGAGGAGATTTTGGTCCTCCAAAAGCATGACCACATCCTACACACTACCTGTGTCCTCATCAAACCACACTTTCAACATCTGCATTGCATGCAAATCTGGTACATTCTTTGCAATCACATACAAAACCACACATGACTCAAACAACCCCATACTTTCCAAGAGTTTATAACACACTCTTTGGTCAAGTTTTACATAATAGAAACCAATACCCCAGCTACTAACAAAAGGCCAAAAACATCATTGTTGCTTTAGTAAGCGATGGAAAACACATCATCACTTTTACAATTATTCACAACACATGATTTACAAACTGTGGCCATGAAAAGCTACTATATCTAGCAAAACCATCTCTTACTCAATAAATCAGACCACCATGAATGTGGTGGATTCATTTGTTGAACATCTTTTCCAACTAGTTTCTTCATGGGTGCTTTCTGGGCTTGGAGTGTCTTACATGCGGCTTTCTGGTGTCCATCCTCATTGCAATAACTACAATGATTCTTTTTCCTCAAAACTTTCTAGATCGTCTTGGAACGCTTTCTCCTTGTGTGCCTTTGATAAGTGCTCGTGGAACCCTCACCATCAATGGAATGTGATTAAGTGCTCTCATCACCCGTCATTGGTTGGTCACTGGCTGTCTTAGGGCATTCCCCAACTTCCTTTCTGACATATCTAAGTCCTACATAGTGAGGAAATTCTTCCACTTTGATAGGGTTCACAATGCCTTGGCCATTAATGTTGAGGCCCTTTCCTTGATACCCCATTTTCTTTAACAATTTTGATCCATCTCTTGTAGTATGTCTCTCAAAAGCAGCGAAATCATCATCTTAAAAAGTACATGAAATTGAAGAATCACTTTTTACCTTAGGCTTGTTATGTTGCAACTTTTCTAAGGCCTCCTCCTTGGCTTGTAACTAATGTTGCAACCTTTGTTTCTCCTTATCTGCTTCTTGTAGGAGCCTCCTTAGTTCAACATTCTCGGCCTGAATGCTTTTATTGATTTCTTCGAGTTCTTAGAGCCATGCCGCATTTGGTGCCCTTTTCATATTGGGTACAATATTTGTTGAAATATTTGTCTCATCACCCGAATCGGAACCCAAGTTGATGGGTCTATCTGTTGCAATCCCAAGAGTCATGATCTTCATTTTGTCACCTAAGTCTGATCCCATGTTAACTGGTCCATCGCCTGCAAATCCCACAGTTGTGATCTTCTCATCATCCTCGGATTCAGATTCTTGGTCTTGTTACATGGTTGCAACTGTCTTCTACTTCCCTTTTCTGTCATTCCTCTTAGGTCTCAATTCTAGATGTAGTTTCCAACAATTCTCCTCATCATGCCCTTCTTTCTCACAATCAATACACAAGGGCTTTGATCCTCTTCTCTTAGTTGTTGTTGTCCTCTTTGGGTGATCGTCTTGTTCATGCTTCTCCTTGCTTTCAAGATGTACAACCTTCACACTAGCTTCATCAAGAGACTTAGGTTCAAATAATAACAATGAATGACGCAAATAACTATGCAAAGAGCCAATATATTTCATCAACATCTCAAAAGTGTCTAGTGGAACATTCAATGCTAATACTTGTTTTCTAAACTCCTCTGTAAAATTCTAAACAGTTTGACCTTTGCTTTGCTTCAAATGTTTCCATTCCATCATGGCCTTCTATCTGTAACCTAATGGATAAAATTGTCCTCTTAAAGCAGAAATGAACTCAGACCAAGATGAAAGAAGTTTATGACTACTCTTACCACCTTGCTGCAATTTTCCTTCCCACCAAACGAGAGAACTGCCACTCAATTGAAGGGATGCTAGTTGGATCTTGACTTCATCCTCTTTGATTTGTTGTATGTGACAATACAGTTCAACTTGTCTTATCGAGTTATCTAGATTTTCTGCATTAGATTCTCCACTAAAAATAGGTAAATCAAATTTGACATCTAGCTTAAGAAAGGGCTCTTTAGATGTATTCCTCTTATGCTTGTTAGAGTGATGAGAAGAAGCAGAAGAAGAATTGTCACTAGAAGATGGAGAGGGAGGAGGCTCTTCTCCACCGCTGATTTGAAGCTCACAATTTGCTCAAAATTAAAAGTTGTCAAATCGGTGTGGAACTTGAACGACCGTGTAGTGCTTGTCGTCTTGAATCCAACACAACTGTTTCGCACAAAACAGACTCCGTATACTCCCAGAAACGAGATCTATTTGTTTTTCAAAATAGATGAATTTTTTCAAAATCAGTCCGTACTACTGATGTGGTAGGGTGACGGGGATCTTGACGTGGCAGGGTGATTGTGCATTAACTAGGTTTCCTCCAATGAATCAGGGGGTGCCAAGTGGCACCTCGTCATTGGTGTGATGTGTCAATTTTTGGTTGATGGGTTGGTGACCAACCACAAGTTGCCACGTGGCCCAACCAGGGTCTGCCATGTAGCAACCCGAGGGCAACCAAAATTTATGGCAAGTCGGAACTGCACTCCGTGGGTTTCAAACTTGAGACCTGCCCAACACAAACATTAGACTTAACCACTATGCCAAACGATGGTTCTTGTTTAAACAACAACAAAAATATATATTTCAAAGGTTGGATGGGCACATATGGCATGGGGGTTTGGGCTTAGGGCTAGCCCCTGGCCACCCCAGCACCACGAGACCACAGGCCGGGGGGGCGGGGGGCTAGGCCCTAGCCCACTCCTATGGTGTTAACCCAAACGTGCAGCATATAATCGTTGCCATGTGACATGGCATAGACCGTGGCGTTAACACATAACTGCCAAGCCACCATAACCATCAGTGCCTTAACCTTTGACCTTAACCGCCCATGTGACCGGGTTCACAATGGTCAGTCCAACGTTTAGCGGAATGGGTGGGGCGGGGGGGGTTAAGAGCATGACCTCTGGTCCCATGCGCACCCATGTGGCCACAAAATTCGGAGTTAAGGCCTTGGTGGCTAAATTAATGCTTCGACAATTTTGCCTAGCGTTTGGCAAAATTGTAGGACTGATGCCGGATTTGGGGAAATTTGTAGAGTGAATAGTGCAAGAGCTAGGGAAGCTCATAACTCTTTCTTTTTTGATCCAATTCAGCAGAAAGAGGCTAGACAATCATATTTGGGTCTTCTGAAACCAATGGAACAAGTTTCAAAGCCATTGGGGCACTTCTTAAGAGACTTTTTGTAGGTTTAAGTCTATGGGTGCTATGATCAACTAGGGGATTGAATCATTTTTTGAAGGCTTTTGAGTATGGAGAGGACCTTGTAGGGGGCTTTCCAGCCTTCATATGTTTTCTGCAACAACTGAGACATCTATGGTGTAGCTCATGTTTCTCTTTTCTCATTATGTCTTTGAGGAAGCTCTCTTTTAGTACTTCAAGTGAATTGTTGTACTTGTTATGCTCATTATCAGATGGAGTATGGGGTCTTGATTTGAGAACCCTTTTCTTGCTAATTGTTTCATGACTAACTGTAGGTTGTCATGTTTTTAGAGTGAGAGTTATTTGTAGATCAATGTTTCCTTGAAGGGGAACTAGCCACTTTTTTGGTCAGCACACTTTACGTACTCTTTATCACTGAAGTATTTTGAGCATAATGAGATTGGGTCAAGCCATTCGAAGCTGGACCAAGGAGACATAGCCCAGGAGGGGTGAACTCCTTTATCAATTGCTGAGTGTATTAATGTTATGTTGTTGTTTAGTGTTTTACTTATGTTAATTTGCTCATGAAATTTACATAAAAACACATTTAAAAAAACCCATGTAAAACTTGCAATTTATCTCATAATCCTCAAGCACTTTGTTTACTATTCAAAATTGGAATTTAGCACAACAAACACTAATTTTCCTATTCAAATCAATTGCCTCCATTATTTACCGATGCATGGTCATATGGATCTTCCTTTTTGGGCTTGATTGTCTTCTCATACTATGCAAATAGCTTGTTAACTTTCTCTGCCATGTTGTAGAAAACCTTGCCATGGTTTCACTCTTCTTCAAATCGAGCTTCCTCATCTTCCATGTTCCATCTTCGTGGTGCATGCCCTGCTTCAAGATCAAAGGACTTAAGTTTTCCTTCACCTCTTTGTAGCTTGTTCCTGGTTAACATTCACTCATGCAACTCACATCAAGAAGACTGGCTCTGATACCAAAATTGATCCAGATCTTTAACTTCAAGGATGCATTTAGAATTGCATATAACAAATCATATTAACCATGAAACTTAAACCACATAAAAAGAAGCAGAAAACATGAGATCAAGAAACAACGATTTTATTACGGAATTCTCTGGGCCTTTGCTCAATATTGGGGAGGCCTTCTTTTATTTAGTGGCATCAAAGAAATCAGGTTACAAGCAACTTCATAAAATGACCCTTATACCTCCAATCTGGATGATGGCCTGAAAATGGAGAGCTCATCTGGAGAAATAGACATCACCACTGAATTCCTGGCACGGAAACATGTAAAATTGACTATAAACTTTCCCAATTCTAACACTGTCACCTCAGGCACTCTAGGGAATATTCAAGGAAGCTTTGTTGATGCTCCGCTCAGGGTTCCAACCCTGGGCCTACTCATGGTTCCACCCAAATTGTGGTTTCGTAGCTCTGGGTTTCAACCTCCACCTCAGCTTCGTTGGTCATTGTGGAAATGACTGGGGTTTAAATATTTGTGCGTCAGCAGATCCACCAAGGAGTAAGCCTATGGCTCGTTGGTGGCAGAGCCGACTAAGCAAGTGGACGTCGAGGTATCGAATCCCCCGCCTACCCATAATTGCGAACAATGTTTGTTAAATGGCAAACAGTTTGTTGGCGCGGTCAATACGCGATTGGCAGTTACGTTGACTATCGGCAATTACATTCCATATCTGGTAACGATTACATTTCCCTGCGGCTTATGTGATAAATGTTGGTTCGATGGGCACGTCCGCTAAGGGTGGCCTGCCCCACCATCATTTTTTTGTTACATATGGTATAAATGTTGTGGGTGCGATGGCGAGGTTTAACTGCCCGCCATCATGTACTATATATATATATATATATATATATATATATAGAGAGAGAGAGAGAGAGAGAGAGAGAGAGAGCCTTATTGGTTAAAAACCGTCGACTGGAAAATAATAGATATTGGACAAATTAACCATCCTAAAAATTCACCTGTTCCGGTGGCCGAATTCCATGCGCCATGTCTCAGGAAATTTGTTGCCTCCTTAAGCCTACCACTTGGCTAATTTTGACCCAAACTTTGACCAACTATAACTTGGCCATACAAACTCGGATTTGAGTATCGTTTGCACCGTTGCAATCAAGGTGACGAGCACTAACAATTGGTCCTAGTTTCACTTTCATCTGAAGACTTTGAATTTTGAGTTATTTTTAAGGCCACTTATATTTCTGGATCATTCTCAATCATACATCAAGGGGAACCACATCTAGATCTACTTCATCAATAAAATCAACACTATTAAAAAATCTAATTTTACATTGTTTTGTTATCTTTAGCTCTACATCCTTATTTACCCATCCCAGTGGATATGGGTTTGGATGATCATGAACTTCCAACCCCAACTTCTTGACTAGATTTATTGCAATGAGATTCACCTACTATCCTGAGTAAAATAAAGCACCAACCTTCGTCTTCTTAACTTGTATATTTATATGGAATTGTTTGGTTATTTATTTCTCCTCCTATTGTTGAAGGCTACTCAGATTCACCTCCTTCTGCACTTATGTACAGATGATCTTCTCATCCACATCCGAGTTGCTTTCAACTTGGTTTCTCGAATCTGTGGCCATGATATTCTTCTACTTTTTATCTTTCTTCTAGTTCTTTAGGTTTAGCTCAGGATGCAACTCCATCATTTCTCCTCTATATGGCCATCAATGTTGCAGTGGTTACAGTGGTTGCTAGGATCCTTGCACTAGTGTGTTGTGTATGTTGTCTTTTTATATTTTCCCCATTTTTTCTTCTTCTTTCCCTCCTTAGAAGCATCATGTTTCTCCTTCTGCTTCGATCCACCCGATTGCGCTCTCTTCAGGTCTATGTTCTCCAAGTACTATACTTGTACATAAGCCTCGTCCACCAATTTGGGCTTGAATAGCATCACTTGCCCACGCAAGTGGCAGTGCAGAACCCCTATATACTTGAGGAGTACATCTGGGTTCTTTGGAAAGATACCCAACATTATAACCATCTTTTTGAATTTTGTGGTGTACTCCTACATGCTTTTGCCCGACCTTTTCCTAAACTAATGCCATCGTATCCACTGGTCCTCCACGTAGCCAATGGGATAAAACTATGACTTAATGATGGTTTTGAAATCCTCCCACTTAATCACTGGAGGTTCTCCCTCCAACCCGAAGGTCTAAGTGTGGATCTCCCACCAAGCTAGCACATGGCCCTCTAATTTCAGTCGTGCAAATGAGATATTTTTCCCTTCCTCGATCTGATGGATGCTGAAATAAACTTTCAGTTGTGGCAACCAGTGGTTCAACTTTAGAGCATCAATCTCATCATGGTACAACTTGATATTGATTTTTTCTTCCATTTTAAACAGGGATTGATTCACGGCACTCGAACTGGCTTGATCTTAACTTGGTTCTTTCTTTGGCTAATTCTATGTTTCTCCCTGACCTTCTGATCCCCGTTCTGATTTGTCCTCTACATTCGAACCCCCATCTTCTCCAAATATCCTCGGCTTGTTATTAAAGGTCGCCATGAGGAGGCTTACATTGTGGTTGATATCTGTGACTTGTTTTTCTAGCCGCGTAAACCTCACCTCTACAAGATCATGAGGTTTGTTTACAGATTTGTCGGTCATGATTAGGGTTTTACGATTTTCGGCCTTACCTAGATCCCTACAATTTCCACAAAATACCCAAAGAAAACTACTCTGATACCAAATGATCAGTAAACTGCCGTGGATATTCCACTGGATCGTTCGTCACAATAGATCTTATAATAATATATTAGAATTCTAAAAATTTTACATTAATACAGTTTTATTAAACTTAGAGATCTGTAAATTTAACTGTAATTAGTGCATGCATGTGAATGGAAACTATGCAGAAAAGTAAAGAATGAAAAAATAAGCTCACACATACACATAAGACACAAGATATGCTCTGGGAAACCTTTTCGGGAGAAAAACTACCTAGAAGGTGAGGTCGCTTCACTCTCTTTCTCTGTCTGGAAAATAAGGTTATAGGTACAAAGAAGTAAGGCTTGTGGCCAGTGGGCTAATACAGTGTGCAAATCCTCCCTATGTGCTTTACCTCTTATCCCTCTTGGCTATAGTTTCTCATCTATGGAACAAATGCTCTCGAAGGAATGGAATGCCTCTTCCTCCTAGTGGCCTAGTTATAACACAGCCCGATAGCCTACTAATGGTTAAGTTTGTCTACATCAACTCTTAACTAGAGTTACAATATAGACTCTTCTAGAGTCTTTTACATCATAAACATGTGGCTAGCCCTTTTTCCATGAATAATGGGGGATGGCGTGGCATCCTCTCGAATTATCAGTGTGAAAACAGGAAGGTCAACTTTTGAGTAGCATAACTTTTGCATACGGACTCTGATTGATGTACTTCTTGGATCATTGGAAATATCTCTGTGTAGAATAACATGAAAATGTGTTATGCAAAAGCAACAAAGTTTTACCCCAAAAAAGTGTCGTTTGATGCCTCAAAACACTCTCGGAAGGTTTCAGACCTCGTTTCTCCAAACTGGATCACGCAGGTAAAAATGGTCCCATGAGCTGATTCCTCCACTTTTTCCACTCTGAATGCATCGAGATGGATGAAAAGCAATATAATGATCCAATATGGATCAATGGAGAAGAAGATACTTCTAGAAAGGAGTAAGTCAGTGGTGTTATCAATTGATTTTTATGGACTGGCTTTTGCTATTCTATATCACTTATATTGGTTGAGCATAACCATTAAGGAGTTGACTTTTGGGGTCATATTTGGAGGGTCAAGTTAAAGAGTCTGGTTGTAGCATTTGAGGTCGAGCTTACTTCCCTACTGTTATTCAAGTTTCACTGTTATAAAGGGTCGATTCTCACCACAAAAAGGGGTCGAGTTACCTAGTCTATTTCTAGGTCAAGTCCACCTTCAAATACAACTGATTTTCCTAATCCATTGATCGAATATCTTTGTTGTCAACAGGTTGTGAGTAGTATACATAAAGGAGGGCCAAGTTCTAATAATAGTGGGGTCAAGCTTGTCATCCATAAATTGTTGGTCAAAAGCATATTTTGTAGGAGGATGAGAATCACCATAAGAGTTGTTGGTCGTGTCCCTTTACAAACCAAGAACCCTCTCATTTTAGAGGACAACCATTTTTGTTTGCATTCCACGGTCTCATATTTTCTATGCACTGAGTATATTTTCAAAGGTTATCACTGCCTTAAAGCTCAGAGATTAAGTTGTTTGCTTAGGGATATTATTTTTGGGTTGTATTTACCTTTAGAAGGCTGATTTCCATTTTCCAAGGGGTAGAGATATAGACCTTTGAAGGTTGAGTATGCAGTTGGGTTCGCTAAACCTTTACTAGCTTGGGTGTTTGTAAGTCTACTATCATTTGTGGTTATGCATATATCTTTATCTTGTTGTGAAACTTATATCAATGGTAAGTATGCCCTCTAAATTTAATAAAAAATAGATACCAATTGTTCTGAAGTACTTTAGTGATGTTTTTTTGGCACAATATATGTTATTTTAAATTAAACATGTGGAGAGAACACCCATGGGTAATTGTATGCAAATTGTTCGACAAAATACCATAGTGAAAAAAAAAAATAATAAATAAAATTAAAAAATTAAGAATTAAAATTAAAAATTAAAAATTAAATAAATAAATAAATAAAATAAAATAAAATAAAAAACAAAAAACAAAAAATAATAAATAATAAATAATAAATAAATAAATAAACTCATAAATTTAGTGGGAAATTTTGAGATATTCCAAGAGGGTATCTTACAATGGTATCATAGCATGGCCATGGATAGTTGTGTGGTTTGAAGGGAAGAATACATCACAATTTGATAAGTTTTGAAGATCATCACTCCAGGGGTGTCACCTATAGGAGAAATTATCAAGGCAGAGAACCCACTCCACTTTGGGGAGAAGAAGAAGAAGCTCATGAAAGGGAGAAGGAGGTACAATATGAAAAGGGTGACAGAGACATGGGGGATACGAGAGATCAAGGAATTTAATAGTTTTATTAGCATCATAAATGAGTTGGCTAAGGGCCAAAAAGTGATGGTGGAGTTGATGGGGAAACTAGCCAACAATGGAGGTTCTACTGAGGTCTCAAGGGATGACCAGCCGGAGAAGGGTCCCATTAATTGTGAAGGATCTAATAGTGGAAAAGGCAACTAGGCATGCACGACCATGCAAAGCAACCCACACATATATATCAAGTCATCTAGACCCACTATGATGCAATTTCTAAATGAGACAATTATTCCCCATGAGTAGCAGGATGATTAGGACATACCTTTTGGGGAATATTTGGAGGAGTATAGAAGGTTGGGACGATACTTTCAATTTTCCATGAATTTTATGCACTTCTGCAACATCAATATGAGGAACAAGCCTAAAGGAGATAATAAGGATATGATGCAAAACCATAAACTTCAGAAGACTCTGGGGAAAGTGACCATCCCATGTTTTGATGGATCATCAAAATGTTCAGCTAGATTATGGGTTCAAAATATGGACACATAGTTCCAGCTACATCAGATGATAGAGGTTGTTACCATTAATCGGTTGTGTTACATTTGGATGGTGAGGCCCATGAGTGGGAGTACCATGGGTTAATGACTTTGGGTCATGGCAACATAACTTCATATTTTGAGTTTACTTAGAGACTCATAGAGTGCTTTAACAAGAAGGACCCAAAGATTCATTTTGGAGAGTTGGCACAGCTCAAGAAGACTAGCAATCCAAAGGCATATATTTCAGAGTTTCAAAGGTTAGTAGTTATGGTCATCGACATATATGAGGCAGGGTTGGTGATGTTATTTGTTGAGGGGCTATCTGAGCCTCTACATGGTTGGGTTAAGGGTTATCAACCCGCCACTCTACTAGATGTAGTTGGTAGAGCCAAAGATATGCAATATGTTGTTCCTAGGATCAAATTTCCTAACAAACTATGATTTCCTCAAAGGGACAAAGATGCTAAATCCTTTCAAAGGGAGTACACTGAGAAATCAAAGCTAGATGAGGGAGACCCAGAAGGAGTTGAGGAAGAATAAGCTTTGTTTTATCTATTAAGAGCCTTGGGTGCCAGGACACGGATGCACAAGGAAGGACAAACATGGCAAGGTACACTACATTATGACCTACTCAAATAGTGACAGTGATGAGGAGGATGGGGAGTCGGGGAAGGGACGAATACGGGAACAAGGACATCTGGGAGCTAGGAGGAGTCATCATAGGCTAGGGCTAAAGGACTTGTTATTGCATTCATGTCACTAATTCCCATATATCATGTATTCAAAGTCAGGGGGTTATGTTAGGACAGAAAGTGATAGTGTTGATTGATGGTGGAGAAACCCACAACTTTATAGATGCAGCGATGGTGGATTGAAGGGAGATTCAAACACAGGAGTTTGATGGATTCATAGTGGTCATACCAGGTGGTCATCAAATGGACTACACTAGTTGGATCCTCAAACTAAAAATAACCATGGGGAACTACACTTTGATGAATGACTTCCTTGTGGTGGACATATTGGATACCAATGTGGTACTTGGTGTTCAGTGGCTTTACTCCATAGGAGGAGGATGGAGATGGAGTTTACAGATCATGACGACAAAAAGGTAGTTTTGTGGGCTATGCATCAATATCCACCCAAGATAGTATCATGTTAGAGTATAGAGGCAGTGTTGCAACATGGAAACATAGAATGGGCAGTAGAGTACTACATTTCGAACAAAAGGCATCTGGAGCCACCTCAATAGTATCCAGATGACATTTAGGTATTACTCCGCAAACATAAAAAAAAAAAAAAAAAAATAAATAAATAAATAAATAAAATAAAATAAATAAATAAATAAAATAAAAAATAAATAAAATAAAATAAAATAAAAAAATAAAAAAAAAAAAATCGTGACATTTCTCTAGGTAGACCTCCAGATTGGGGATTTGAGCACGTGATAGAGTTGGAAGAGGGGTTGTAGGCTATTATAACTAGCACTTATCGTCATCCAAAGGTTTATAAGGAAAAAATTGAAAAGGCAATCAAGGAGTTGTTGAGATTAGGCCACATTCGTTCTAGTTCTAGCCACTTTGCTTCTTCGATGGTGATGGCTAAGAAGAAGGATGACACCTTGAGGATGTGCATTGATTACCAGGCACTCAATAAAGAACAATAAAAAACCAATACCCCATTCCAACGATTGATGAGCTAATGGATGAACTGAGGGGAGCAAAATATTTCGAAGATAAATCTTCGCTTGGGGTACCATAAGATCTAAGTTCAAGAGTAGGATATCCCGAAAACTTCTTTCAGGTGTCACTATGGGCACTATGAGCTTTTAGTTATGTCATTTGGGCTAAACAATGCCCCTATAAAATTTTAGTTTTTCATTACCATGTGCTCAACAAATAGGTGTGAGAGTATTTGGTGGTTCTCTTTGACGATATTATTGTCTACAACAAAACTTGGGAGGATCACCTCAGGCATTTTGGCAAAGTGTTGGGGATTTTGGAGGAGAAGGATTTATACACAAAAGGGTCCAAGTGCGAGCTTGGTATGACTGAGATGCTCTATTTGGGGCATTTGATCAGAGAAAATGGGCTCCAAGTGCACCAGGATAAGATCAGGGCAATCATTGAGTGGCCTACCCAAAAAAATGTGATTGAAACGAAGATATTTTTGGGCCTTTGCACATATTATAGGAAGTTTGTTAAGGGGTTATCACATCTAACAACACCTATTACAGACCTCACAAAGAAAGGAACTTTTAGTTGGTCTGATAAGGCATAGGAAACCTTCGAGGGAATGAAGCGGGTAATGAGTTCATGCCCTATGCTGGCACTACCATATTTCACTCGGTTATTCATGCTTGAGTGTGATGCTTTAGGGGCCAAGGATAGGTGCAATGTTAATGAAAATTCACCACCCCATTGTGTTTCAGAGCCGAAAGCTCAAGGATTATTAGCAGCATTACTTTGTATATGATAAAGATATGTTGGTCATTATTCATGCACTAGCCAATTTTAGAGAATACCTAGTGAGGAACGGATTTAAAGTGAAGATTGAGCATAATAGCTTATGATTCTTCGTGGAGCAGAAGGAATTGCACGAGAGGAAACATAAGTGGATCAACAAACTACAAGAATATGATTTTGAGATTGAGAATGTGAAGGGAAAGAACAATGTGGTAGCAGACACCTTTCCTAGAATGCAATCCATTCTCTCTCTCATGGAGAATACGGATGACTGGAAGTCACTCTTGCTAATGGAGTACTCCAAAAAAAAATCGCTTGTAAGATCCTCGATGGGCCAATCCAAGATGACAAGTACTATGTTGTTGATGACATTATTTACTACAAAAACCAAATTTACCTAGTGTTGGAGTCTTAACTCAAGGAAAATATCATGTAGGTAGCACACAGCTTGCCCTTAGCAGGGCACCCGGGGTACTTTAAGACCTATAGGCAGGTCAAGGAGAGTTTCACATGGATGTTATGAGGTTCGTGAGAGAATTCAACATCTTCCAACAAAACAAAGCAGATCGTACTCATCCATGAGGCTTTCTTCAATCACTTCCCATCCTGGAACGAAAATGGGAAAGCATTTCCATGGATTTCATTACGACATTTCCCCAGGTGCGGGGGAAGAATTGTATTTATGTCATAGTGGATGGGCTCACAAACTTGCACACTTCTTCATCATACCTTCCAAATATTCAAAAGCACAAGTGGAAGAGTTGTTTTTCAGAGAGGTATTCAGATTGCATGGGTTATCGAAGACCACTGTGAGTGACAAGGACAGTAGGTTCATGGGAGGATTCTGGCAGGAATTTTTCAAGCTAGTTGGGACAAAGCTAATGCCTATTACTAGTTTCCACCCACATATTAATGGACAAACCAAGATAATCAACAAATCACTGGAGGGTTATCTCAGAACTATATTTATGGCCAGCAGAAAGCATGGGTAAAGTGGTTATGTAACACCCTCCTCCCACGTTTACCCAAGTTCAACAGCCCATCGGGGTAAATATGTGACGAAGAGTTACTATGATATGACTCAACCTCCTAGGTATAGTTAAGGAAGTGGAATCGCCCTACCAAAACTTTACTGACCTCCCTCAGGAGCTACAAGACCCCCCTGGAAGCTAAGCAACCACTACAAGTGCCCAAACCCTGAGCTAGACTGCTTTTTCATTGATATGGACTCCTAGTCGCTTGCATAACAAGGCAAGCCAATAGTTGTAAACCTCCAGTCGCATGGATATCCCTGCCTCCCAGCAACTGCAGTCTAAATTACCCAATTTTATGCATGCAACCCTGAGATATGAGCCACTTTTTTAGGGCTAGGATCTAGACCTCTGTCTAGAACTTGATAGAACTTTCCAGAATGATAAATGACACAAGGAAAAATACATTAATGCAAAACTTAGACAAGAACCTAGCCTAACAAGGCATAACCAAGATAGGCATTCCGTCAAACACATAGTGAACATGTAGTCTACATGTCATAATTAGATATTTGAACATAGGGGTCTCATACTTATCTAAAAATCATCAAGAAGGTCTGATGCCCTCTAAAAATAGTTGCATCATATATCAGGTCATACATTCATTAACCATTCATTTACCCATCAAAGCATGATGATATCCATAACTAAAGTTTGTTATAAAACCATGCTTATAATCAGTGTATAACCAAAATCATAATAATGATAAAGCAACCATCAAAACCACATAATAACAAGTATAAATACTCATGAAATGCAAGAGGAAAAGAGCTCTTATTAACATATGCCAATCCAACCAATTCAAGGACTTCCTCGTACCTCCCAACCATATATTGGGTTAAACCAAATCTTTCTTTCAATCAATCACCCTTGTTCCATATTCCAAGCATGAATGTGGGACTCACAACAAAACAACTAGGGCTTTATCGCAATCTCGCCAAAACCAGTCAAGGGACTCCTAGGGCCGAAACCCTCACCTATACAACCTTGGCTATCCAGAAATGGCAAGGCAAAGTTGAAACCACTATCACACCTGGAAAAACCCATGCCATTGACAACAAGAGAACCAAATACACACATGCATGTACCATGCATGCCAAAACTAGCAAGGAAATCATGCATGCAACTTGATTCTTGCAAGTAATCCCATTGTAGTAGCTTGATCCAACTATTCCTTGCTTGACCCTTACTTTCCTTTGCTTTCTTGTCCTTCATTTGCCTTCCTTTCTCCAATGTTAGAGTGCTCCAAGAATGCTCTAAGTGTGCAAGAGTATGAGAGGGAAAGAGCTCCAAAACTAAACTGAAAAAGGCTATGAATTGATCCTCAGAAGCTTTTTTATCAATGAGGCCTCTATTTTCTTCATTTTCCTTAATTTTCCTTCAATTTCCTCCTCACATGCAACCTGTGACCTTTCACCTTCCTTTTCTCCTATTTTCCACTATCTTCATAAATAAATGTGAATTAATGCCTCTTTTCCTTTTTAATGCCTTTGTCATTGCCTTTGCCAATTTCCTTAACCATAATAAACCAAATGAACACCCACTACGATGTTTTTCCCAACATTCAGCTTGTAATACGTGTCCTGTGTTATTGGTCTTATTTTACCTTTATTAACTTTATTACATGGTTTTTTAACTGGGGTTGTCATAGGTTACACCTGGGAGAGCATTTTTATAACACCATTTACCACCTATCAATTGGAATGAAACTCTTCACAACCCTATATGGATATGAAGCTCAAGAATTTGTGGATTGGGTATTTGGGGATAGTCGAACCTCTCTGGCTAAGGATAAATTTCAGGAGAGCCGAGACATACTACAATTCCTCAAAGATAATTTGTATATGGCTCAGAACCAATATAATATCTATGCATACAAGCATCAGATAGAGAATAGATTTGAGGTTGGGGACCTAGGGTATCTCCATCTGCAACCCTATAGACAATCATCACTCAAAATAAAATGGGTATAGAAATTGAAGTCAATATTTTGTGAGCCCTGCAAGATTGTGATGTGTGTAGGGCAAGTAGCCTATGAGGTAGAGCTTCCAGAGTGGTGTAAGATTCACAATGTTTTCCATGTATCTAGCCTAAAAAAGGCCCTGGGATAAAATGTAGTCACTTCTACCAAGCTTCCACTACTAGACGAGGAAGGGGAGTTGATTCTAGTTCCAGAGGAAATTTTGAAGGTAAGGGAGCTAAAACTAAGAAACAAGACTATTAAGGACTACTTGGTGAAATAAAAATGTTTTCTTGTTGAAGATTCCACATGGGAAGGGGAACATGTGCTCCAACATCTGGGACTAAAGTTGCTTGAGGACAAGCAATCTTGGGCGAGGAGGACTATAATGTCCCCATCCACTTAGGAGACATACAAAAGGGGATTTGCTAGCCTAATAAGGTTCTCGTAGGCTAGGATGGGAAAAATTAATCAAGGGAATACAATTTGTCTGGGAGAAAACATTACAAAAGCTAAAGTGGTGAAAAGGGGACATCGGTCCTAGGCTAATGAAAAGTCACTTTTAAATTATAGTGAGAAAACCCACTAAAGTGACTCTATTAAAATAAAATGGTAAAAAGGTTGCAAAAGTGGAAAATGAGTTATAAAAAAGGAAAATCAAGAGTCTCTCCTCATTCTTGCATTTGCTCACTTGAGAAAAAGAAATTTGGAGAGCTCTTGAGGAAGTGTCTATGGTTTTTGGAAACCCTCATTTTGGTTGCTAGTTTCAGTGTTGAAACTATACACCCTAGCTAGTTTCGGAGTAGGATCACTCAGATTTATCCATTGTGTTTCAAGGAGAAGAAGATACTTGCATGAAGGAGTAATTTGGTGGTGTTATCAATTGATTTTATGGACTGACATTGGCATGCACCTTAAAAGGTTTCAAGTAAGTCTTTCTTTGTTTATCTGTTCACCTTGTGACTCCTTAGTTTATTTGTATTGTTTATTTTCATTTCATTGGATTTTTCATGGGTTTCTTTATGCTTTCCTCTGTTAATTTTTTTTTACATTACAGGTTTTCCAAATGAAATGCCAAACATAGAGTTATGGGATACCCACCTGCCCCATTTTCGAGAAGATGAAGATGACGATCTGGCACAACATCTTATCGAATTCCATGATTGCATTCCCAAGATGGGGGTTCGCCATGAGGATGTACTCATGAAGTTGTTCATGATGTCATTAGAAGGTGATGCCCAAAAATGGTACAAATGACTTCCTCTTAATGGAATCTCTTCGTTGAAAGATTTTCCTACAGTCTTTCATGAGTATTATAAATGTATGTATCATCCAAGGTTGCTTGATTTTTATTGTCGTCAACGTTATAATGATAATAATATCGAAAATCAACATGATGATAATGGTAAAGAATATGAAATGGATAATAAATCTGAAGTAAAAAGTGATTTTGATGAATCTAACTTTGGAAATCTTCAAATATCATATTTGTCTTAGGTATTGATGAACATGATATGTTTCCATCAAATTGAGGAAGTCATGAAGAAGACACTCCCTTTCTAACATAATATCATACATTGCATTTGTGTTCTAAGAAACCTCAAGATTCTATAACTCCTGTTGATTCCAACTTATCTTTGGTTTCAAGTTTGGAAGTTAGCAATAATGATATTGATGGGGGAGAAGTTTCATCTGAAGTGTTTGACTCAATATCTAATCAAATAGAAATTATGTTGTGTATTCCTGAATATGCACATCAATAAATAATCAATAAAAATATTCTTCAGTCAATTGATCCAATTCTTCAACCTTTTTGTGTGCAACAAGGAGACTAGTATGTAAACTTATCTTTAACCATTCTACTTCCATTCCATCTAGTTTTCATGTTGACTATTCTCAACCACCTATTTATGATGATTATGAAGGAATTGAATAATGAATCAAGTCTATATTTTAATTCTTATTTTCAACACACTTCAGATACTTCTAATACTTATCGAAATGAGGATTATGACAACATAGCTCAATCAACATATTTGCAATATACTTTAGAACAACCCATCTATGATAGCTATGAGGAATACGAGTTTGTAAATGAAAAAGAAATTAATGGTATCAATTCTTACCTTTCATCTCTTCCTAAATATGAAAACTATTATCAATGTAATGGTTTGCAAGATTATCATGGTTCCAATTTAGAAGTTTCAAATAATAAATATTATAAAGAAGAGAATCCAGTTTCCCTTGAATCTGATAGTGATATTTTTACTAAAATTTTTGAGAATGTTGAATTATACAATGATAATGATAATCTTCATTTTCTTAAGCATAATTTACAATCTTTCTCACAACACATTGAGAAATTGGATTACAATACCATAGGTTCTAATTTGAGATATGGAAATTATTTTGGAAAATACTCTTTAGCGGTTTTTTATCATGAATCATCTGAAGGATGTCACAAAAATTCGGATTTCCATGGGACTAACCTTGTTGAAATTTTAGAAAGCACCGAAAAGAGAATTTATGAAAGACCCTCATATGAAAACATTATAGAAAACTTTATACTGGGAAGGCTTGATCATTTGGATTTTCACATAAAATATCGTGACTTCGTGAAAAATTGGATGGACAAGGTATTTCAAAGAACATCAACTTCTTGTCACCCATACTTCTACTTTATTATGGGATGCAGGTTATTTAACACAACTTACTTCTTCTTTAATTTACTTCCAATATTTTCCTTTTGGATAAGCAAGAAGCCCTGGGCTAGAAGGTATGTCATTGATAATTTTTTGACTTGGTTAGATTAGATTTTTTATTTCTTTGATAAAGTTTTCTATTAAGACACATGTATATATATTTTGTACATAAATAAACCTATTACATCTTTGATTACATATACTTTATTCATGTTTAGTTTAGAAGAAAAAAAACATGAAATCTTTACATCTTAAATAATCTTTAGTCCTCATAACCAGAATGAAATGTGAATTTAAGACACCTCACTATATTATATATTGATGAGTTTGGAGCACATTTTTAAAGACCTTGTTCATGTATGAAGGTTGAAGCGTAATTATTTTTCCAAAAGGCTCAAACCTTATCTTTTTAATAGATTCAAAGTGCATGTTGAAGCATTTTCTTTGACCACATCCTTATTCCAATGCTTACACATAAATATTATGAGGGATTGCATTACCTTATTAGTGCTAAAACTATAAATGCAAGGTTTGACTTTCACAAAATCTAATGATATTGAAACTCTTGTTGTACTAGTTATTTACATTCATACTCCATGCATGAGACCTTCCCTAATCATCGTATTGTTCTTGACTACTTGAAACTAATTTTTTTTCACAATGGGGAACATTGATAACTCCGTTGGGGCTACAGATGCTCTCTAGCAGTAGAGAAATATATGTGGTATTGGATCACCACAGTGCGTAATCATCCCATTAGTTGCTTCAAAATGGGGAATGTTAACATCCTCCTCAGGTCTATGGACGCTCGCTAACAGCGGAGCAAGGGGTATTGGGTCAAATCCTAGTATGTGGTCATCTCATTATTAATAAATGAAAGAAAAATGAAGCTTCTGCATTTCATTCTTATATGTGAATGAAAAAGGGATGAAATTTCTTAGCCAGGATAGTGGATGACTCCGTCGGGGCTATGGATGCTTGTTGACAACGGAGCAATGCCTAATTCTAGAAACTCATGTTTTGGAAACAAAAAGGGAAATAAAGTTGGATAACTAGTCTCATGGTTTCAATTGAACTTTATTTTAAAATGAATGTCATCCTTGTGATATTAAACTTGTACCATAACTTTTGCAATCTTTTAATCGATAATTGTAAGCATGCATAATTTATATTTGGTTTTCAAATACTTTGATGAAGGATGAGAAACATATCAAATCATGGTTTTGTGTTGTAAATCATTATTATAATCACCCTAATAGATCAACAAAGACGAACAAATGATTTATATGTCAATAACCACTAAAATCATTAGTCTTTACATACTAGGATCTCATATGATTAATCTTGGTATCATTCTTGTTGTTGATCAGTTAAAACTTTAAGAGGTAAAGATTTTCATTCTCTTTCCTAGGATAGGTTAGGATTTATATTTGGTGCATTGAAAGTTTCCTTTTCTCCTCTTATTAACTAATAAAGGGTTTTTCCTTAATGTAAATTAACTCCATGCCCAATGGATAAGGCACCAAGTCCGAAGTTCTTGATGCCTTGCAAGGAGGCACCATCCCCTGTAGGAGGCATATGTTGGAGCTGAATTTGACCCTCTTTAGAACTAGGTTACCTCTATGGGTTTTGTCTTCCATTATTCTGAGTATTGGTGTTTACCTCATCATATGATATTCCCTGCATCAAAAATTGCATACCCAAATCTTCGTGGCAAAGATATTCATAATCATTCCCATTAGGATTATAATAGTCATTATAAATTATAATAATTATTATATAAAATAAGAAACTAAAAAAATTTAATATAAATAAATAATTATAAAATATAATTATTAGTATAAAAAACTAAAAACATTAATATAAATAAATAATTATAAAATATAATTATTATTATAAAAATTGTAAAATAAAAATTTGAATTATTAAAGTAATTAAAAAGTTAGAAATTAAATATAATAATTAAAATACAAATAAAAAAAATAAAGTAAATTAAATAAACAAAAATATGAAATTAAATAAATTAAAAAATATATTTGGAAGATTTTTCATCCTCCCTCCTCAACGACATAACTTACCACATAAACATGCTTTGTATTATTAGTCCCTATCGTAAGGCAACAAAGACTATTGTAATCGATTGCCTTAGAATATGAGATGGGGCAAAAAAATACAGATGCCTAAACCCAAACTATCCAAAGTTTTGTTGTACATGTTTTTATTCACTTTTTCCTCAGCCTATTAAACACTGAAATGGTATCTTGGTATCTTGTTAACAAGTAAAAAACTATGAGATCGTATTTGGCCTCTTCCCGAGGTTGAAAGACACATATTGTACCAAAAACTTAGGCTAAAAATGCATACTATCCAGTTATTTTTCCATCATCTAGTAATGCTTGGGATAACTTTAAATGTTTCGAGTTTGCACTTGTTGCCACGAGTTTGTACTCGCTACCACGTTGTTTTAAGTTTGCATTTGTTTCCAGGCTGCCACAAGTTTGCACTTGCTGCCACGTTCATAATCATGCAATGTTGCCACTCGCACACACTTGTTGCAATGTTCATAATCATGAAATGTTGCCACATGCAGGGAACAAAATATGCAACTAGTTCGCTGTTAGAAATACGAGAGGAGTTCAGAACGAAACAAAGGTAAACAATCCGGTGCTTAATAATATCCAAAAGATTGTCCCGGTGCCCCATATTTGTGTAGGTTTTAATCCCATACAGAAATTCCCTGCATACGAATTCTAAACATAGAAAATAAATAATGCGAGATCATAACACATAAAACACATATACATGTGTGATTTTCCCCTGGATCCCAAAACCGAGACTACCAGCTTGATTTTTCATTATTTTCCTTTCAATGTTACAATACATATTTATATATGTCAAAGCATCCAATACCATGGACCGAAAACCATCACGTCCAAAACTATGGACCGAAAACGATCGCATCCAAAACCATGTGCGAAAATCATGCACAAAACCATACGTGGACTAGTCGTGGAAAGAATAACACAACCCAACAATTTGATGTAGTGCAACAGAAAGCTACAGGAACACGAGAATCATATTGGAGGTTCTGCAGAACTAGTTACGAGTTATCAAGAGATGCCAATGGTAACAAAATTTAAAAAGATGCATACAAAATTCAGAAATATGCATACAAAATTCAGGTTTAACTATACTTACTTTTCACCCATTCAAGTATTCCTCTCTGAAAGAGCACAAAGGCTTTGCCCATTGGAAAAACAAATTTTTTATTTTTACCTTACTTAGGAAAAAAAAAAGAATAAAAAAAAAATTAACAATTACTCAATTTTCGACTGTCAAAAAATACAATAAATATACAAAACAATGCACACCTCTGGCTCGTATTTCATGCACAGATTTTCAAATTCTTCAGCCCAACATCAGCAAGCCCATAAACTTCATTGGAACAAAATAATGTCAATGTAGAATTTCCTTGAACCCTACTGGAAAAAGAGATTATATGTTTTGTTCTCTTCTTATAGATTACACGAGTATAAAGGATTTTTTTGCCAATATATGTAAAAAGAGGCACAAAAAATAGATAGTGTGCTCCGCTCTCTTCCTATAAAGTACACAACTATAAAGAGCACACAACTATAAATCCTGGGCCTGCCCAGGATACTCTCACCAGTTACCGATTGTCCTAGTGTTAAAAAAAAAAAAAAAAGTAACAAAAGTATTTCTCAACTCCGAAAGGAAGGTTCTTGTCCAGCTCCAAACGCAGAACCTATGCAGAGGATAAGGTGCAATTCATTTTGTACCCTCAACAAGAAAATCCATTCGATGTGCTTTGGGGATATATTGAATCATGTTGATGTTGTACATGACAATGATAGTCAACCTTTCGAAATCCAAGATTGTTATCTTCTAACTCTAATTAATCATTGAATCATGTTGACGGTGCACATGACAATGATAGTCAACCTTTCGAAATCCAAGATTGTTATCTTCTAACTCTAATTAATTTACCTTATCAAATATATCTAAAGGTCTTGTGTTCACAAAAATATCCACTAGTGAAAGGTTGTGGATACATTCACTAAAACAATGTCATAGAAATTTCAGTGGAATCAGGGAAGAAACAAAAAAATTTATTATCTAACATCTATTGCCATTTCCTAGTGACCAATCCTCCTGAATACTTAAAAAATAATAATGCAAGGGATGACCAAACCTATTTACATCAAAATAGAAATAGTTCACAATCCCAGTTCATTTTTGGCTATAGTCCCGTTGTTGTTCCTTGTAGGTGTTCCTCTTGTAAACTTTCAGGAAAAATTCATCTTGTAAACTTTTGGGGAAAAATAATGCAAGAGACTTATTGATTTTCTTTTTCATACAAATGGATATGGTACATGTTACTTCAGGGCTAGCCTTTGTCAATCCCTACATATAATAAAAAAATTGAAAAGTATCCACTGCTAATCAGTTCCAGAATTTCAGTTCTCGAAATATATGATACATTCAAAAAAAAATATTAGCATGCTACCATATTACAATAACAACAATTTGCAAGCAAATAAGGAGAGCATACCATTTTGGAACAGCCACTTAAGTATATGAACTATGAACATTTAACCTGCCACCAAAAAAGTACTCATTTTCCTTTGCAAATTCATTAATCCGGTGTCTTTGAGCTCTGTTTAAACATGGATGTGCAAAATCTACTCACATCCATTCCACGATAAATCCCGAGAACATTCTTGAAATCCAGGTCTATAGGTTAATCTATTTAGCTCCTTCACTATCACTATTTTATAAAAACTTTGTGATTATTTAGTATCCCCATAAATTGTAGATATTATCAAATTAAAGAGAATCTCCAAAAAATTTACCAGATAATTTGGCCATAACAAAAGGATGCTCGTTATGAGCATCCTCATTATGAGATGCATGTGCAACCTTGGTAATTCGTTTAAAACATCTTCCTCTTCAAAGTTGGCATCAATTGTATGACTCAACATAGGTTCAATGTGAGATGTGAACTGGTTGAAGCTTAAATCAGTTATGCCTTGTGAAAATTTATCTATTTTAAACATTGTCCATAGAGTTCCTGCCCTGATCTTGCACCCACAAACAAAGAAATGACATGGAAAACAATTATATAATGACATTACTAGATAATAAACCTTACTTTATAGATCAAACTCGTAAATTACCACAAGTAGGAAACCTTAAACTAATTTCAGTAGTAGTACACACCTTTAAATCATTTCTGGCATTGGTAAGGGATGCCAAACTGTAACTTGGGATGGAATATTGGTATTGAGGCTTCTTGGTATTGTTTACCCATAATCCACAATTGAAGTTGAACCGCCATCATTGGCATCACTACCCGTTCGTGATTGAGTGTACTAAGCCTATGCACCAATTTCAGTAGCATCAACATGAGCAAGCATTCCAAAAATAGATCCACCTAAAGCATATATAGTTCCAATCATTTCTTCAACCAAAAAATCAGAACTCCTAGACACATTTCTAGTCCTAGGTTCGAATGGAGATCATCTGGGTCCAAAAGGAGTTCCTTTTTCCCTATAGTCACTAGCTTTCCTTTGCCCAATCTTCAATTCCTATCCCTTATTGCATTGTAGCAAGACGAGAATAACTACCTTACATAGGTGCTACTCCCTCTCTCTTTCACTAGTTCTTAAAATAGATAGGTGCCTAAGCTATGGCTTTCAAACTTAAACTCAATATTGATATGTTCTTGGAGAATCTACTACGTGATCGATAAAATATGGCACCAGATCTAACTTCGGATTTGCGACTAAAGGATCTGCATATGGACCCTGACCAGGTGCTTCCTATGCATTTGTCTCTACTAGTGAAAACCCTTTACTTTGTCTCTCGATCTGGCTAAGATATTAACTATGTCATTAAACACAGTGCTTTTTCCACCCCGATTATCTTTGTGGAGCCTATGAATAGAGTTCATTGAGAGACAATTGTCTTAAACCGTTCAATGAGGCACCTTATTCATCGATTCCAATAACGAAATAAAGTTGAGACACATCAATTTCGCTCGAATATATTGCATTAATGTTTGTATCTTTGGGAATCGATTTTGTGTACTAATAATCACGTTGGAAAAATGACATATGTAACCCTTACAACATGTTACCCATTCACCCTTCACCATCCATAGCTTACACACGAGTAGCACACTCTATGTTGAGTGTTGCGAATAGACAATACTTAGTATTTGCTTTTTCGTAAGTCTTAAAAAGATATGTAGGTGGAATTTTTATTTTTATTCTTTTAAATAAATACCTTTAACAAAAAAGTCATTATTGTTATTTATGGTAAATATGTTTTGTGCCTATGATTTGTCAAATATCTATGACGGATCAAATAACATGTAGACTCATCATAAATATAAATAAAACTTCAAGTTTATCGAGTATTTATAAAAATATTTTTTGAAATTTCAAACATGAAAACATTTTATATTGAAATTCCACTTGTCAATTATAAAGATGTCGACTTATCATAAATATAAATAAAACTAAGTTTTTCGAATTTTTTAATATAATAATTCTTGAAATCCAAACATGGAAACAAATTATTTTAAAATTCCAACGCCTTCATTTAATTCACCAATTTAGTAGGTAGGGCGTAGATGTAGGTTGATAGGGGTTGTTGAATAGGTGGGATTGAGGATTGTATAAAATTGACTGAATTATAAATAAACAATAATGCTTAGTTGTAAACGAGTCCCCTAACAACCTGTGCAGAATATTTGAATGAAGTATGGGGAGGCGAGGTAGTGGCATCACTCCATCGCCCCATGTAGGGCTCAAACTTCTAACCTAATTTTATCTCTGACATACCCAATAGAATTCTATAAAAGTAGTTTTTTTTTTGTAAATCAAATAAATAAATGGCTACACCTAAGGTTAACTTAACACCAAAAAATTTAAACAATGTATAGTTAACTTAATACCGCAAAACAGATCATATATTTCCTTCTTACAATCATTAAACTATGAGAAGGACAACTACCAAATATAGGTTTATCCCTTTAACCAGTGTTGGTAGATTAATTACATAAAAGGAACCCAAACCCCCCCCCCCCACCCCAAGTTTTCTTTAAGTTTTTGACTCTCTAACATTGAAAATATCGGCGGGCATCAACCATCCTGGGCTCGAGAAAAATCCACAAGATATTATTGGAGTTTTCTTTGAGTTTTTCAAACTCATTAAATTGAAAATATCAACGAGCATTAACTATCTTGTGCTCGATAAAAATCCACAAGATAGTGTCATAAAAAGAAAGTGTAAATAAGATGGCTTGATAGTATGTAGCAGCAAGAAAGTGATCTTGCTTAGTAATGGTTTCTTTCTTTCACAATAAAATTATGTGAATTATTTCCTATAATTACAGAATTCATAACAATTTTTTTTGTAAGTTCCTATAATTACAGGATTCCCCGAAGAGGGATATTCTCAATTATTTGCTCAAACAAGGTTATTTTTACTAAATAATCACGCATGTTAGTGATTACATCAAAGGAAAAAACTGCATCAATATCAACAAAAGAAACTTTAGTCAACATGACCAACAAGGACACTTTTCAAATTCCTGTAATGAAGTTTTTAGATTCATGTAATAGCAAGTTCAAAATTCCTAAAATAAAAGCTTATGAAAAAGGTTAGTCCAATATCAGTTTTAGCAAGGAAAACATTAATTCATTCCTAAAAACTATAGATTGATGGTGATGACAAGTCAAATTCAAAACTCTTTCCAAAAAGGCAATGAGGTGAATGTTTCACATTATATTCATTTATTAAACTTAGAAGATTCTTTTTAAATGATTGATTAAACTTAAAAAAAAAAAAAAAAAAAAAAAACCATGTGCTATATATTTTCTTAAAATTTATACATCATTATTACTTTAGGTGCGGAATTCAGACCTATAATTGTATTTGTACTTCTGCAAAATCATTACCCTTTATGCGTAAAGCCATACTTCTAGCATTTGATGAAATAATGGTCTACCTGACTACATTTGAGTTTCACCATACATTTCTATCATTCTAAAGCAATGTGATATTTGTACTTTTGTTGCAAATATCACAATCAACACACCAATGTCATTTCGAATGGTTTTCGTTGTTAGTTTACCATTGCTCTGAACCCTGAAAACCAAAGTTTTCCTACTCTATTATCATATAGTGCTACTAAGACTTGAACTAAGCTCTCTGCCAGACAAGTAAACATTGTAACCATAGGGGTAGTATGCAATGAACCTCATGGCATCGCTATCTTGGAAATATTTCCTGCATGTCGTATACAATTCCATATATTAGGGTTACTATCATTTTTTGAAAAATTCCAAGGCCATAACATAGCAGTAATAAAGGCATTTGCTAACACATTCAATGGACATGCCACAAGTGTTGGGGACACCACACTCAATTTCAAAAGAAACCCTAGCCAAAATTACAAGATTAGAGCAAGTTAGGGAAAAGTGGTTTAAGGGCAAGATAATAAAAAATGGGCAACGTTCCTAACAGAATCCATATTGGTCAAAAGGAGTTCCTAGATGGTGGCTTAAAGAACCTTGGGCATAGATCGTATACTTTTTGCAGAAGTATATAACCTGCGAGGGTAGGTATAGTATCATATTCCTTTACCATATTTGTTTGGTTGCACATGTGAAAGATAGTGGTAGAAGAACCAATTTTCATTTTTTATTCTGTAAGAGTTTATTGAAAATGACAACTGTGGTCCAAAAATGTCATTCAAACAAGGAGAGACTACATTACCACCAGGGGTTAGTGAAATTACTTGTTTTGTACAAATTGAGTAAGTTAAACCAAACTTGGGATGACTTTTTATAGAGGAATGAGTTTAGGGTTGAAGAGGAGATAATTGAAAACCGTATCGAGGAAAATCCTGACAATGAAGAAGATCATGTTGAAGAAAATAGCCTTGAAACACCAGTAAACCCTAAGACTACTCCTAAAGTAGAAGAAAATGTTGAAACCGAATAGAATTCCCCAATCCAACAGCAATTTGAAGAAAATGAGGGAGAAGAGAAAAGAAAACAAGAGTTGCAGCAGGAAGAAGGATCACCACCCTGTATGGAAATTGTTGGCTTGACTTCTGCTAGTAGAAAGAGAAAAGCTAGCTATAGAGCTCCATCAACAACTTATAGCAAAATGACAAGGAGAATGACTCATATATTAAGAGAAGCCTACAGGGAGACTTCTAACCCTATAGAACCAAAAGAATTGCCTAAGAAAGCCAAGACTAGGAGTCAGATACTCTATGAGGAGGCGTTGGAGGAAGTTTATACTGAACAGTCTCCTCAATTTAAGGAAGAACAAGGGTTTTACACTAAACAAAGCCACCAATTTTATGAGGGGCAGGAAATGTTTGAAAAACAATCACTATAAGAAGAAACCCAGTACATAGAAGCATAAACTGCACATGAAGATTAACACATAAATACCTTAGTGGCTAAGTTAAAGAGGAAAACAAAAAGATAAAGAAGTTGAAGCAAAAATTGTATGAGGTTGAATTGTTAAACAAGGTAGTGAAGGACGAGAATGCAAAATTGAAATATTAGTATGCTAAGAACAAGGAAAAATGCAAGACACTTAGGAAAACATATATAAACCTGTATGAAGAAAATTTGAGAAAAATCAAACACAACAAAAAATTAATAGTAAGACTAAAAAATTTGCAGGCAAAGATAAGAAACATGACAACATCAAACACTAATCTAAACCTCCTTATTTAGGCAACAGAGGCAATATAAGACAACAGGGTCATACAACTTTGGATGCAGTTTTGGATACAATTTTGGATACAAGTCAATTCTTTGTACTAAATTTATGAGCTACAATTAATACAAGGAGGACTTTCTATGATATGGTGCATATTTTACTTTAGCTTTCTAAGTGCTTTCTTTGACAACATTTCCCAGGAGGCCCCCTTGGTATGTGTTCCGATGATTTTTGTCATATATTTGATCAGTTTTGTTATGCTTGAGTTGGTTTTGTTGGCCATTTTTGTTATATATATCTAAAAATATGCATGCTCTGTTTTCCTGTAATTACACAGAACTTCCTGTAATTTTCCAGAATTTCCTATAATTTACTGTAGTGATCTTGTAATCACACATAATTCCTCATAATTAATACTTTGTTTTTGAGTAATGGTACAATTTTGATGTCAGAACATGGGTACAAGACAATATTTATCAAAAATTTATTGTTATTGTACTTTAAAGATATTTATTAGAATTAGCTAGAGCTAATAATGCCTAAGTTAATGACTGAAAATATGATTGAAACGATTCAAGTTTTGGGTTTAAGAGTGATTGTCATTAAATTGGTGTGAATTTGCTTATAAACTTAGAACACTGATTTCATTTAGAGTTCTTTTTCATTACATTCTTAAACCAATTTTGACCAAATAACTACGATTTCAAAAAAGATCATTTAGTGTGAAAGTGTAATGTATTTGTCTGAATCTGCAATCTTATTCCAACAAGGTCAATAATTGAATTTAGAATTATGAAAACAATTTTAAGCTAGAATCAACTCTGAGATTTACTTGTACTTGGTTTGTGCTTTATTTTTTGCATATGGAAACACCTAAGTAGCCAGTTTGCACATATTGTGTTTCACCTCATAGTTTACCTACCTTGGTTTGACAAAACAAATGTTAAATCATTTGTCCACTTTATGACTTGACAACATATAATTAACATAATAGTCTTCTTGCACATAGAGGATTTACTCATAACAAAAGGCATTTAACTATTTCAAGACATGTAATCAATACCATTGCATGAGTTGACAAGGACAAATGAGAACATTTATCGAAATTGCAAGGTTGTCAATTTAGTAAGGTGTGAGCCTTTTTCACCAAATGATGGGCTCAATTGCACATCAAACTGTCTACAATTGGCCACTCCCTAATAGAGCCATGATACCACGAAGGGAACTCTTCAAACTTGTAGGAATTGGTTGTTTGAAGGTAACTCTCCTTCACATGCAAAATATACTTATAGACCTCCTCTTCCCCACTAAGATTGTAGTCCTTGTAATCTTAAGATGCCTGTTGGTGGGCTCCAGTATTGTAGCAATAATGCTACAGCTCCTAGAACTCCCTTCTTTAATTTTATCAACCTGGTAGTTCGTAACAAACTTGGAAGCGACGGTGCTGTATGCACAAGTACTAGCTCTTGCCGCAGCTGTCACTTGGTCAGCTGGCACAAGTCCACTAGGAGCTTAAGCCAACTTCTATGAGCTCTTAGAAGAAGCTTTTTAATTGATGGATGAAAGCTAACTCGAAGGAAGCAAATCTAATTGCAAAAAGAAACTGAAAGCCAAAAAGAAACGCAAACCCTAGCAAACCCTAATTCTACCAACTAGTCCTACTGACGCAAAGGAGAGCATGCAAACTACTGAAAGAGATGCCATTACTTCTATGAAGGTAAAATGCAAATGTCTAAGCTATCACTATCTGAAGAAAGCATATTTTTGTATTTTTGATTAAGTTGTTGGAATTATCATGCATGTGCTTCTAACTATTTTTGACTGTGCAGAGGTGGATCAAGGAGGAGAAATGCTTGGGAAAGGTTGGGAAGGTTCAGAGAGGGTCTAAGGGGTCCCTAACACCCTTCCAGAGAGTCTCACAAAGTTTGGCTGCCAAGAAACCGTGTTTATGAGCTTCTACAGGAAGTCTGCAGGGGTTCTACAGGATGTTCAGGATTTCTACAGGATGTTCTGTAATTCTTCTACAGGAAGTTTCGAAATGGGATTTTGGAGCATGGATGGAGGGAAAAAGATGGAGGAATGAGTATGGAGGTGAAATAGGGGTGTAAAGAGGTCTAGGACTTGGTGGATGAGGCTAAGGAGCGATTGGATTTGTTCAAGGATGGAGGAAGCGATGATGCACAAGAATGTAGGAATTAGGGCAAGGTGGGGAAAGAATGGCAAATGAAGGGTACGAATCATGGACTAAGGGTTGGAGCAGATTATCTGATGGATTATGGGTAGATAGAGAAGGATAACAGGTGCTCTGCAAGTTATTTTTCGAATTTAACAAATGAAGACTTGGAAAATCAAGAACCTAATTACCTTGACCTAATCTGACCTAGATAATAGCAAAAGAAATGGGACAGAAGTTTATTTGCACAAAATCAGATGAACTAACTATGCAACTAAGCAATCATAACCCTAAGCATGCAGTCAAAACTGATATCAAGTTTGACAACTAAAAATCCAACACTAATACTTGCATGGTGAAGCAAAACAGCGTTTTTGTGGGCAGCAAGGTCACCTTTGTCCCAACTCACGATCCCACTGAGGGAGAGGTAAGATCAGAGGTGCTTGAGCCCCTTTTTCCAAGGATCCTTTATGTTATTAATCTATCCAAATCAATCTGAACATGAAAATCTACTTTAATCATCAAAAGCAACCTAAATAACACAACAAGTTTTAAATCTAAATAGCAGATTTTACTCTAAGAATGCAGCAAAGACACATGAAAGTAAACAAAGGAGGTACTGGGCGCTTGAGATGGGCCCAACCCCAAGAGCTACAGCCTCCTAAGAGAGATTTAGAGCTGGTGCAAAGCTGGATTCATCTTTATTGATCAAGAAATGAAGAGTTACATCAAAACTGTCCACAAGGAGAACTTGAAAATGAGCTGAAAGCAAAGCTAATCTACTGCCTAAAAAATCGAACTACAAAATGACTACAACAAGACTATGAAATGACTAACTACCAGCTAACCAAAATGAGGCCCTAAGCCTTCATATTTATACAAATTGAGGACCCTAACAGTCCTCCTAAACTTTAGGGACTCGGTTGCCCAAAACTTGTAGTTAACAGCAGTCCTACTTGACTTGCTTGGCTGCCCTTGTGCTAATTGATTTGGTGGCCTTTGAACTCCGAACTGATGGTGGAGAATTCGAGGTAAGGGCCCATAAATGAAGGGGACACCTTCCTACAAATCCTCTCCCTTGTTCTCCCACGAATTTGGCTACCAAGTGCTCATTAAAACCTTCAATTTTGTCTCCAAGTTGACCAAAAAGGCTACACAAAGCACCCATTAGACTTGTTGGCATAATGACTAACCCAATTCACTCTATTAGCATAAATATAATCAAAAACATGCAATAAACTAATCAGAATGGTGGATTAAGTCGAATTAGGAGGTTGAATGAGCCCAAATAATTATCCATTTTTGGGGCTCATCACCTGTGAGTTGCCTTGCAATGCAAAGGAGGAAATCCCTTCGGTGCTCCTCAATCACTCAGTCATTTCCTACCTCTTGCCTCTTATGTTTACCCATCAAACATCAAATCATGACCTCCTTAGCTCAACTAGTTTATATAGTTCTTTTGAAAGAATTTTACATGCAAAAACTAGGCTATATAAGCCTAGGACACAAAGCATTGATCCAACTCATGAATGCTTTCTTTTTCCATGAAATTGGGAAACTAATTCAAGTTCTATTCACCAAGAATGCCAACTCTCTACTCGTGAATTCACTTCTCTAGGCTTGAGCATCCCCCTCCTATCTATGTATGGAAAAATGACTGGATGCTTGACTTTTCCCCATGATTTTTTCCCTTTCCCCCACACAAATTGTGTGTCAACCCTCGAATTTCGAGATGGGTATTTGCCCATGCTACTCATTGAAGTTTGAAATAACTTTTCAATCACCATCCAATCTCCATACTTGTGGCAGTTGGTTACATCAACTACTAGGTTCCTCATTCAATGAGTGTTGAGCTCCAGTATTGCAGCAATAATGTTGCAACTCGTGGGACTCCCTTCTTTACTTTTATCAACTCGGTAGTTCGTAACAAACTTGGAAGCGACGGTTTCGTATGCACAAGTACTAGCTCTTGCCGTAGCTGTCACTTGGTCAGCTGACACAAGTCCGCTAGGAGCTTAAGCCAACTTCTATGAGCTCGGAGAAGAAGCTTTTTAACTGATGGACGAAAGCTAACTCAAAGAAGGTTGTTCTACTTGCAGAAAGAAACTGGAACGCTGAAAGAAAACGTAAACCCTAGCAAACCCTAATTTTACCAGCTAGCCCTACTGATGCAAGAAAGAGGATGCAAGCTACTGAAGGAGATGCCATTGACTTCTAGGAAGGTAAAATACATGTGTCTAAGCTACTTCTACAGTAACATCTGGAAAAAAAAAAAAAAAAAAAAACAAAACAAAACAAAACAAAAAACAAAAAACAAAAACAAAAACAAAAACAAAAACAAAAAACAAAAAACAAAAAAAACAAAAAACAAAAAACAAACAAAAAACAAAAAACAAAAAAACATCTTTTTGTATTTTTGAATAAGTTGTTAGAATTATCATGCATGCGATTTAACTATTTTTGACTGTGTAGAGGTGGATTGGCGAGAGGAAATGCTTGGAGGAGGTCGGGAAGGTTCAGAGAGGGCCTAAAGGGTCCCTAACACCCTTCTAGAGAGTTTCACAGAGTTTGGCTATCAAGAAACCTCATTCGTGAGCTTCTACAGGAAGTCTGCAGGGGTTTTACAGGATGTTTTGGAATTTCTACAGGATGTCTGTAATTTTCTACAAGTTGTTCAGAAATGGGATTTTGGAGGATGGATGGAGAGAGAAAGGTGAAGGAGTGAGTATGGAGGTAGGACAGGGGTGTAAGGAGGTCCAGGACTTGGTGGATGGAGTTGAGGAAAGATGAAGATGGCTGGATTTGTTCAAGGAGGAATGAAGCAATGTTGCACAAAAATTAGGGTTGTGTGAGCAAGTGTGGCGAACGTGAGGTAAGAATCCGAGTTAGGGGATGGAGCAGATGGGATTGATGGAGTATGGGCAGATAGGGAAGTGGTACAGGTGCTCTGCAAGTTGTTTTTCCAACTGAACCAACGAAGACTTGTAAAATCAGAGACCTAGTTACGTTGACCTAATCTGATCTAGCTGACAGTAAAGAGAATGAACAGAAGTTTTAATTGCAATGAAACCATGTATACTAACTATGCAACGAAGCAATCAAGAATCTGAACATGTAACCAACTTCTGCAAATAAAAATCAAACACTAATGATTGCATGGCAAAGCAAAGTCAGTGTTTTTGTTGGCAGCAAGGTCACCTTGATCCCAGCTCCTGATCCCACTGAGGGAGAGGTGAAATCAGAGGTGCTTGATGGCCCTTTTCTGAAGCTTTTCCCTGTTAATAACCTATCAACTCAATTTGAACATCAAAAGTCTTTCTAATCATCAACAGTGACTTAGTTAATCAGCAAGATTTTAATCTACTTAACAGAAATGATTTTGCAAAGACATAAAGAACAAATAACAATACATAAAGGAGGCCTTGGCACTTGGGTTGGGCCCAACCCCAAGAGCTGCAGGCTCCTATAAAGAACTCAGATCTGATGCCAAGTAAAGCTGCTTTTCATTACTCAAAAATAATCATCACAAGAAAGTTATACAGTAGTAGATACAAGAAAACGAGCTGAGAAAATGACAGCACTATAGTGCAAATACCAACAGTTCCAAAAGTAAACTACGAAGGCTGAGGCCTTCCTATTTATACACTACGAGGGGCCTAGCAGCCCTCCTTAATTCAAGGGACTCGGCTGTCCAAACTGCCAGTAAATAGTCACTCTTCCCAAAGCTGCTCGGCTGCCTTTAGGATTCATTTTGGTGGCCTGTTGAGCTCGGAGTTGAGAGTGGAGATTTCGAGGAAGGGCCATTTAATGCCAGAGACAACCTCCCTACGAATCCTCACCTCAAGCTTGGCTGTAACCGAACCCATAATTGCTTGGTTTTGCTCCAAAATTTGTCCAAAAAACCTGAAATAACCACGTATTAGCCTCCTTGGTAGAGTGACCACCCATATTCGTTCAAATAACATAAACATACTCAAAAAACATGCATAATCTATGAAAAATGGAGGATTGAACAAGGACAATTAGGCAAAATGAGCCCAATAAGTTACCCAATTCGGGGCTCATCATCACCCCCCTACTAAATGGGTTGATCATCCTCTGAGCAACTAGTCCAGCTCATCATCCTTTATTGCTTTGACTGCCTCCCTCACGTCCCAGGCCTCCACGGTGATATCTTCTTCCTGGTCGTGGAATCCTGCTTTCCTTTCCACTTCCTCCCACTGTCTGTCTTCCTCCTCTTCTTTAACTCCTTCTAGCAATCCCAAAAGCAAAGGAGGACTGAATTTCAGGCCAATCCAATTGGCCTGCAGATTTTGCAGCAACTGTTTGTAGAGAGGTACCCTTGCCAAGGCCTCCCTCATCCTGGTGGGAGAGTGGTATTCCCTTATCTTCAAGCTGTGAGGCAGTGTGTTCCACCGCCTTGTGCAGGCATGCAGGTAGTTTTCTCCCAACAGTCTCTCCATGTCCTCAAAGTGGGCAATAGCTTGAGCCTGTTGCTCAATGTATTCTGGTAAATCCTGAGGGCTGTTGGCCAAGTGCTGGTGGGTGCTTATCACTGCTGAGGGGTCATCCGGCTCTGCTCTGATCATTAGTGGCTCAGTGAGTTCTCTGCCTATGATACTGCGGACCTCTGCTGCTCTCTTCTCCTCATGATTCATCCAAGAGGCCATGGCCATAAGTTGGACATCTCCTATCACAATGTTGGGATCCCATGCATTCATGTTCGAAAGGGCGAAGTTGTGCAAGTATAACTCTGATAATTTGGCCCTGTCCTCTGATGAACTACTGCCACATAGAGTTGTAAATTGATGATAATTTTGGAATGGGGTGATGCCCCTTTGGGCCAAGGTGTTGATATGAAACTGTAACCACTGATCCTTGAGGTATAGGGCGTAGGATTTGGCAGGCTGCCTACACTGCAGGGCTTCCATCGCCCAGCTAGCCATGCAGGCCAGTTGGGCCTCCTTTTCTTGTACCTGCTGTTTCAGAGACTGTATCTCCTGGCCTGCTTGCAATTCCTTTTCCTGTAGCTGTCTATTCAGTGTCTCAATTTCAACCTGCATCATTTCCCTTCTCTTCTGTTCATCAGGGGTTTCTTTATCTGCTGTGGGCTCCTCTTGTTGCTGTTGTTCTCCCAAGATGTGAGGCCTGTCTTCCTTCTTCTGTCCTTGTAACTGTAGCTGCTGTTTAAGCAGCTCATTTTCTTCCTGTAGCTTGACCCACTGGCTGCTCTCCACATGTCGTACCATAGCCAATTCCCTTCTTGCCTCTTTGAGTTGTTCCTCCAGAGGACCTATATCTGCCACACCCTTGGACTTAGCGATCTTCATCCAAGCGTGGGTCCTCACTCTTTCTTCTTCTAGTGCAAGGAAAAATGGCACTGTGAATTTTTGGGGAATGATCTTTCCGGCCTCTAAGAAGTTATAGTAGGAGCCCAAACTGGGCTGGGGGCTAGGTTCCACAATTTTCTCCACCTTTTCTTCCTCCTGTGGTGATTTAGCTGCCCCTCCTTCCATTTCTTCGGTCTCCTTTAGCCTAGCCAGTGTTTCATGTAGAACAGTCTCAGCATCTTGTAGAGAGGCCTTTGTGTCCAACGTTTTCATTCTTTCTCTCCAGGTGGATGTCTTCGGGCTTCCCCGCTCATAAGTGATGGATGCCTTAGAGGGAGACCTCTCCTTTTTTGTAGCTGGGGTGTCTACAATCATGATTGGTTCTTTTGACGGTGGCTGGGGTCTGCCAGTCTTTATCCTCATGCTCCTTCTTGCCTTAAAATACATGGAAGGCTCCCTCTTCTGCTTCCCTGTTTGCTTTGGAGATGTGCTCAGGGTAGCTAGCACAGCTGTTGCCTCCCTGGCTAAAATCTCAGGCGATTTTTCCTTCTGTTGTCCTGTTTCCAGACTTCCTGTAGAAAGTCTTGTGCTGACTGTTTTCTGGTTTCCTGTAGAAACGGTTTTCTGGCTTCCTGTAGAAACGGTTTTCTGGCTTCCTGTAGAAACTGTCTTCACTGTTTTGGTCTGCTTGGCTGGGGGTGCCTTCCCTTAAATTTTGCCGTGGTTGCCTTGGTTTTGTCACTTGCTTGGACTTTTTTAGTCCTCTCTGCCCTGATTTGCAATCGTTTCTCCCTTGGTGTTTGTTCCTTTATTCCACCCACAGTTTTGGGCTCAGCAACTTGGCCTTTCTCTTGTTTCTCTTCTTGTTCTTTCTGTGGTGGTCTGTCCTGGGTTTCCTTACCCTTTGCTTTCTCTTCTGCCTCAATGTGATCCCTTTCCTCATTGTTGGATGAAGTGAGTTCCTCGGCCAGAATCCGAATATCATCATCCTTAGACATATTGTGGAAAATCTCCCAGGAGAGAGGGACAGTGTAGGTATGGAGGGCATCTTCCACTAGAAGCTTGATAAGCCCATGATGGGCCAGCTTATCTGGTGTCCCTTTCTTCAATTTTGTGCCACACTCAATTAATGATTGTAGGAGGAAATAGGGGATGCTTAACTTTTGTTCTGGGGGTAAATCCATCCTATGTCTGAGTTCACTTAGCAACGGAAGTGATAACCGTAAACAATACTAAACCGCCCCTCACAGGTAATGTATTTCATGATCTGAAGGCTGACCTCGCTCCAAAACGGGTGTAGGCTGGCTCTCCGGACCCCATTCTTATCTTCTGAAAATTGTTCCTCTGGTAGGAAGAATTCTTTCTTGGCTTTTTGGCCCAATGCTCTCTCCTCTTTGCTCCAAGGTATCCCTAATGGCAGATCAGTAACCCGACTAATGAGTTGTGGGGTAAGCTTTAGGGTCAACCCTCTGAAATTCACAGTGGCCAGTGTCTTTGATTTAGGCTACAGGACATTAAGAATTCTTTTGTTACCTCATCGTCATGACCTTGAATTCTGTCATAGAAGGTCATCCAATTGGCACGGGTGAATAGGTCCACCACCTCGGGAGTTTCTCGCAATTTCTTGGAATCCGAGGGTTCCTTTCTGATAAACCCTCCTGGCATGGTGAGAGTGCCATGTTTCAATGCTCCAAGCAGAAAGGGACTGTTGTTTTATGGTTTCCTCTTTTGATTCTCAGGACAGGGCTTCTTAGGTGTTTGTATTTCACTTTGCACCAATTCCCTGGTTATAATGTTGTTGCTGCCCAAAACTCGACTGTTAAAAGGGAATTAGGCTCCCACAGACAGAGTGCAGCTTAATTTTCATCCCCAACTTGCATACAACCACATAAAAGTCACACTCTTCATGCACAGGTTAGCCCTCACAGTGGTTTATCATTTCTATAGGAGGAATTTCTTAACAGGAACCGTGGAGGAGAATTTGACACAGAACCAATTGAAAAAATTTTGTGTATCACACAGGCAAACTACTATTCTTGACCCACAGGCAGACTTGCTACTAATTCTCCTACTCCAGACAGTTTAATTCACCACCTTTCGAAATATCATACATGGGAATGGTGTTTTCGAGCCTACCTCTCTTCGAAACTCCAATTTCGACGCAGAAAGTCCAGGTTTCTCTGCTCCAGGAGGTTATGCCTTGCTTCCTGTAGAGCTCCTTCCTGTAGAAAGCTTTGCCGGCTTCTGGAGGATGTCACGACGCTTCCGAAAGAGCCTGGGACACGGGAGGATTTTGAAACGAGCCGAGAATCTCGGGCTAATAGACTGCGGAGGAGGAGGACGCGTACTTTGCTGAGAACGGTTGCAAGTGTAAATGACAGCGGTTAATCGTGAGTTCTTCGGCCGAGCATGTTTGAATTATGGCGCAATTCATGGCAAGGGGGTGAGGTGGCCAGGCCGATCCATTAGCCAACGTCACGGCCATCATTCCTCTGTGCGTCTCTGACCACCGTTACCCTTCCTCTGCCATTAACCGCCGCCATTACTGCCAATCCGCCGATTCTCCCCGACTGGACACTTCCCACGTGTCGGTTGCACGTCTCTTTGGCATAACCGAGCTCGTTTGGATCCCACGAGGCCATTCGACTGACTGTGGGTGGCCAGTTGACTGGCCACCGAATTCGTTTAATCCGCACCATTTCACAAACATGCAGTTTTCAGAGTATAGTCTATGCAATTTGATGAATAAGGTTAGACACTTACCTGTGTGGCTATGGACGTGTTCTGCAGGCTTCGGGACGTGGAACGATGGCTTTGCTCACTGCTTCTTCGTGCACAGGCGTTGGAACTCCTTCTTTCATTAGCTGATGTTGTATGCACGGCTTCGGGACCCGATCCTCTGGTTGTAAACGCTGCATGCACAGGCTCCGTCTGATTTCAGCTGTCGAGGAGGTGTTCACGTCCAAGCGGAGTTTGTTACATGTCCCCTGTGTCGATTTCAGCTACTACCGACTCCATAGCATGTGCTCCAGACGGATCTGCTGCTACAGGATTCCTGTAGGACATCCTGTAGCTGCTTCTCCTCCTGGGATGCATGCTGAAACGAGAAAGGTTGTATTTGTGGATGAAGGGTTCTGATGGAGCTTTGACAGGTAGAGTGTGCGAGCCTTAGTGTGCTTGATTTGTCACTTGGAAAAAAGATATTTCAATCTGAAGAAAACAGGACTCTTTGTATGACTGTGTAGGAATACATAACCAGATTGTTGCAATGGCGGTGGAAAGAGATGAAACCGGTGATGGATGGAAGAGAGGGGTGGCTGTAGGCCTAATCAACAGACTTCAAGCTTTAAATCCCTTTCCAAAATCGATTTTGGCCTGCCCGAAGGCTCTACAGGATGTTTCCTGTAGAAATGTAGAACTTCCTGTAGAAAGTCCCAAAACTTCCTGTAAAAAGCTCAGAACTTCCTGTAGGAGGTTGAATCTCGACCCGATTGTGATCAAACCTTGGGAAAAGTGAGTGGCTATGGAGGGAGTGTCTGTAAGGATGTCCGGTAGCCTGGTACAGACCCCTGTCCTCGTTTTGCGCGACCTTCTTTATCTGCAATGTATTCCCTGCAACCTGCAATAATTTACAGAGATTAGACCTGTTCCTTTTTTTTGTTCTTTCTTTTTTCTTTTTCTTTTCTTTTTCTCTTTTTTCGAGAGATAGCAGGGGTGCCTCCATGAGGTTTTCACCCCCACTATCTGCCCTGGGTGCCTCAGAGAGGTTTTCACCCAAGGATCTTTTTTTTTTCTTTATTTTCTGAGAGACAGCTGGGGCGCCTCCATGAGGTTTTCACCCTCACTGTCTGCCCTGGGCACCTCAGAGAGGTTTTCACCCAGGGATCTTTTTATTCCCTTTTTTTTTTATGATCAAGGTGTGGCCAGAATAGAGGCAGAACCCTGCTCTACTACCAGCACTGATTTTTCCACAGTTTCAATGAACTCCTGCCTCGAAAGGGGTTTCTTGTAGATTTTCAATCGATGCCCATTGACAAGCATGGGGATGGCTTCTTCATCAATGGTCCTGATAAGGACTGAACCATTGTCATTACATTTCTCCACTGTATATGGTCCTAACCATCTTGTCCTCAGCTTTCCTTTGAAATCCTTGTATCTTGAGTCATACAGCAGCGCCCAATCTCCTGGTTGGAATTGCTTTTCATTAAGGTGTCGGTCATGCCATATCTTCCTCTGGAGTTGAACTACTTCTGAGTGGAGGAGGGCCTGCATTCTGTGTTCATCTAATCCATTCAGCTGCAATAATATTTCACGTTGAGCATGGCTGAGATCTAGGTCCAGCTGAGCTGCCACCCTCAATGTGTTGTACTCGAACTCTATGGACAGCAAAGCTTTCTTCCCGTAGACCAGCTCATAAGGTGTGAAACCTGTTGTAGTCTTCCAAGTGGTGTTGTAGGCCTAGGTGGCCTCAACTAGGCGATCTGCCCAATCCTTTCTGCTGCTACTCACCACCTTAGTCAAAATCCGTTCCAATGCTCTATTAGTGACTTCCACCTGCCCATTTGCTTGTGGATGATATGGGGTGGAAGTCCTGTGCTTGATCTTGTGATGAGCGAGCAAGTCTTCAATCAGGTTGGAGGTGAACTGGCTTCCTTGATCGGTGACTAACTCTCTTAGGTAGCCAAACTTGTAGAAGATATTTTCCCTTAAAAACTCAGCCACCTTTTCTTCTGTTGCTACTTTGATTGCCTTTGTTTCTGCCCACTTTGTCAAATAGTCAGTGCACACAATGATGTAAGACCTTTGCGTTGAAGGAGGGTTGATAGGACCCACAAAATCCATGCCCCACTTCTCAAATGGCTCGAAGGTCACTTGATGTTGGAGAGGCATTTCATCCCTTGGAGTCGGTTTCCCCATCCTCTGACATCGGTCACACTGGCTGATGTATCTTCTCACATCTTGATGAAGAGTAGGCCAATAGTAGCCTGCCTGTAGAATTTTGAAGGCAGTCCTTTTTGCTGCAAAGTGGCCTCCACAAGGTCCGTCATGACAGGTTAGGAGGATGTCAAAGACTTCCTCCTCCCTAACACAACGCCTCAAGATCTGATCTGGGCCAAGTTTAAACAGGTTGCCCTCGATCCAAGTGAACGGGGCACTCTTCCTTACAATTCTGCTCTTCTCCTTTGAGGATAGATGCAGAGGGAACTGTGCTGAGACCAAGTAATTTTCTATATCAGCAAACCATGGAGAGAGTACTGAGATAGCAAACAAATGTTCATCTGGCATCTGGTCATCCACTGTTCCTTCTTCACCTGCAGGCAAATCCAATCTAGACAAGAAGTCAGCAACAACATTTTCCTTACCTAGCTTGTCGACAATAGTCAAATCAAATTGCTGCAACAAAAGTAACCATCTAATGATACGAGCATTGACATCAGGCTTATTCATTAAATATCTAATCGCAGCATGATCAGTGTGTACAAATGTTTGATAACTAGTGATGTAGTGTCTGAACTTGTTTAGGGAATGGACTACAGCCAGGAACTCTTTCTCGGTTACAGTATAGTTCATTTTTGCCTTGGACAGGTTTTTGCTGACAAAGTATATGGCATATGGTAGTTTCTCCTCAACTTGTCCTAAGGCTGCCCCTATGGCTTTGTTCGAGGCATTAGTGTGGATGTGGAAAGGTAGGGCCCAGTTTAGACCTCTCAAGATCGGGGCGGACACCAGCTTATCTTTCAACTCATCCAGTGCCCCTTGACAGTTGTCAGTCCATTTAAACTCAACATCTTTCCCTAAGAGGCCAAACAATGGCGAGGCTAGCTTACTGAAATCTTTAATGAATCTTCGATAATATCTTGCTAAGCCTAGGAAACTCCGAACAACTCTTACCTTTTGAGGAGGTGGGACCTTTTGGATGATAGCAATCTTATTAGGATCCACCCGTAATCCTTGCCGAGAAATGGTATGACCTAGCACGGTCCCTTCAGTCATCAGGAATTCACACTTTTCAGGACTGAGGGACAGGTTCATCTCAATGCACTTGGTTAGAACTTTTCCAAGATTAGTCAATGCTTCTTGGAAGTTGGACCCATAAGGAGTAAAGTCATCCATATATATTTCTACCGAATCATGGACCAACTCAGAAAATATGCTCAATATTGCTCTCTAGAAAGTGGCAGGAGCGTTGCATAGCCCAAAGGGAAGGACTCGGTAGGCAAAGGTACCCCATGGACAAGTGAAGGTGGTTTTATCTTGGTCCTCCGGGCTTATTTGGATCTAGTTATACCCACTGAACCCATTTAGGAAAGAGAAGAACTTCTTCCCTGCCAGTCCATCCAACACTTGATCTATGAAAGGCAAAGGGAAATGGTCTTTCTTGGTGGCTTTGTTAAGTTCTCGGTAATCTACACAGATTCTCCACTTCCCGTTCTTCTTGGGCACAAGCACTAGAGGTGAGACCCACTCACTATCGGAGATAGGGTAGATGAATCCTGCATCCAACAATTTTTGCAATTCTTCTTTGACAATGTCTTTAAGGGCTGGATTCATTCTCCTCTGAGGCTGCCTGACTGGTTTACAATCTTCTTTAATGTAAATGTGATGGGTACAGACCGAAGGGTGGACTCCTTTCATCTCCTTATAACTCCAAGCGAAAGCATCCAGGTGATTGTTCAGTAAGCTACACAGCTCCTTCTCCTGGGAGGGAGATAGGGAGGAGCTGATCTTCAAGGTTCTTTCGGGGCCAAATTCCACATTCTTAATTCTGGGAGAGGTCGGATCAGTCACACAGAGGTCTACTAAAGTGCTGGCTTGGGTATCTTTCACCAGTTCCTCTAAGGACAGTGCACTGGGAGGTGGATTTTGAATCAAAGTCTCAATCAAATCATCCTCGGTTTCAGGGCCTCCCCTGGTGGTTTCTACTGTGCACAATGGTGCATAGTAGACCTCATCCTCGTCTCCCTCTTCCAACCAGAGTGGTAAGTCATGTTCTAGCAGAGGTTGGGCAGGAGGGTATAGGACTAGTTGCTTGGACATAGGCCCATTCTTGATGGTCATGCTTCCAACTCGACAACTGATGTAAGCGTCCGCAGTGGCTAAACAAGGCCTTCCCAAAATGAGGGGGTATCCAGTGAGCTTTGCCTTTGGATGAAGGACCAAGAAGTCTGCAGGGTACTCCCAAGAGTCAACAGAGACCAAGACATCTTCCACAATCCCTTCGGGAGTCACGGTGGAACGATCTGCCAACTGCAGGACTGTCGAGGTCTTCCTTAAGGAACTCTGAAGGTTGAGTTTAAGCATGGTGTCCCTGGTCATCACATTAATGGCAACCCCTAGATCAATCAAGGTATGGGGGATTATGGTGCCATTGATGTGGACATCAACTATAGGACACCCAGGGTCCAAATACTTTGGACAGATTACTTGCCCCAACATTAGATCAGACAGTTGTCCTATGACATTGATAGTCGAGGCATCTCTCTTTCGCCTGCCTGGGTGCCTGAAACACTTCTCCTTAATCAATTTGTTGTATATCGATACATATTTTATGGCCTGGAGAAGTGGTATTTTCACACACAATTGTTTAAGTTCTCCCAGAAGTTCAGTCTCCTCTGGGTTTGGTTGTGTGGTTACTGTTAGTCGCTCAGGAAAGGGTCGAATGGCTTTGGGTTCACTTTCCTGTTTCTCTTCCTCATCCTCTGGGGGAGGAGGTTGGCGATCTGGAAGGGTCTTCCCAGATCACAGGTTGATCTCCTGGATCTCCACAGCATAGGTAGGGCATGTGGTCTCCCCAGTGTATACCTGCCGGGCCTGTTGGTTGTTAGGGTTCAGGTTCGGTTGAGCAGGCATCTGGGGTTGTCTTGGAGGAGCAGGAGGTAATGGTTGTGGCTGAGCCGGTGGTGGAGGAAAAATGGCAGGAGGAGAGTTGTATTGGGGCCTCCACCCCGGTTGAGGTGCATTCCACTGAGGTTGTGGCTAGACATGTGAGTGAAACGAATGGGCAGTGGGTTGAGTATGGTATTGAGGTGGATAAGACCACGGAGGAGGTGCGAACCAGGAAGGATGAGCAGGGGGACCACAAGAAGGTATGTGAGCAGATTGGTTGGGGCTATAATAAGCTTGGAATGTCCCTTGCATCCCCTGCTGGTAAGGTCTGGGCCCATGCGGCCTCCTTTGGTTGAGGAAGTAGAGAGGTTCATTGGTTGCCTCAGTCCCTTGGTACATGGCTTTAAATCCGGGTAAGGTTGGGCATTGGTTTGTGGGGTGGTTTCCCTCACAAACAAAACATTCCTCTACTGAGTGCAATGGACACTCGTTCTTAGGGTGCTTCCTCGTACATCTAGGACAGAAAATGGCCAAAGCCCTCTCAGCTTCCTCTTTCTTTTGTTGGATTCGGAAAGTATCAAGTTGCATGGCAATGGTCTGTCTCATCTCACTTTTGAGGTCTTCCATCTGATTGGCAAACTCATGCTTGGAGAAGGTAGTACTAGCTGAAAGTGGATTCCCCCTACCTCTTTTCCGGGCTGCCCTAGAGTGGTTTCTAAACACAGTCTTTATGTCCTCATAAGGTAGTTGGTAGATGTCTCCTCCAGCTAGCATGTGAAGGGTATCTAGAAGGTCTTCAGGGACTCCTCGGAGCAGAACCAACTTTAGAGATTCAGGGTCAAGTGTGCACCTGGCCTGTTTATAGCTGAGTTGGAACCTTTCCTCGTAGTCTTCTAAAGACTCATCATTTCCCATGGTCATCCGAAAGATTTCTCCCTTTGTTTCCTTTGACCTACAGTAGTCCCGGTATTTGTTGTTAAAGGCTTGCTGCATCTGAGCCCAAGTGGTGATATTGTTTCCAGGTAACCCCATGAACCAGCGTAATGCTGCATCCTTGAGGGTAGAGGGAAAGAGTTTCAACTTTTGCTCGTCTTCTACATAGTCATAAGTTCGACAAAGGACATCAAACTCAAACAGGAAGGTATTAGGGTCTTCAGTGGTCAATCCATGGAAATGAGGTAAGGCTGAGGGACTTATGTTCTTCATCTTCAAGTCCCCGTTGGTTTCTCGGATGGGGAAGGTACCTTCTATCCTCTCATCATCGTCTCTACCATTTCTGTTTTCAGCCATGGTCTCAAAAAGAATGTTTTCTTGCTCTTCTTCTCTTATAGGATCTCCGTATATCTCTGGAAGTTCACCTATAGGTTTTCTGGGTCACTGCCACCAAAGAAGAGAGAAGGGTGACTCAGTGAAGTGGTGGGGGTGTTGGTAGGAATTTTCCGGTATTATCTCTGTTCCTACGAGGCATGAAAAGATTTTTGGTTACTTTTGCTTTTTTCTGCTTGTACCTACAAAACTAAAATAGATGGAATTGCAACTAACTAAAATCTATCTTGCGGAAATGAAAATGCGGAATTGAAATGAAAGCAAGAAAGGACTAATCTATTTTGCTGAAATCAAATTGCAGGAATGAAATGCTAGACTACACTTACAGAATTGAAATTCTAGTCTATGCTTACAGAATTGAAATTGCGGAATTGAAAGGCTAACCTATGAAAGCAGGAAATGTCTAATTTACTTTTGGATAAATGAAATTGCAGAATGGAACTGAAATAAACTACTTAGCAGAAGGTTGGAGTAGAAAAAATAGAAGAAAGCAGCAATCACAAATACTCTGACGCTTCCCCGGCAACGGCACCAAAAAGAGTGGTGAGCTCCAGTATTGCAGCAATAATGTTGCAACTCCTGGGACTCCCTTCTTTACTTTTATCAACCCGGTAGTTCGTAACAAACTTGGAAGCGACGGTGCTGTATGCACAAGTACTAGCTCTTGCCGCAGCTGTCACTTGGTCAGCTGGCACAAGTCCGCTAGGAGCTTAAGCCAACTTCTATGAGCTCTGAGAAGAAGCTTTTTAACTGATGGACGAAAGCTAACTCAAAGAAGGTTGTTCTACTTGCAGAAAGAAACTGGAACGCTGAAAGGAAACGTAAACCCTAGCAAACCCTAATTTTACCAGCTAGCCCTACTGATGCAAGAAAGAGGATGCAAGCTACTGAAAGAGATGCCATTGACTTCTAGGAAGGTAAAATACATGTGTCTAAGCTACTTCTACAGTAACATTTGAAAAAAAAAAAAAACAAACAAACAAACAAAATAAAACAAAACAAAACAAAAAAAACATCTTTTTGTATTTTTGAATAAGTTGTTAGAATTATCATGCATGCGATTTAACTGTTTTTGACTGTGCAGAGGTGGATTGGCGAGAGGAAATGCTTGGAGGAGGTCGGGAAGGTTCAGAGAGGGCCTAAGGGGTCCCTAACATCCTGAGAGTTTCACAGAGTTTGGCTATCAAGAAACCTCATTCGTGAGCTTCTACAGGAAGTCTGCAGGGGTTCTACAGGATGTTTTGGAATTTCTACAGGATGTCTGTAATTTTCTACAGGTTGTTCAGAAATGGGATTTTGGAGGATGGATGGAGAGAGAAAGGTGAAGGAGTGAGTATGGAGGTAGGACAGGGGTGTAAGGAGGTCCAGGACTTGGTGGATGGAGTTGAGGAAAGATGAAGATGGTTGGATTTGTTCAAGGAGGAATGAAGCAATGTTGCACAAAAATTAGGGTTGTGTGAGCAAGTGTGGCAAACATGAGGCAAGAATCCGAGTTAGGGGATGGAGCAGATGGGATTGATGGAGTATGGGCAGATAGAGAAGTGGTACAGGTGCTCTGCAAGTTGTTTTTCCAACTGAACCAACGAAGACTTGTAAAATCAGAGACCTAGTTACGTTGACCTAATCTGATCTAGCTGACAGTAAAGAGAATGAACAGAAGTTTTAATTGCAATGAAACCATGTATACTAACTATGCAACGAAGCAATCAAGAATCTGAACATGTAACCAACTTCTGCAAATAAAAATCAAACACTAATGATTGCATGGCAAAGCAAAGTTAGTGTTTTTGTTGGCAGCAAGGTCACCTTGATCCCAGCTCCTGATCCCACTGAGGGAGAGGTGAAATCAGAGGTGCTTGATGGCCCTTTTTTGAAGCTTTTCCCTGTTAATAACCTATCAACTCAATCTGAACATCAAAAGTCTTTCTAATCATCAACAGTGACTTAGTTAATCAGCAAGATTTTAATCTACTTAACAGAAATGATTTTGCAAAGACATAAAGAACAAATAACAATACATAAAGGAGGCCTTGGCACTTGGGTTGGGCCCAACCCCAAGAGCTGCAGGCTCCTATAAAGAACTCAGATCTGATGCCAAGTAAAGCTGCTTTTCATTACTCAAAAATAATCATCACAAGAAAGTTATACAGCAGTAGATACAAGAAAACGAGCTGAGAAAATGACAGCACTATAGTGCAAATACCAACAGTTCCAAAAGTAAACTACGAAGGCTGAGGCCTTCCTATTTATACACTACGAGGGGCCTAGCAGCCCTCCTTAATTCAAGGGACTCGGCTGTTCAAACTGCCAGTAAACAGTCACTCTTCCCAAAGCTGCTCGGCTGCCTTTAGGATTCGTTTTGGTGGCCTGTTGAGCTCGGAGTTGAGGGTGGAGATTTCGAGGAAGGGCCATTTAATGCCAGAGACAACCTCCCTACGAATCCTCACCTCAAGCTTGGCTGTCACCTGACCCATAATTGCTTGGTTTTGCTCCAAAATTTGTCCAAAAAACCTGAAATAACCACGTATTAGCCTCCTTGGTAGAGTGACCACCCTTATTCGTTCAAATAACATAAACATACTAAAAAAACATGCATAATCTATGAAAAATGGAGGATTGAACAAGGACAATTAGGCAAAATGAGCCCAATAAGTTACCCAATTCGGGGCTCATCATCACCCCCCTACTAAATGGGTTGCTCATCCTCTGAGCAACTAGTCCAGCTCATCATCCTTTATAGCTTTGACTGCCTCCCTCACGTCCCAGGCCTCCACGGTGATATCTTCTTCCTGGTCGTGGAATCCTGCTTTCCTTTCCACTTCCTCCCACTGTCTGTCTTCCTCCTCTTCCTTAACTCCTTCTAGCAATCCCAAAAGCAAAGGAGGACTGAATTTCAGGCCAATCCAATTGGCCTGCAGATTTTGCATCAACTGTTTGTAGAGAGGTACCCTTGCCAAGGCCTCCCTCATCCTGGTGGGAGAGTGGTATTCCCTTATCTTCAAGCTGTGAGGCAGTGTGTTCCACCGCCTTGTGCAGGCATGCAGGTAGTTTTCTCCCAACAGTCTCTCCATGTCCTCAAAGTGGGCAATAGCTTGAGCCTGTTGCTCAATGTATTCTGGTAAATCCTGAGGGCTGTTGGCCAAGTGCTGGTGGGTGCTTATCACTGCTGAGGGGTCATCCGGCTCTGCTCTGATCATTAGTGGCTCACTGAGTTCTCTGCCTATGATACTGCGGACCTCTGCTGCTCTCTTCTCCTCATGATTCATCCAAGAGGCCATGGCCATAAGTTGGACATCTCCTATCACAGTGTTGGGATCCCATGCATTCATGTTCGGAAGGGCGAAGTTGTGCAAGTAAAACTCTGATAATTTGGCCCTGTCCTCTGATGAACTACTGCCACATAGAGCTGCAAATTGATGATAATTTTGGAATGGGGTGATGCCCCTTTGGGCCAAGGTGTTGATCTGAAACTGTAACCACTGATCCTTGAGGTATAGGGCGTAGGATTTGGCAGGCTGCCTACACTGCAGGGCTTCCATCGCCCAGCTGGCCATGCAGGCCAGTTGGGCCTCCTTTTCTTGTACCTGCTGTTTCAGAGACTGTATCTCCTGGCCTGCTTGCAATTCCTTTTCCTGTAGCTGTCTATTCAGTGTCTCAATTTCAACCTGCATCCTTTCCCTTCTCTGTTGTTCATCAGGGTTTCTTTGTCTGCTGTGGGCTCCTCTTGTTGCTGTTGTTCTCCCAAGATGTGAGGCCTGTCTTCCTTCTTCTGTCCTTGTAACTGTAGCTGCTGTTTAAGCAGCTCATTTTCTTCCTGTAGCTTGACCCACTGGCTGCTCTCCACATGTCGTACCATAGCCAATTCCCTTCTTGCCTCTTTGAGTTGTTCCTCCAGAGGACCTATATCTGCCACACCCTTGGACTTAGCGATCTTCATCCAAGTGTGGGTCCTCACTCTCTCTTCTTCTAGTGCAAGGAAAAGTGGCACTGTGAATTTTTGGGGAATGATCTTTCCGGCCTCTAAGAAGTTATAGTAGGAGCCCAAACTGGGCTGGGGGCTAGGTTCCACAATTTTCTCCACCTTTTCTTCCTCCTGTGGTGATTTAGCTGCCTCTCCTTCCATTTCTTCGGTCTCCTTTAGCCTAGCCAGTGTTTCCTGTAGAACAGTCTCAGCATCTTGTAGAGAGGCCTTTGTGTCCAACATTTTCATTCTTTCTCTCCAGGTGGATGTCTTCGGGCTTCCCCGTTCATAAGTGATGGATGCCTTGGAGGGAGACCTCTCCTTTTGTGTAGCTGGGGTGTCTACAATCATGATTGGTTCTTTTGACGGTGGCTGGGGTCTGCCAGTCTTTATCCTCATGCTCCTTCTTGCCTTAAAATACATGGAAGGCTCCCTCTTCTGCTTCCCTGTTTGCTTTGGAGATGTGCTCAGGGTAGCTAGCACAGCTGCTGCCTCCCTGGCTAAAATCTCAGGCGATTTTTCCTTCTGTTGCCCTGTTTCCAGACTTCCTGTAGAAAGTCCTGTGCTGACTGTTTTCTGGCTTCCTGTAGAAACGGTTTTCTGGCTTCCTGTAGAAACGGTTTTCTGGCTTCCTGTAGAAACTGTCTTCACTGTTTTGGTCTGCTTGGCTGGGGGTGCCTTCCCTTAAATTTTGCCGTGGTTGCCTTGGTTTTGTCACTTGCTTGGACTTTTTTAGTCCTCTCTGCCCTGATTTGCAATCGTTTCTCCCTTGGTGTTTGTGCCTTTATTCCACCCACAGTTTTGGGCTCAGCAACTTGGCCTTTCTCTTGTTTCTCTTCTTGTTCTTTCTGTGGTGGTCTGTCCTGGGTTTCCTTACCCTTGGCTTTCTCTTCTGCCTCAATGTGCTCCCTTTCCTCATTGTTGGATGAAGTGAGTTCCTCGGCCAGAATCCGAATATCATCATCCTTGGACATATTGTGGAAAATCTCCCAGGAGAGAGGGACAGTGTAGGTATGGAGGGCATCTTCCACTAGAAGCTTGATAAGCCCATGATGGGCCAGCTGATCTGGTGTCCCTTCCTTCAATTTTGTGCCACACTCAATTAATGATTGTAGGAGGAAATAGGGGATGCTTAACTTTTGTTCTGGGGGTAAATCCATCCTATGTCTGAGTTCACTTAGCAACCGGAAGTGATAACCGTAAACAATACTAAACCGCCCCTCACAGGTAATGTATTTCATGATCTGAAGGCTGACCTCGCTCCAAAAAGGGTGTAGGCTGGCTCTCCGGACCCCATTCTTATCTTCTGAAAATTGTTCCTCTGGTAGGAAGAATTCTTTCTTGGCTTTTTGGCCCAATGCCCTCTCCTCTTTGCTCCAGGGTATCCCTAATGGCAGATCAGTAACCCGACTAATGAGTTGTGGGGTAAGCTTTAGGGTCAACCCTCTGAAATTCACAGTGGCCAGTGTCTTTGATTTAGGCTACAGGGACATTAAGAATTCTTCTGTTACCTCATCGTCATGACCTTGAATTCTGTCATAGAAGGTCATCCAATTGGCACGGGTGAATAGGTCCACCACCTCGGGAGTTTCTCGCAATTTCTTGGAATCCGAGGGTTCCTTTCTGATAAACCCTCCTGGCATGGTGAGAGTGCCCTGTTTCAATGCTCCGAGCAGAAAGGGACTGTTGTTTTATGGTTTCCTCTTTTGATTCTCAGGACAGGGTTTCTCAGGTGTTTGTATTTCACTTTGCACCAATTCCCTGGTTATAATGTTGTTGCTGCCCAAAACTCGACTGTCAAAAGGGAATTAGGCTCCCACAGACAGAGTGCAGAGCTTAATTTTCATCCCCAACTTGCATACAACCACATAAAAGTCACACTCTTCATGCACAGGTTAGCCCTCACAGTGGTTTATCATTTCTATAGGAGGAATTTCTTAACAGGAACCGTGGAGGAGAATTTGACACAGAACCAACTGAAAAAATTTTGTGTATCACACAGGCAAACTACTATTCTTGACCCACAGGCAGACTTGCTTCTAATTCTCCTACTCCAGACAGTTTAATTCACCACCTTTCGAAATATCATGCATGGGAATGGTGTTTTCGAGCCTACCTCTCTTCGAAACTCCAATTTCGACGCAGAAAGTCCAGGTTTCTCTGCTCCAGGAGGCTATGCCATGCTTCCTGTAGAGCTCCTTCCTGTAGAAAGCTTTGCCGGCTTCTGGAGGACGTCACGGCGCTTCTGAACGAGCCTGGGACACGGGAGGATTTTGAAACAGGCCGAGAAGCTCGGGCTAACAGACTGCGGAGGAGGAGGACGCGTACTTTGCTGAGAACGGTTGCAAGTGTAAATGACAGCGGTTAATCGTGAGTTCTTCGGCCGAGCATGTTTGAATTATGGCGCAATTCATGGCAAGGGGGTGAGGTGGCCAGGCCGATCCGTTAGCCAACGTCACGGCCATCATTCCTCTGCGCGTCTCTGACCGCCGTTACCCTTCCTCTGCCATTAACCGTCGCCATTACTGTCAATCCGCCGATTCTCCCCGACTGGACACTTCCCACGTGTCGGTTGCACGTCTCTTTGGCATAACCGAGCTCGTTCGGATCCCACGAGGCCATTCGACTGACTGTGGGTGGCCAGTTGACTGGCCACCGAATTCGTTCAATCCGCACCATTTCACAAACATGCAGTTTTCAGAGTATAGTCTATGCAATTTGATGAATAAGGTTAGACACTTACCTGTGTGGCTATGGACGTGTTCTGCAGGCTTCGGGACGTGGAACGATGGCTTTGCTCACTGCTGCTTCGTGCACAGGCGCTGGAACTCCTTCTTTCATTGGCTGATGTTGTATGCACGGCTTCGGGACCCGATCCTCTGGTTGTAAACGCTGCATGCACAGGCTCCGTCTGATTTCAGCTGTCGAGGAGGTGTTCACGTCCAAGCGGAGTTTGTTACATGTCCCCTGTGTCGATTTCAGCTACTACCGACTCCATAGCATGTGCTCCAGACGGATCAGCTGCTACAGGATTCCTGTAGGACATCCTGTAGCTGCTTCTCCTCCTGGGATGCATGCTGAAACGAGCAAGGTTGTATTTGTGGATGAAGGGTCCTGATGGAGCTTTGACAGGTAGAGTGTGCGAGCCTTTGTGTGCTTGATTTGTCACTTGGAAAAAAAGATTTCAATCTGAGGAAAACAGGACTCTTTGTATGACTGTGCAGGAATACATAACCAGATTGTTGCAATGGCGGTGGAAAGAGATGAAACCGGTGATGGATGGAAGAGAGGGGTGGCTGTAGGCCTAATCAACAGACTTCAAGCTTTAAATCCCTTTCCAAAATCGATTTTGGCCTGCCCGAAGGCTCTACAGGATGTTTCCTGTAGAAATGCAGAACTTCCTGTAGAAAGCCCCAAAACTTCCTGTAGAAAGCTCAGAACTTCCTGTAGGAGGTTGAATCTCGACCCGATTGTGATCAAACCTTGGGAAAAGTGAGTGGCTATGGAGGGAGTGTCTGTAAGGATGTCCTGTAGCCTGGTACGGACCCCTGTCCTCGTTTTGCGCGACCTTCTTTATCTGCAATGTATTCCCTGCAACCTGCAATAATTTTACAGAGATTAGACCTGTTCCTTTTTTTTGTTCTTTCTTTTTTCTTTTTCTTTTCTTTTTCTCTTTTTTCGAGAGACAGCAGGGGTGCCTCCATGAGGTTTTCACCCCCACTATCTGCCCTGGGTGCCTCAGAGAGGTTTTCACCCAAGGATCTTTTTTTTTTCTTTATTTTCTGAGAGACAGCTGGGGCGCCTCCATGAGGTTTTCACCCTCACTGTCTGCCCTGGGCACCTCAGAGAGGTTTTCACCCAGGGATCTTTTTATTCCCTTTTTTTTTTATGATCAAGGTGTGGCCAGAATAGAGGCAGAACCCTGCTCTACTACCAGCACTGATTTTTCCACAGTTTCAATGAACTCCTGCCTCGAAAGGGGTTTCTTGTAGATTTTCAATCGATGCCCATTGACAAGCATGGGGATGGCTTCTTCATCAATGGTCCTGATAAGGACTGAACCATTGTCATTACATTTCTCCACTGTATATGGTCCTAACCATCTTGTCCTCAGCTTTCCTTTGAAATCCTTGTATCTTGAGTCATACAGCAGCGCCCAATCTCCTGGCTGGAATTGCTTTTCATTAAGGTGTCGGTCATGCCATATCTTCCTCTGGAGTTGAACTACTTCTGAGTGGAGGAGGGCCTGCATTCTGTGTTCATCTAATCCATTCAGCTGCAATAATATTTCACGTTGAGCATGGCTGAGATCTAGGTCCAGCTGAGCTGCCACCCTCAATGTGTTGTACTCGAACTCTATGGACAGCAAAGCTTTCTTCCCGTAGACCAGCTCATAAGGTGTGAAACCTGTTGTAGTCTTCCAAGTGGTGTTGTAGGCCTAGGTGGCCTCAACTAGGCGATCTGCCCAATCCTTTCTGCTGCTACTCACCACCTTAGTCAAAATCCCTTCCAATGCTCTATTAGTGACTTCCACCTGCCCATTTGCTTGTGGATGATATGGGGTGGAAGTCCTGTGCTTGATCTTGTGATGAGCGAGCAAGTCTTCAATCAGGTTGGAGGTGAACTGGCTTCCTTGATCGGTGACTAACTCTCTTAGGTAGCCAAACTTGTAGAAGATATTTTCCCTTAAAAACTCAGCCACCTTTTCTTCTGTTGCTACTTTGATTGCCTTTGTTTCTGCCCACTTTGTCAGATAGTCAGTGCACACAATGATGTAAGACCTTTGCTTTGAAGGAGGGTTGATAGGACCCACAAAATCCATGCCCCACTTCTCAAATGGCTCGAAGGTCACTTGAGGTTGGAGAGGCATTTCATCCCTTGGAGTCGGTTTCCCCATCCTCTGACATCGGTCACACTGGCTGATGTATCTTCTGACATCTTGATGAAGAGTAGGCCAATAGTAGCCTGCCTGTAGAATTTTGAAGGCAGTCCTTTTTGCTGCAAAGTGGCCTCCACAAGGTCCGTCATGACAGGTTAGGAGGATGTCAAAGACTTCCTCCTCCCTAACACAACGCCTCAAGATCTGATCTGGGCCAAGTTTAAACAGGTTGCCCTCGATCCAAGTGAACGGGGCACTCTTCCTTACAATTCTGCTCTTCTCCTTTGAGGATAGATGCAGAGGGAACTGTGCTGAGACCAAGTAATTTTCTATATCAGCAAACCATGGAGAGAGTACTGAGATAGCAAACAAATGTTCATCTGGCATCTGGTCATCCACTGTTCCTTCTTCACCTGCAGGCAAATCCAATCTAGACAAGAAGTCAGCAACAACATTTTCCTTACCTAGCTTGTCGACAATAGTCAAATCAAATTGCTGCAACAAAAGTAACCATCTAATGATACGAGCATTGACATCAGGCTTATTCATTAAATATCTAATCGCAGCATGATCAGTGTGTACAAATGTTTGATAACTAGTGATGTAGTGTCTGAACTTGTTTAGGGAATGGACTACAGCCAGGAACTCTTTCTCGGTTACAGTATAGTTCATTTTTGCCTTGGACAGGTTTTTGCTGACGAAGTATATGGCATATGGTAGTTTCTCCTCAACTTGTCCTAAGGCTGCCCCTATGGCTTTGTTCGAGGCATTAGTGTGGATGTGGAAAGGTAGGGCCCAGTTTAGACCTCTCAAGATCGGGGCGGACACCAGCTTATCTTTCAACTCATCCAGTGCCCCTTGACAGTTGTCAGTCCATTTAAACTCAACATCTTTCCCTAAGAGGCCAAACAATGGCGAGGCTAGCTTACTGAAATCTTTAATGAATCTTCGATAATATCTTGCTAAGCCTAGGAAACTCCGAACATCTCTTACCTTTTGAGGAGGTGGGACCTTTTGGATGATAGCAATCTTATTAGGATCCACCTGTAATCCTTGCCGAGAAATGGTATGACCTAGCACGGTCCCTTCAGTCATCAGGAATTCACACTTTTCAGGACTGAGGGACAGGTTCATCTCAATGCACTTGGTTAGAACTTTTCCCAGATTAGTCAATGCTTCTTGGAAGTTGGACCCATAAGGAGTAAAGTCATCCATATATATTTCTACCGAATCATGGACCAACTCAGAAAATATGCTCAATATTGCTCTCTAGAAAGTGGCAGGAGCGTTGCATAGCCCAAAGGGAAGGACTCGGTAGGCAAAGGTACCCCATGGACAAGTGAAGGTGGTTTTATCTTGGTCCTCCGGGCTTATTTGGATCTAGTTATACCCACTGAACCCAGTTAGGAAAGAGAAGAACTTCTTCCCTGCCAGTCCATCCAACACTTGATCTATGAAAGGCAAAGGGAAATGGTCTTTCTTGGTGGCTTTGTTAAGTTCTCGGTAATCTACACATATTCTCCACTTCCCGTTCTTCTTGGGCACAAGCACTAGAGGTGAGACCCACTCACTATCGGAGATAGGGTAGATGAATCCTGCATCCAACAATTTTTGCAATTCTTCTTTGACAATGTCTTTAAGGGCTGGATTCATTCTCCTCTGAGGCTGCCTGACTGGTTTACAATCTTCTTTAATGTAAATGTGATGGGTACAGACCGAAGGGTGGACTCCTTTCATCTCCTTATAACTCCAAGCGAAAGCATCCAGGTGATTGTTCAGTAAGCTACACAGCTCCTTCTCCTGGGAGGGAGATAGGGAGGAGCTGATCTTCAAGGTTCTTTCGGGGCCAAATTCCACATTCTTAATTCTGGGAGAGGTCGGATCAGTCACACAGAGGTCTACTAAAGTGCTGGCTTGGGTATCTTCCACCAGTTCCTCTAAGGACAGTGCACTGGGAGGTGGATTTTGAATCAAAGTCTCAATCAAATCATCCTCGGTTTGAGGGCCTCCCCTGGTGGTTTCTACTGTGCACAATGGTGCAGAGTAGACCTCATCCTCGTCTCCCTCTTCCAACCAGAGTGGTAAGTCATGTTCTAGCAGAGGTTGGGCAGGAGGGTATAGGACTAGTTGCTTGGACATAGGCCCATTCTTGATGGTCATGCTTCCAGCTCGACAACTGATGTAAGCGTCCGCAGTGGCTAACCAAGGCCTTCCCAAAATGAGGGGGTATCCAGTGAGCTTTGCCTTTGGCTGAAGGACCAAGAAGTCTGCAGGGTACTCCCAAGAGTCAACAGAGACCAAGACATCTTCCACAATCCCTTCGGGAGTCACGGTGGAGCGATCTGCCAACTGCAGGACTGTCGAGGTCTTCCTTAAGGAACTCTGAAGGTTGAGTTTAAGCATGGTGTCCCTGGTCATCACATTAATGGCAACCCCTAGATCAATCAAGGTATGGGGGATTATGGTGCCATTGATGTGGACATCAACTATAGGACTCCCAGGGTCCAAATACTTTGGACAGATTACTTGCCCCAACATTAGATCAGACAGTTGTCCTATGACATTGATAGTCGAGGCATCTCTCTTTCGCCTGCCTGGGTGCCTGAAACACTTCTCCTTAATCAATTTGTTGTATATCGATACATCTTTTATGGCCTGGAGAAGTGGTATTTTCACACACAACTGTTTAAGTTCTCCCAGAAGTTCAGTCTCCTCTGGGTTTGGTTGCGTGGTTACTGTTAGTCGCTCAGGAAAGGGTGGAATGGCTTTGGGTTCACTTTCCTGTTTCTCTTCCTCATCCTCTGGGGGAGGAGGTTGGCGATCTGGAAGGGTCTTCCCAGATCACAGGTTGATCTCCTGGATCTCCACAGCATAGGTAGGGCATGTTGTCTCCCCAGTGTATACCTGCTGGGCCTGTTGGTTGTTGGGGTTCAGGTTCGGTTGAGCAGGCATCTGGGGTTGTCTTGGAGGAGCAGGAGGTAATGGTTGTGGCTGAGCCGGTGGTGGAGGAAAAATGGCAGGAGGAGAGTTGTATTGGGGCCTCCACCCCGGTTGAGGTGCATTCCACTGAGGTTGTGGCTAGACATGTGAGTGAAACGAATGAGCAGTGGGTTGAGTATGGTATTGAGGTGGATAAGACCACGGAGGAGGTGCGAACCAGGAAGGATGAGCAGGGGGACCACAAGAAGGTATGTGAGCAGATTGGTTGGGGCTATAATAAGCTTGGGATGTCCCTTGCATCCCCTGCTGGTAAGGTCTGGGCCCATGCGGCCTCCTTTGGTTGAGGAAGTAGAGAGGTTCAGTGGTTGCCTCAGTCCCTTGGTACATGGCTTTAAATCCGGGTAAGGTTGGGCATTGGTTTGTGGGGTGGTTTTCCTCACAAACAAAACATACCTCTACTGAGTGCAATGGACACTCGTTCTTAGGGTGCTTCCTCGTACATCTAGGACAGAAAATGGCCAAAGCCCTCTCAGCTTCCTCTTTCTTTTGTTGGATTCGGAAAGTATCAAGTTGCATGGCAATGGTCTGTCTCATCTCACTTTTGAGGTCTTCCATCTGATTGGCAAACTCATGCTTGGAGAAGGTAGTACTAGCTGAAAGTGGATTCCCCCTACCTCTTTTCCGGGCTGCCCTAGAGTGGTTTCTAAACACAGTCTTTATGTCCTCATAAGGTAGTTGGTAGATGTCTCCTCCAGCTAGCATGTGAAGGGTATCTAGAAGGTCTTCAGGGACTCCTCGGAGCAGAACCAACTTTAGAGATTCAGGGTCAAGTGTGCACCTGGCCTGTTTATAGCTGAGTTGGAACCTTTCCTCGTAGTCTTCTAAAGACTCATCATTTCCCATGGTCATCCGAAAGATTTCTCCCTTTGTTTCCTTTGATCTACAGTAGTCCCGGTATTTGTTGTTAAAGGCTTGCTGCATCTGAGCCCAAGCGGTGATATTGTTTCCAGATAACCCCATGAACCAGCGTAATGCTGCATCCTTGAGGGTAGAGGGAAAGAGTTTCAACTTTTGCTCGTCTTCTACATAGTCATAAGTTCGACAAAGGACATCAAACTCAAACAGGAAGGTATTAGGGTCTTCAGTGGTCAATCCATGGAAATGAGGTAAGGCTGAGGGACTTATGTTCTTCATCTTCAAGTCCCCGTTGGTTTCTCGGATGGGGAAGGTACCTTCTATCCTCTCATCATCGTCTCTACCGTTTCTGTTTTCAGCCATGGTCTCAAAAAGAATGTTTTCTTGCTCTTCTTCTGTTATAGGATCTTCGTATATCTCTGGAAGTTCACCTATAGGTTCTTCTGGGTCACTGCCACCAAAGAAGAGAGAAGGGTGACTCAGTGAAGTGGTGGGGGTGTTGGTAGGAATTTTCCGGTATTTTCTCTGTTCCTACGAGGCATGAAAAGATTTTTGGTTACTTTTGCTTTTTTCTGCTTGTACCTACAAAACTAAAATAGATGGAATTGCAACTAACTAAAATCTATCTTGCGGAAATGAAAATGCGGAATTGAAATGAAAGCAGGAAAGGACTAATCTATTTTGCTGAAATCAAATTGCAGGAATGAAATGCTAGACTACACTTACAGAATTGAAATTCTAGTCTATGCTTACAGAATTGAAATTGCGGAATTGAAAGGCTAACCTATGAAAGCAGGAAATGTCTAATTTACTTTTGGATAAATGAAATTGCAGAATGGAACTGAAATAAACTACTTAGCAGAAGGTTGGAGTAGAAAAAATAGAAGAAAGCAGCAATCACAAATACTCTGACGCTTCCCCGGCAACGGCACCAAAAAGAGTGGTGAGCTCCAGTATTGCAGCAATAATGTTGCAACTCCTGGGACTCCCTTCTTTACTTTTATCAACCCGGTAGTTCGTAACAAACTTGGAAGCGACGGTGCTGTATGCACAAGTACTAGCTCTTGCCGCAGCTGTCACTTGGTCAGCTGGCACAAGTCCGCTAGGAGCTTAAGCCAACTTCTATGAGCTCGGAGAAGAAGCTTTTTAACTGATGGACGAAAGCTAACTCAAAGAAGGTTGTTCTACTTGCAGAAAGAAACTGGAACGCTGAAAGAAAACGTAAACCCTAGCAAACCCTAATTTTACCAGCTAGCCCTACTGATGCAAGAAAGAGGATGCAAGCTACTGAAAGAGATGCCATTGACTTCTAGGAAGGTAAAATACATGTGTCTAAGCTACTTCTACAGTAACATTTGAAAAAAAAAAAAAAAAACAAACAAACAAACAAAACAAAAAACAAAACAAAACAAAATAAAACAAAACAAAACAAAAAAAACATCTTTTTGTATTTTTGAATAAGTTGTCAGAATTATCATGCATGCGATTTAACTGTTTTTGACTGTGCAGAGGTGGATTGGCGAGAGGAAATGCTTGGAGGAGGTCGGGAAGGTTCAGAGAGGGCCTAAGGGGTCCCTAACATCCTGAGAGTTTCACAGAGTTTGGCTATCAAGAAACCTCATTCGTGAGCTTCTACAGGAAGTCTGCAGGGGTTCTACAGGATGTTTTGGAATTTCTACAGGATGTCTGTAATTTTCTACAGGTTGTTCAGAAATGGGATTTTGGAGGATGGATGGAGAGAGAAAGGTGAAGGAGTGAGTATGGAGGTAGGACAGGGGTGTAAGGAGGTCCAGGACTTGGTGGATGGAGTTGAGGAAAGATGAAGATGGTTGGATTTGTTCAAGGAGGAATGAAGCAATGTTGCACAAAAATTAGGGTTGTGTGAGCAAGTGTGGCAAACATGAGGCAAGAATCCGAGTTAGGGGATGGAGCAGATGGGATTGATGGAGTATGGGCAGATAGGGAAGTGGTACAGGTGCTCTGCAAGTTGTTTTTCCAACTGAACCAACGAAGACTTGTAAAATCAGAGACCTAGTTACGTTGACCTAATCTGATCTAGCTGACAGTAAAGAGAATGAACAGAAGTTTTAATTGCAATGAAACCATGTATACTAACTATGCAACGAAGCAATCAAGAATCTGGACATGTAACCAACTTCTGCAAATAAAAATCAAACACTAATGATTGCATGGCAAAGCAAAGTTAGTGTTTTTGTTGGCAGCAAGGTCACCTTGATCCCAGCTCATGATCCCACTGAGGGAGAGGTGAAATCAGAGGTGCTTGATGGCCCTTTTTTGAAGCTTTTCACTGTTAATAACCTATCAACTCAATTTGAACATCAAAAGTCTTTCTAATCATCAACAGTGACTTAGTTAATCAGCAAGATTTTAATCTACTTAACAGAAATGATTTTGCAAAGACATAAAGAACAAATAACGATACATAAAGGAGGCCTTGGCACTTGGGTTGGGCCCAACCCCAAGAGCTGCAGGCTCCTATAAAGAACTCAGATCTGATGCCAAGTAAAGCTGCTTTTCATTACTCAAAAATAATCATCACGAGAAAGTTATACAGCAGTGGATACAAGAAAACGAGCTGAGAAAATGACAGCACTATAGTGCAAATACCAACAGTTCCAAAAGTAAACTACGAAGGCTGAGGCCTTCCTATTTATACACTACGAGGGGCCTAGCAGCCCTCCTTAATTCAAGGGACTCGGCTGTCCAAACTGCCAGTAAACAGTCACTCTTCCCAAAGCTGCTCGGCTGCCTTTAGGATTCGTTTTGGTGGCCTGTTGAGCTCGGAGTTGAGGGTGGAGATTTCGAGGAAGGGCCATTTAATGCCAGAGACAACCTCCCTACGAATCCTCACCTCAAGCTTGGCTGTCACCTGACCCATAATTGCTTGGTTTTGCTCCAAAATTTGTCCAAAAAACCTGAAATAACCACGTATTAGCCTCCTTGGTAGAGTGACCACCCTTATTCGTTCAAATAACATAAACATACTAAAAAAACATGCATAATCTATGAAAAATGGAGGATTGAACAAGGACAATTAGGCAAAATGAGCCCAATAAGTTACCCAATTCGGGGCTCATCAATGAGACATAGGTAAGGGGGGGAAGGTAACATAACATTTTCAATTCAAACTTTTGGTACATGGCTTTGGGTGAGGATTTTGTACACTGCAAGCAAGATTAGTTCCCACAATGCCCTCGCCAGTTCCCACTTATGGTACCATAGTTTGTTTTGGTGCTTGCATTCCTATCAATTGTTCAACATTTTAACAATAAATTAATTACATACACTTTATTTCCAGGATATCTAGTTTGATCCATCATAACGACGACACATAAATGTTGATACATTTGATAACAACAAAATTAATTATAGTAATCATGAGGACCAAAATGGGGCGTTACACATAACACATAGGCCACTATCCATATGGAAAGAACAACCATCGACACAAGCAATGAGCTCCAAGGGCTCTAAGTGAGCCCCACAATATCAAAAAGTCATTGCCATCAACATAAAATCTATGAAGTCATGTAGGAGAAGACACTTCTAGCGAAGATATGGGAGATCAAATCGCTGCCAAAAGCACAAAGAACGAACATATTCCATGGTAAACTAGAAATCCTTGCACTAAACCACAACATATACACAATAACATACTGAGAGATCTCTCATAGTTATCATAGACCCTCTATCCTCCCCAACTCAATCACCTCCTTGCTCTATTGAGCCATTGACAAGTGCCTTATGTTTTGTGGATAACATCTTTGAAGGCTTTGAAAGAGGAGTAGGTGAAACCCTTAGAAGGGTTTAAATGAGGCATTGCTAGGAAGATGGGGAGAAAGAAAGAAAGAATGATTACTTCTCCTACTCCTTTAAAATGCTATCACATTAAGGGATAATTACATTGATAGTGTCCCCCATTAAACCTGTGCAAATTAATCTTTCAATTAATCCGAATCTCTATCTTATAGTCATAAATGAAAGACGTTGGCATATTAACATCGTCTCCTCTACAATCCAAATCTCTATCTTATGGTCATAAATGAAATATGTTGGCATATTTTCATCGTCTCCTCTACATCAACAATGAAATTTCAAATATTAACTACCTTGCATTTTTAAATCTACATCTACCATTTCTCATTTACCTAATACAATTATGAAATTACCATGCAAATTATGAAGTAACAAATAACATTGTATGGATAAGTAGGTTTATAAAACAAAAAACTCATTGTGTTGAGAGGTGCTCTCTAGCTAGTATGGTAGAGATGTCGTAAAGGGGTAATTAAACCAATAAATTAATATTATAATTATAATTAATAATTAAACCAACAAAAATCCATCTTAACTTTGGATCTACCAATCATCGAAAGATCAAATATTAAGAGAAAAATAATACACATAAAGCACATTTACTAATATAATTATGGCTATATTTACTCTTTACATTAAATTCAAATATGTAGGTACAAGGTTCAAATGTCTCACTCACTCCATGGCAAAACGGATACAATGGCCATGTACCAATTGACCCAACTTTTGATTTGCAAAACTCATATAATTAGGCCGATAGGCCTTCCTTTTGAATAAGTCATCAACACTTTCATTCCCTTATTGACATCTGGCATATGGTTTCTTACTCGACATCTGGCTATACCTTTTGCTGTTTGACACTCTCTCCAAAACCTAGTTATGGTTTGGCTTAACTCTCTCCGAAATCGAGTTATGGTTTGGTGGCATTATTGCTTAGCTCTCTCCAAAACCCAGTTATGTGGTGCACGATCAACAAATTCGTGCTTTGAAAACCCTGTTCTGTGGTGCACACAAATTCGTGGTTTGAAAACCCTGTTCTGTGGTGCACACAAATTCGTGGTTTGAAAACCCTGTTCTGCAGTGCATGATTAACAAATTCGTGGTTTGAAAACCCTGTTCTGCGGTGCACGACCAATTAAGGAAGTTGAGATTGAGGATGTGTGTAAATTACACTACTAGGACTTCATTCATGCAATGGATGAGCCTAGAGGGTTGTTGAAGAGGAATTGATAACACCTAAACCTCAACTGCAGCTTGAAGTGGAACCGACAGTATCCAAATCTGCAAATTTATTCTCTCCTTCAAATTCAAATCCAGCGGCTTCCAATACTCTATCAGAAAACGATGATCCCACCCAAATTCATATTCATTCTTCATGGCCATTCAATTAAAGCTGGTTTGTTTTTTATTTTTTATTTTTCGAATTTGTTTTATCCTCAAGATTCATTTGGTAAACGCCTGGGAAGCGGAAACATATCGGTTCCCTCGCCCAAAAGGGCAAGAAGGGAAGGCAAGGAAGTGGTTGAAGCAAGTGAAGATACCCCTCTTGTGAAAGAACAGTGCAGTATCTGTTTAGAAGCAGAATGCCCATTTGAGTTTTTCGATGGTATGGTTTGTTCGCACAGGTTTTGTTCTAATTGCATGGTCCTGCATATCCAAAGCAGATTGAAAGAAAAAATGGGGACCATTCATTGCCCTGAGCCCAATTGTAGCGAGCACTTAAGTCCTCAACAATGTCAATTGATCCTTCCCAAACAAACCCTAGAAGAATGGTGTCTGGCATTGGTGGAAGAAGAGATTCCCAGTTCTCAGAAGTTCTATTGCCCGTTCAAGGATTGCTCGACACTCTTGTTGAAGGATGTGCCTGAAGTAGGAAGCTCAACTGAGCCAGCTGTTGTTGTTATTAAAGAGTCAGAATGCCCTGAATGCAGAAGGTTGTTTTGTGCTCAATGTGGTGTGCCATGGCATGTGGGTTTGGATTGCTTTGACCTGGAGAAATTGTCTTTTTCCGAGAGGGACAAAGATGATTTGTTGCTCTTAAAGCTCGCCAAAAAAAAAGATTGGCAACTGTGTGGAAAATGTGGACAAATTGTTGAAAAAACATCTGGATGCTGTCACATGATTTGCAGGTCAGTAAACTGGTAAAATGCATTTTTGTTGAATATTTTTTTTTTGATAATACCCTATTTGTCTTTGATAAAGATAATTGGTTCCAATCTGAAAATTAGATTTTCTAATCGTAGCTGTAGGTTATGATATCTTTATTGTGTGCATATGGATGCCTAAGTATTTCCAATTGAAAAGCAAAGCTACATACTAATTGTCCATGGCTTAACAAAGATGTTTCTTCAAATGTATCTAGCTTAGGCAAACCTGGTATTTGAAAACTACTTATCTAATATCTTTCCCTTGCCTCTGGTGAATCTGTCATTGAAATTTGATGTTCAATACTGGAAAACTAAGAGGCATTGCTTGGTTATTTAAACCACAAGGAGAACTGAAACATATGGTGGTTGGTGTTGTTTCAGATGTGGTTAAAAGTTTTGTTATAAATGTGGATCAAAGTGGAAGAATGATACAGTGCCTTGCAAATGCTCTGGTTGGGAATAATGATAAAAGGAGCTGAAATTTTCTTGGATTTGGGACCTGGGAGACAACAAAGTTGTGAAAAATACATATGGTTGTAAATATTGTTTACCAAATTCCATTGTGGTTTCTCTTTAAGTTGATCTTTGCAATGTAGTCCTGATTCTCTTACACAGGGTAATTGTCTATTTTTTAGGTTGTATAGATGTTGAACAATTAATGTGCATTCATTATTGAACATGTATAGTAATGCTGTATTCAAGTATGTTTACAATGTTGTGTTCAAGCGTATTCACAATTTGTTCTTATACCAGAACTTCTTCGTCATGAATAACATGATTTGTTTCAAAGCGCATGCCATGAAGATTTCATTCAAGAGATACATGCTTGACCAAAAACAAACTCAAAATGTAGTAAGTTCAACCCCATACCTGTTGTGGATCTTTGATAGTCAGGGTTCTTGCGAAGTTTCATGAGTCAAGAGAAAGCCTCAAAGGACCTTGTGAAGTCTCTTTACTGAAATCTTTTTGAAGACTTACCTTCGCATGTTTTGGATAATGTGATCAGGGGTGTTCTGAAGCACATATCAGATTGCATCGTAGCCACATTTCTCAGTGATAACATTAAGCGGTTCAATACAAATGTTGTTATGGGAATTGAGGTTGATTTGAAACTGCTAGAATCTTTTATAGATACTCAATTTCATGACAATGGCTTGGATGAGCTTGAAGGTGCAACAGATCCAAAAAAGTCTCTGTTAGAGGCAAGGCAGTTGGTTAGTCTTTTATTAAACAACCATCCAAAGAATTTCATGAATCCTGTTATAAGGGAGAAGCATTATAGTTCTTTGGATTACAGAAAGGTGGTCATGATTTCTGAGAAATACAGAGATTCATCTGACAGACTCTTTGGAACCTTTGGTACGTGAACTTTGAAGCAAAATGCAAAGAAAAAATCACTTGAGACATTGATAAAGAGACTGAGAGAGTTGAGTTGATGTAATGATGAAAATGCTTTATTTATGGAGTTGGAAAATCGTCATTTTGTAGGGTTAATAACCTTGTCTAATAATCATTACTGGAAAAGAGGCCATTGCCTCAATTCTTCTTCTTTCTAAGTTCCTCATCCTATTGTTTTGTAGTCACCATCAATAGTCACAGCTGATGTTCTGGTAAAATATTCCTCCTCGAGAGCAATGGAATCTTAGTTAATGGACATTTATAACAAATTCTTGTGAAGTGTGGAGGATGGAGAACATTGTACATCAAGATGGGGCTCCATTCATGTATTATCACACTTGCAATGTAAGCCTTCCAAGCCCATGTATTCATGATTTTTCCTTTTTATTGTAGAAAATATATCTAAAACAGCTAGGACAACATTTGAAATTCTCAAATTCTCTTCCTTTTTTGGTTCAAGCATGTCAGCATTTTTAAATACATGTGAATGAATCTGGACCCCAAGAAATACATGTTGAATCAGAAAGTCTTATGGTTTTCTTTATGTTCTTTTGCGTTTACATGCTGCTCTGTTCTCTTTTTCTCTTCCAGTATAAAGGACTTACATTCCCAGTCTGTTTTGTCTCCTATATCTTTTACTCTATTTCAGATTTAATAAGCTGTACAATATCAATAGCAGCTCAGAAGGTGGGCCGGCAGGCAGTGTAGACTCCAAATATCACAGAGGTTCTATCAACCTATATTGTGAGCTATCTGGTGCATTATACCTGTCTACTATCAGAAAACAATAGCTGGATTCCTATTATGTAACATGGAGCTGGCATTTTGTTCCTTTTGATTCAAAAGTTTCAAATTCAACTTGCCATAAGATCTTATCTAATTATTTATTAACCTACATGTTTGAACGAATTCCTTTCTTCATAAATTGTTTAATCCTTTGTATGGAAATTTGAAGTGTCTAACACTGATTGAGATGCTTAAGACAAATGTACATTGTATATGTGATAGTTCTCGTTTCAGAAACTTTGTATACCTATTGTACTACCCATTTCATGATAGCGTTACATTCAGTGATATCTAGTGTGTTATTCTTTTATTCAATGTGATTCACATCAAGTATATTCTCTTTTTACTCATCCAAAGGTGATGATTTTGATTGAAGGCTAAAGATCTAAAAGTAATTGTTTATAATTATAGTTTTAATTTTGATAATTTTAAGATTTTGTCTCTACCTTTTTTAAATTGTTTTTCAATAGTTGTACGTTTGAATGAAAACAACGTGTTTTTCTGTTTTGTTTTGCATTACCCAAATTGAATTTGAAGTTTGCTTGATGCACCATTATTATTCAATCCTGATAGAGTTCCGAAGATCTCAACGCAGTGGCAGAATGACTCCTTCCAACTACACAGGGACCAAGAGAAGAGTTCATCATTGGGTGAGATCTTGTGCATTTGAGCTGAATGGTATGCCTACATCAGCACATCTAAATGTCCTTCCTTTAGGTTCATATAGTATTCTTCTAGGCATTGATTGGTTGTTCATTCATAGGACTAAATTGGATTGCTATGATAAGACTATTGAGTGCATGGACGATGATGGGGAAAGGAGAATCTTGCAGGGAACGAGTGAGAACAGTTACAACGATGCAAGAAAAGCGTAGTTATATGAAGGGATGTGTATTGTTTGCAGTTCATATTTCCATTAGCAGAGGGAAGGATGTTGAGGATGATGAAGTTCTGAAGAGGTATCCTGTTTTGCAGCAGTTTTAGGATGTGTTTCCTGTGGAGATTCTAGAGTTACCTCCTCATAGAGAGGTGGACTTTTTTATTGGGTTGATGTTGAGAGCAACACTAACATCTAAGGCACCTTATAGGATGAGCACTCCAATGTTGGAGGATTTGAATTTACAGCTTAAGGAAATGCTTGACAAGGGATACATAAGGCAAAGTGTGTCGCCTTGGGGTGCACCAATATTGTTTGTAAAGAAGAAGGATGGTACTCTTAGGTTGTGCATTTATTACCAATAGTTGAACAAGGTGACTATCAAGAAAATGTATCCATTGTCGAGGATTGATGACTTATTTGATCAACTAAAGGGAGTAGTAGCGTTTTCGAAGTTGTTACTAGGAAATATTAGTACCAAAACATTGGAAAGCAATCTAGGATGAAATTACTAGAATGGAATTGCAACAAGTGTGAACTTTTATAATGAATAGCATTTCTAAAAACAGCCACTGCGATCTGTGTATTGTTTGCAGTTCATATTTCCATTAGCAGAGGGAAGGATGTTGAGGATGATGAAGTTCTGAAGAGGTATCCTGTTTTGCAGCAGTTTTAGGATGTGTTTCCTGTGGAGATTCTAGAGTTACCTCCTCATAGAGAGGTGGACTTTTTTATTGGGTTGATGTTGAGAGCAACACTAACATCTAAGGCACCTTATAGGATGAGCACTCCAATGTTGGAGGATTTGAATTTACAGCTTAAGGAAATGCTTGACAAGGGATACATAAGGCAAAGTGTGTCGCCTTGGGGTGCACCAATATTGTTTGTAAAGAAGAAGGATGGTACTCTTAGGTTGTGCATTTATTACCAATAGTTGAACAAGGTGACTATCAAGAAAATGTATCCATTGTCGAGGATTGATGACTTATTTGATCAACTAAAGGGAGTAGTAGCGTTTTCGAAGTTGTTACTAGGAAATATTAGTACCAAAACATTGGAAAGCAATCTAGGATGAAATTACTAGAATGGAATTGCAACAAGTGTGAACTTTTATAATGAATAGCATTTCTAAAAACAGCCACTGCGATCTCTATAATGTAAGAGTTTTTAAAGTTTTAAAATGATATCTATATATATATATTTATTTTTATTTTATATATATAATTGAAAATAAAATAAGCAGTAATTTTAAAACAAGTGTGAACTTTTATAATGAATAGCATTTCTAAAAACAGCCACTGCAATCTCTATAATATAAGAGTTTTTAAAGTTTTAAAATGTTTTTTTTTTTTTTAGTAATTATGATATATATAATTGAAAATAAGTAGTAATTTTAATTATATCAATAATGATGATATATTATAATTTTGTGATGGATGAGTTTGATGAGGACAAACTGCAATCAAGATATACATTTAAAAATAATTGTAAATAAATTTTAATTAATTTAAAAAAATATTAATTAATAATATAATAATATAATCGAATCATTTTAATTAAATTTAAATAGTGATTTAATATTAAAATGATTTAAATGGTGGTTTCTAACCTTCTCTATTTTTAATATTTTGTTATAAGTATATAAATTAGTATTTTTTAGTTTTATCCATATATATATACAACTTATTACATATAATAAACATTCATAAAACTAAAATATCATTTTTTACAAGATCTATATAAAATTTAAATTTGCCAATACATATGGTATATGGCATACATATCTACAAATATTATCCTCAGAGCATTTTTCCAATTTTTATACCATTTTTCCAATTTAAAAAATCTATCGGCCACTCTGCCTAATTTTAGTTCAGTTCTTTTCTGGAGCCTTCTCTTCATTCATCCAACGGAACACTCTGTCTACTCTATAGTAGCATACATTCTCATACGAAGCTCTTTACTCTCGACTCTCTTCTTGTACACAGGAACTCATCCTTTCTCTGCAACCGAGGCACACTTGGCCTCTTCTTAGAACCACTCACAGACCGAGCTCTCTACACATCTCACTAGCAACATTGTTGCTTTTCTGCAGTTTCTCAATTATTGTCCTAGATTTTGTTTCATTTCTACACAATGGTTGATGTTATCTCCGCAGCCAAACACATTTCCTGATACTATACTCTATGAATGGCCCTCCATACTGTTGTAACATCTGGTTACTTGCCACTACTACCATATTAAACGCTTAGCATGAGATCTTAAGCATTTTCTTGACTATGCTACTCAACAAATGCAATTGTAGCACGATTAATTCAGAGAATAGGAACCTGTGTAATTCTCAATACTGAGAATTAAATCTTAGTCAACTTGCACACTCAAGGAGTACCACTGGATTGGATTCTACTTGATACAATATTCGAACATCAAACTAGCACTTCATTGATGCTCTTTAAGGCTCACATGGCTCGAGATGTACATCTGCAAGGCTTCCTTGATCTAGGCCTAACCTTCAGTACCCGACCTTCTTTTATATTTAATTATTTGTGGCATGAGGAACACTCAGGTATGGAGATTTTGCATGTAGCCATATTTTCAATTCAATTCTTCTCAACATGCAAGAGAGATAAAAAAAAGATTTTTATGGAGTCACATGTTGCCTCTGGGAATCGTGGTCCTCTCTACCTCAGTCTCCATCCTTTAATTATCACCATTGACTCCATTAAAGAATTTGTGCAATTATCATCCTTGCTGCCTTGCACCGGTACTTTCACTATCTTCCTTTATTCTAGTGATACCAACTATTATGTGTGCATTTACCTAGCTATCACATGCTTCTTCTTATCCCACTATGTCCATGGCCAATTATGGCATAACCACAAGATAGGGAGGACTTCTGTCCAAAGTTGTCGACTTATCCATGCCTAAGGAGCTAAGCTCTTAAATAGTTTTTGACTTGTCCAGTCACTGAACATATGTCCTCAATGCGTTTATTTGTTGAACCCAGTTATGGAAAATAGCCAAACAGGCATATCTCTGAAATATGGCACATGGTTCCCATGAGTTGTGACTCATTCCATGCCATTAAACATATACCACTATCGAGATGGAGCTCGGATGTGGTGATGCTTAAATCTTCTTATAAAATGGATCACCTACATCTTACGGTCTTGCAGTCTTCGTGTTTGGCCCACCGGCCACCTGGTTGCCTTTGAAAACCTTTGTCTGCCAGCTTCTATAGACCTCCACCTGTTGGCCCCACTACAATGCCTATACTATTGAGTTGGAGCGTTGATGCCATGTGGCTCTAACGTTTTTTTAAATTGGCTTTCATAAGGCTTACGGTTGGTAATCTTATAGTTATTGGCCCACTAGTGTGCACCACTTCTAATGTTACCTTGTCTTTGCACTCTTTTCTTCGTATTCGGTCTGATGTCCTTAACACGCTTACGTGCAATGGTTTTTGTTCATAAATAGCCTGGAGGCCCTCGGTCATGAAAACACATGAAAACCACTACATAACCTTGACCTTAGTGTGCCTTTCGTCATTTGATGAAAATTTCAACTTATAGGAAACTCTATGTCTCCCAGAAATCCATTGAAAGTGCTTCTGGGTTTTTGACTTTTGGGAAATTCTTGTTACGGGTTCTGTGAATTGACTTTCCATCAAATATTGTCCCCTGCTAGCTGAGTTCCTTGCCATCTTGGACCACCTTTTAAATAAACCTTTGGGGTTTTGGGCCTTTTAGGGTTCCAGAGTCCCAGGCTTCCCCCTACACTAGCTCATTACAAACCCATAACATTTTAAAATAAACCTTTTGGCTTCCACCTTCTGCGGTTCGACCTTCTGCCCCACTAAGATTCGAGGAACTATCCCCGCAACCTCGACTCACTGCTATCCTAATTTTCTTTTAAATAAGACTTTGGGCTTCTCGGCTTCCCAGGGTTCTAGGCATCTAGACACTGCAACTATAAGTGACTTTGACTTGTCAATAAATTTTGAACGAGAGGGTGATTTGCATACTTTAGTATACGATTGGAAAGATGTTTCCAATAACTTTCCAACTAGGCTATTTCCAAGAGAATTTGAGTAAATATCATAATGCATAAATGCCTCAAAATCATGGGTCTCCCAACCATCATAGTCATCTTTTTATTTATTCCCCACTAGGCCTACTACTATGATGATTCTCTACAAAACACTGCATCAACCATGCGACTCCCCTCGAACAACAACAACCTTAATGCTGGTTTGGTTGACATCAACGCCTCACTTCTTGCTTCCACTTAGCCATCAATGCTAATCTTGCTTGACATCAATGTTAACATAAATGCCAACACATTGGATGCCACCAACCATCGATACTATGCGAATTTTTTAACACATATCTCCTATGTTGTAGGAATTAATGCCAACACACTTTCCAATTATTCATACAATGCCAACTGTCCAACAGTAATGAGAGAGTGGGATCCTTTGTTGATTGTAGAGCCTAATTATCTTCTTGATTTGGAGGTATTATTTGTTAACCATGTTTAGACCCCAGCTCCTCATTGGGGTGTAGAGGTGATTTCTCCCTTAGTATTGTTCCATGACAAGGATTAACAATGATAAATTATGGTTAAATATGGTTGACCATTAATGATCATGTTAACTATTGTTGAACTAGTTTTACCATGGTTAAGTATGGTTGAAATTAAAATTTCATTATGTTAAAGCCCTTCTTCATTAGCTATTTTTATTAGAAGCCTCATCAAAGAAACCCATAGGGTATTTTCTCTAAAAATTCATAAGCCGAATGCATCTCAGTGGTCCCTTATTGGACATGGGACCGATTTTGTTTAGGTAAGCACATATGTTGATGCATATGTGATTGACGTCCAATGAAGAATTTTTAAAAATACTTGCATTTATACTTCTCCAAATTCCCTCTATAATGTTTAAAGGAAGGGCCCAATATTCCTTCTAACTCAACATCTAGTCCCACAAGCAAGCTTCCATAGATGTAAAATTCCAGTTTTCATAAATGTTTAAGATGCGTAGAACTCCAATCCAAATGGAGACAACAAATGGACACTACAGGAAAACATGGACCACGTCATCGAGTGCCCCCTTACATAAAAAACATATCCCAAGTCCAATGAAACCCCTACGACATAGATTGTCCCATGTTAAAATCTTATTCTTTCAAGCCAGCCACGCAAAACATTTGATCTTTAGGGGAAGGTTCCAATTCCAATGGTCATAAACATTGTATTTATATCTATATCATTCTAATGAAATGAAATAAACTCTTATGATTTATTTATTTATTTTTCTATTATTATTATTATTAGTCTACATATATAAATATTCACTTAAATATCTAAAAATTATACAAAACATGGTGTGGCTTCAATGCATACATTATAATCATATTGTGCTAACAGTTTTTGGTTTCCTCCCATCTAGATTCCTCCACATTGATGCCTACAACATATGTCAATGTCAAACCATTAGTATTTAGTAATTCATAATGCCAATTTTTCTGACTTACTCCATGTAAAACACATAGTTTGAGGAGGTTATCAACCTATTAAAGAAAAGTAGTTTCCCAAGGATATTCATGACTATTCTATTAAATTCTATATTTTCAATCTCTCTAGCGTACCTCACAATTTTTTAAAGAAATTTATAATGATAAAGGAGGAAATTATAGTTTCATCCTGAAATTATATTTCACCCCTTGCTATGTTATCCATCATTGTTGGAAGATGTAGAGACCTTATTAGTGTAGAGTTTGTAGATTGTTTAGTGATAGAGTGAGGAAGACACACTTCTAGCAATGGAGATAGAATTTCCCATCTAATCCACCATTTCCTAGAGATGATAGAATATCCAAAGCTATAGAACCACATGGCAGGGAGAGTAGCACACTGGTTTATGTTAGCCTCTACAATGTCCCAGGCTGAGGAGGAGATCGAAAGAAGTAACTTCAAACCCCTTGCAGTTTAGCAGCTAGCCCTGCTAAAATAGAGAGGGATCTCTCTAAGGATTTCTCAGTCAAGGACTAGAAGAGAAATGGATTTTAGGCTAGATATAATAGTTTAGGTTTGAGTTTTTGAAAATTTAGGGTTTTTAGGTTGCTGGATCAGAGATGAGAAAAAAGAAATTAGGTTAAGGTTTTAAAGGTTTGCAGTAGCAGGCATAAAGAGGAGCAAGATATCAGTGCCTTGTGATGAATCTGAGAATTTGGTCAGTGTAGTATAGGGTCTGAAAAGCTTATAAAGTCATAATGAACATTGAATTCATTAATCTAGAAGAAGAAATACAGAGACATGATTTTCCACATAAACAGAGATTTGAATATAAAGAATTTTGCATATATCACTGTAAGGAAAATCACTGAGGAAAGAAAAACATGTTAATAGATATGGATTCATTCATAAGAAACTGGCATAAAAAAGAAAAAACATCACAAACTCACTGCACAAGTATTCATGAAAAATAGCTGCAACTGCTCCTTGATTAACTATGTGAAAGCATAAGATACAAGTCCTCTCCTCTGAAGTCCAACCCTTATCTCTCAATGAGAAATGATACATATAGACTCAAAAAAACTGTTTCCCCACCTTCAAGGGTCGAATCCCTAAGTGGTGGAATGGTTCCCAAGAATCTCTCAACCAACAAGAGAGAGTGAGAAGGTAAAAAACAAGCTCTTCTCCTAGACTTTGATTTGAGTTTTGTTTAATTTATGAGGCCTAATTAAGCACAAAAACAACCTATCATGCTAATTTATTCCACAATTACATCATCAAGACCTTAAAATATCAAAATTACATCACAAAACCAAGATTTGGTGAAAATAAGCTGAGGAAGACTGCTACAGGCATAAGCGCAACACATTTTGCCATAAGTGCAGCGCACTTAGTCATAAACGCAATGCCATCTTGAAGGAGGATTTTGGAAACCTTTTTGAAGTAAAATTTGAAAAATGAGAGAACGATCAACTATAATTTTTTGTCTAGTTTCTAGAACAACTTCAGTTTTTGAAAATTACCCAAGGGAAGGCCTTCAAAAATTGATTCTCCCAAGGTGACTCTATAAGTGCAACACCTGCTTCAGAATAGTGGCAGAAAGTGACTTTTTGACCTGTTTTTTTGGCTTTTTCTCCTAACCTGTTTGTTGAAATGCTTCAAAAAGTAGATATTTGATAATTATAGGTGATTATCTATTCAAGCATAAAACTTTTTTTTCATTTGGAGGTTTGTAGAGAAAGTGCAGCACCAAGGCACTAAGCTTATAGCTAGGTCAAAATTCTGGACTTTTTTTGCAAACATAGGCCTGAACAATGGAGCGATATATCTATAACCATAACGATTTTTGGAAACCTGAGAGACGTGTTTGTAGCTACGAATGTTGTGAAGAAAAACCTCTCTCATTGTATGGAAATTCATTTTCATTTGCTTGGAATCCGTGCCACAAAAGAATGACTAAAACAGGAAATTGACTTGAATTTTTTTTATTTTCTAACATAAGTCTCCAAGAAAGTTTCATATCTCTCAATATATGATACCTGTGTAAAAACTTAAGGATTTTTTTGCCCCTTCGTCTATTATTTAAAAAACCTCTTTCAATTTTGTCAAGTTCATCTCCATTTGGTCAGAAACATGCTTTGAAGCAAAACCGTCCCTGTGTGCCACAAATGACCTCTTGATGAGTTTGTGAGGCACTGATCTCTTTGATGTTAGATGGCTCAACTCTTTAGACATGTCCTCCATTATTGTGCTTCTTATTTTCAGTGTGTGTGGCCTTTGCTTCCAAGGTGAAACCCTAGCTCACTAGGAGGAAGAATTAGGGTTTAGTTCTAGGAAAATACGGGATTTGATAGCTGTGAGGAAATTAGGGAAATGAAAGGGACAGGGGATTGGTAAAATTTTGGGAAAATTTGAGAGGATAGTGAGGAATTTTAGGGAGCTAAGGAAGGTGAAATTTTCAAATTTTGGTGAGGGGAAGGGGTAGGAAAGTGAAAAACATAACCCTAGCCTAGGAAAGTGTCAAAAGTATAGCAATAGGCTAGGGTTTGTGGGAAAGTAAGGGAAATGAGAGGAATGAGAATGGGAAAAGCTTAAGGGAGGTATATGGAGTATAGGTGAGGGTGTTTGAGCATAAAAAGTAGGGTTTTACCACAACAATGAAGTAAAATGACTAGCAGACCAAAAGCGTAGCAAAACCCTAGGAGAGGATGATTGACTGGCTCTCACTGAGTAAACTGATGAAAGGAAGGATGAAGGAGGAGTGAATGAAGTTCACTTACTTGCTAATGATGTGATGGACTTGTAATTTGATACAGAAAGCCTCTGTAATGAATGATTTTGCTCCCTTTTCAAAAGCGCAGAAAGGATGGCAAAAACATAGTGAGGGAAAAAGAATGATACTCTAGAGGAAATTATTTAATCTTTTAGGGGTTGGAATGCACTTTGGATATCATTACATAACACTTTTACCTATTACTACTCCCATAATGATGACCTGGATGATGTCATGACTCCTTTTGGACGTTTTTTTGACGACTTGACCTAATGATGACATATAGTGGAGTATGAAACTGATGATTTGGACCTTGAAACATGACTAACCATGAGATGATGACTGAGATGGTGATCAAGACACTTCAATGATGACTCATCACAATGAGTGATGGCATGACTCATATGACAATTTGACCATGAAATGAAGGGAGTAGTAACATACCTAGACACACTAACCAGTGACCAAATTTTTATTTGAAATCCTATTGAACCCATAAGAATTTGAATTTGAGACCCTCACAAAAACCTTGTAAGAGCATATTTGATCACTGGTGACTGGCAACACTGACAGGCACTAACAGTTTAGACCTACACTCAAAATTGGCCCTCCAAATTATTTGACTAGAGTTGAGCCATCATAATTAGAAAATTAGTCAAGGAATAACCTTTTAAGCCAAATTTACCTTTAAAATCAATTTATTTGGAAATCTTCCTAAGATAAAATCCAAAAATATTTATTTGGGAATTATTCCTGACAGAAAATCTGAATTATTTGGAATCATTCTTAAAAGTGGCTCTAAAAAATATGCATGTGCAATCCCCAAGCTAAGTCTTGAATCACATAATTATATGGCCATGATTTCTCTTGATGACTAACGTGCATTATATTTTGTCTTATAAAAGAAAGGTTTTTGGTGAGACTTGATGTTTTAGTTTGAGAAGTAACACCCTTATGCCAACATTTAGCTAAATTCTAGTAACCTTCCTATTGTCCTTTTTGTCCTTGCTTGAGAGGGAAAGCGTTTTCTTTACTATATAATTGAGATATTTCCTTAAGTGTATCCTAGTAGATATAATTGGATCAACCTACTATCATTGTTGGAAATAAGGGTGTTGGAAACTAAACTAACTGAGTACCTTGTAGTTGGAGCACATCCACCTACTTGTTTGTATCATAGACTTGGTTTACCTGTAGCTGAGAAATGTATTGTTCAGATCTGGTCCATTTTCAACGTTCTTTTCATGTCACAAACTTGGTATACCTATAGTTTAGAAAGGTATTTTTCAAATTCGATACATTCACTACAACAAAAAAGGTCATTTGTAAGGGTCATGTCTGTGATAGACCTTTAATGCCCATCACCAATGTCGCATATGATGATGGTCCTTAACAAAGCGATGTTGTAAGTGTATTTAATGATGGTCCTTTAAGGTTTGTCACCAAATCCATTTTCAATGACACTTTTGGTAAGGGTCATTAAAGGCCCATCACTAATTCTCTTTTTGGTGACACTCCTAGTGATGATCTTTTATTGACCCTCACCAATTCTATTTTTGGTTACTTTTGGTGACGGTCAAAAAATATTTATCATAATTGATCTTTACAATGAATTTTTGATGACGCCATGTGCCTGTTACTATATTTTTTTTTTCAAAAGATAACGATTTAAGATCATTATTATGGAGACTTTTTCATTATGTGTCCAAGTCCATAGTGGTTAGAGTCAATCAATTTGTTAAGAAGTAATCAATGTGTATCATTTCCCTCAAGTAATGAGAATAGAGTTTTTCTATGAGCCAACACATGATTCATCTCTATTAGGTTTATTATCTAGCAAATTCCCTTTAGATAAAGTTACACTAGTGTGTGTAGGAAATATATTATTTAATACATAATCAAGCTCTGTCAATTCTATTAATGAGAGAGACCTAACACTCCTCAACAATCCTGGCACACCTTAAAATTCTTTGGCACACACTAACATTTCTTGGCACCTCACATGTCTTGGAACATCTTTGTACCTAGAACATCTTGCCATGACTAGGATGCCCAAGCACATGTTGGCATGCCTTAGCACAACATAGCACTTTCCTAGCATGTGTCGGCATGCCCTCTAGTCCCTAGCATGCCCTGGAACACCTTCGTATGCATTGACATACATTAGCACTTGTCACATATTGACACTTGGCATGTATTGGAACCTATTATTAATTTTCCTAACATGCCCCTTTTGAAAAAGATAAAGTCCCAACTTATTAACCCTCTTATCTGTTGATTTCCTTTCATTTTAGATTTGTTCTTGCTTTTATTGCCTTGACACATATTAAAATACCCTAGCGCTCTGCACATCCTAGCATGCCTTAGTACCTGGCATGTCTTGGCATACCTTGGCACATGTTAACAAACCCTAGAACTCCCTAGCACATTCTATAACTTCTTGACATGCCTTGATATTCCCTAGCATATCTTACCAATGCTTAGCATATGTTGTCACTCCCTCCTTGGAATGAAATCTAGCACTCATTGACACTCCCTGACACACCCTAATGTTCATTCACTTCCATGAATTTTGACCTAGTTCTCCCTTGTGATGTCCTAGTACTCCCTAACACTCCTCAAAATGCATTATCACTCTCTAGCACACCTTAGCACTCTTTGACATGCCTTGCCAGTTCATAACATGCATAACACTCCTTGACACATATTGGCACTTGGCACGTGTTGGCGCTTGGCAAGTCTTAGCATGTATGGAATGCGTTGAGATGCCTTGGCATGATTTGACATGGTTTAATATTAAATTTATTTGAGATCAAATATTGGAAAGTAGATGAGAAAAAACAAAGGAAGATTTGGCACTTAGAATTAGAAATGGAGTTTCTTGAAGAGTCTCATGATTTGATTTTCTCAATCAGTGGTGTAGGCTTCTCTAAATCTACGGATCTCATTTTTGGTGTAGTCAATTTTATGGAAATACCATGCAAAGTTCACAACATTTGCTTAAGAAGCACTGCCCACCTATATAAATTATATAGTTTATCAGAGCTTCGTAGTGACAATGTCTGCATTGTCGATTGTGAACAAATAATAAGTAGAAATATTAAAAAGATTTATGAATAATTAAGTAAATGAAAAATAAAAAATGGATCTTACTCGGGACAAGCAGAGATATATTTGATACAGATTGCTCATTTTTAAATAAATTCAAAACATATTAAAAATATATATATTTGTATATAAAGAAAGATTTCTCGACTTTTCTTTAAAATATTTCTTATTGCTCTGCACTAATGTGGCATGTTTTACTAAAAATATGAATTAAAATTGGAAAAGATTTACAATTGTGGAAGCATATGTTTGTGTAAAAATTAACCAATATCCAAATTGAAAATACAAATGAGATTTTAATTAATTTAATATATATATATATTAATCAATAAAATATTTTAAACTGTACATCTTATTTGGTTTCCAACATTCATTATTTTCTATTTTTTAAAAAAATACTTATACTTTTTAATTTTTTATAAAAATTCAACAATTCCAACTTCATAAGTCGTCTATTTTTACATTTTATAAAAATTCAACAATTCCAACTTCATAAATCTATGAGCGTCTCTTTCTACATTTTGGGCCTCTCGTGGTACATTTTAGAACCATTGCTAATATACTGTACCTTCTTCTCTACCACGTCCATATATATATTTTTGCCCACAGTCCATATATTGCCGCTGGTGCATTGTGTCGATGACCTTTAAGTCGGACAAGAAGAAGTGGAGCGATCCTTACATCCCCACCGAAATCCTCTCTGTGATTGGATATCAGAAAATATGACTAAATCCGGGTCGGAAAATGAGGAGGTCTTGAAGGCAGCAGAGGCTGCTCTGCAGGAATCCGGAGAGACCGTCGTGATGGCCGTCAGGGGATCAAAGAACAGAGGGATCTGGGGCGTCTCCGGACGCCTGGCTCGTCACATGTCAAAACCCAGGGTTATTGCTCTTACCAGTAAGTCTCTCATCCTTAAACTGCATTTTGCCTCTGTTTTCTCTTCATGTCTGTGCGACACTGCTTCAATTGATCGCATCGTGGAAACATCGGAATCTTTTGAATTGAGTGGGGTTTAACAAACGAGCTATCGAGAGCTCCATCTACTTTCTCTTCAAAACAGAACCGAGCTCCAATTTGATTGCAATTATTAGCAGGATCGAGACAGCTTAAAATGTAAAATGTCTCAAACCGGTGAAAGTCAGTTGGAAACAGGTTAAAAGGTTTTTCAGGATGGAAATTTTGCAGGTTTTGACTTATAATCCTTCGATAATAAACTCATCCCTCCTTCCCACGGTAGAATTTATGAACGATAATTTGGTTGTTGGAAGTGTGGAAAAGATCCTTTATTAATTTGCCAGTCAATCTCTGGCCAATAAATCGGCTGAAACTCAAACAATTGCCTGGACCAGTGAAAAATTCGCCCCGCTTGAAGGATCGCTGAGTATTTTAAAAAAGTTTTGGAGCTTTTAAAAAATTTCTCGAGTTGGGCGTCAGTGTCGTTTATAAAGCATCCTGCCCTAATTTCTCGATCTTTTTCTTGCTAATTTCTACGATTTTAATTTTTCATTTTCTGTCCTCATTGCTCACTGCTTTATTTTAAAAATCATTAAACTATGCATTTTCTTTTAGCTCGGGGATTGTTTATGGAGTTTTTGAAAATTTTCTTAATTTTTATTTTTTTGCACCCTTGCTGAATCCCAAGTTTTCAACACTGCTCCGAAGTAATAGGATTTCCCTGCTAAAACATAAGAGCTGATTCTATATAATGGACATCTACACGTCTCAGATGTTGGTCTTATGCTGGATATTGATTATTCTTATAGAATATTCATCCATTTATAATCTAGTTCAACTCTGTTTTAGCAAGGAGGAGGAGTAGATTTGAGGTTCATACCTCATGAACCATTAAGTGAAGTGAAGCCGAGTTGGAGAAGTCTTTTGTGAAGTATTTTTTGAGCTGAGGAAGGGTTTTTTGGCATACTTTTTGAAGGTTTTTCTGTCTGTTTTGGTTATAGTTTTAAGGAGGCCGAGTTCAACCCTGATGAGAGGCCAAATTGTGTTGAAGCTGACGTCTCTTCCAAGAGGCCGAAATCTGATCTGTTGAGAGACCAAGGTCTGTTCTAGATGTCGAGTTTTATTGAAGCCGAGGTATGTTCCAAGAGGTCTAAATCTGTTCTGTTGAGAGGCCGAACCGTAGCCGAGCTATGTGTGCTGTTTTAGAGGAGGTTGAGCCCTAATTCATTAAGGCTGCCTAAACATAAGTGACACCAGATTTGTCAAGGTTAAGTATGAGCCGCCGGATTGGAGCCTGCAAATTTGTAGGTTGTTGCGTACAAATGATTGGTGTCCTCATCTTCTTGACAGTTTGGAGCTTGCAATTTTTGTAAGTTGGTGCTTACAGAGGATTAGTGTTCTCACCCATGGTTGTAATAAATTGAAGGTTGTTTGAAAAGCATTCAAGTATTTCTTCTTCAAGTTTGAATTTTCACTTTAATCTTGGTGTTTATGCATCGTGTTGATGATTGATTATGTGATGATGTTTTATTTTTAAGATTAATAAAGTGAAAAAAATTTAAATCTAAGTGATACTGATTCACCCCCTCTCAGTATCACTGTGTATTTACAACACCTTTAGCCTCATTAGCGGGTTCCTTCTTGCTTAATAGGTGCTTCTGTTAGTGACATCTGGCTACGTAGTTGTCTACCATGTGTCGACTTTAGCACATCATCCACTAGGAGCAACGCACAGGTTATGTGGTGGCAAGTTGCAGTTTAGGTTGGGTACATATGCGTGGATGATACCCCCTTTTAGCCGATCAACTGAGGCTCCATACTTGTTGACTCCATTGCCCACTAGATAGACACATTGGATCAAGGATCATTCTTTAGATCATAGTCTTCATGGTACATGCATAGGTTTTGATCTATTTTGGCTGTCACAGGTTGTGAGGCTCCATACTTGTTGACTCCATTGCCCACTAGATAGGCACATTGGATCAAGGATCATTCTTTAGATCATAGTCTTCATGGTACAGGCATAGGTTTTGATCTATATTGGCTGTCACAAGCTGTCATTTGGGGATACAATTTATAGAGATCATTAGGTTCTCAACATCCCTCAAGGGGATGCAATATCATTGAGTTGCCATTGTTAACCGTTATATTTGACCCCTTGCAAATTTGAAGTGTTAATGACCAACGAATTTCATTAGGCTAGAGGCTCAGAGATGTTCAGATACAACTTTACTGGAGCTAGTGGTTGGTTCCCATGGAGTTCAACTATAGTATTGGTTCAATTTTAGTGATGCTATGGTTGTTTAGAAACAAATTTTGCACAGATTGGAAAAAGTTGCTATTTTTAGCAATGTGCCCCTCCCCCCCCATTTTTTAAAAGACATGGTTAGGGGACTCGCATGTTAGTTGTGATGGTATATTTGAGATTCGTTTGAGCTCGCGATTCCAATGAGCTACTTTCAGGCGACATGCAATATAGGGCTATTTTTGGTAGCGGTTACATGTCAGAGTTTGTCACATATTTGGACTCTTGACTGAAAATTGAGTCCAATGGGATGGTTTCATAGATAGTTATATTTTTAGAAATTTTCTCACGTCAATTCTAATGGCTTATTTGAACTCCTCTCTGAAAAATGAGTTTGATGAGTATGATCTTGTGGACATGCAACATTTTTTCTATTTTCATTAGTGATCATGGAGGGGTGCCACGTGGCAATATCCACATATGTAGCAACATCTGGTTGGACATGTGGCAGCTTGTGTGTGAGAGTGACACATTGTAGGATTTGGATACATGCATGAGCTGGAGTGAGGTTGTGAGTCATCTAGGTTGGATTGGGTGTGTTAGTGAGTTAATTGGGTCACTTGAGTGTGTCAATTGCGCACCCTAGTTCGCATGCATGGTTCTAGGAGTGACTTGGCATTTTCTTGAGTTAACTAGGTTACATGCATGCATCGAAGAGTCTAAGAGGTTTTCTCTTGAATTAACTAAATGCACACGTTCTCTTTTCTTCACTTCATTTTAGTTTAAATCTTTGTCTTTTTAGTTCCACCTCAGTGAGACTAAATCCATTCCAACCTCGCCCACGCACATGGCCTTATCCTTCACTTCGCCCCTAAATTCACTCCACCTCACTCTATTCCTTTTCGAATTTAACACTAATGTATTTCCACTTCACTCATCTAGCTCTTTAGTTGACTAATGCACACCTCTACTTGCTCATGCACATTACTCTCTTATCTCCATTCATTCGTCACTTCACTTCACCAAATGCCTACATCATCCATGCGCATGGTTGGTTTCTCTACTTCATTGCCACTTAACTATGATAGACTCTCCAGTGAGTTAATGTGCATTGATACTCTAGGATATTTCACCTTGTATTGACTCAACCACTCCCCAATTTTAATTTAAAGTGCTTGACACATTACTCTACTCTTCTTTGGGATTACAAGATTCACACTCATTTGGACTAAAAGCAATTGCAGTTGGATGGCGAGTTCACTCATCAATGCACATAGGCTACTCTTGCAGGAGGAGTTAGACCTTTCTTTAGGATGAAGAGATCATTAAATATAGGTGTTGGCTATTGGCCCAAGGTGGGGATCTTCTTTAGTCGCAATAGATTATTCTCTGTTTCTCTTGATTTCTCCTTTTTCTTTTCTGACTTCTACTTTGCAGGAACACCATTATATTGGTTCTATAGCCATCTTCTTGGCACAACCAGCTTCTTGGTTTTTATACAATAAAACTCGGTTTTGCTCTTATTTGGTTCTTTGAGTTTGTTGAGATTTTGATGAATTTTTGTGCTATATCTTAGAAGTTCTTAAGCCTTTTTCTTGGTAACAAAACTGCCATTAAAAGTGTTTTCTTTCTTATGTTTTCTTTTGCTATTTGAAGCTAACATTGAAGATAATTCCATTTCTTTATCTACCAATTATTTTACAACCTCTTTGGCCAATTAGTTGTTGGTCCAAGGAAATTATTGCATGCTTGTTTCATGTGTTTGTGTTGCATATCTACATGGAAAACATTACATGTGAGGCTAGGGACACCCCGTTGTGGATGGCAAGGACCACTTGTATGGAGAGAAGAGTTTGCATGTGACACTATAGGGAAAGTTGTTTTGGATGTTGCACTGGGATTTTCCATTATAGATCTAGCAAGTTTTTCACCTTTCGAAGGGGTAAATTTCTATGCTAACACAAAGTCATAGCTATATTCCATGAACGTGATTTGGTTTGTGGTCATCCTAAAATCATTATTTCATAGAAGACTTATAGGTTTTGCTAGACATGAGTTTGTGGTCATCTTTAAATTATTTCCATTTGTGAGCACTTTCAATTAGCAGAAGACATCGTCTTCTAGCCAAATTTGGAAAAGTTTTGGGCACTGCTGAGCCTCAGAGCCGAGTTCCAGAGTTTGTGATCATCCATAAGCTACCATTTATTAGAAGATTATAAAAAAACCACTAGATTCCAAGAGCACATTCAATGATTGGCAGCTGTCCTCATCGTGATGCTTGGACTCACATACACTCCTTTGAAGCTAGGGGGAATATTAGACACCTAATCTATTAGGATTATGGTAAGGAATATGAAATGTTATCGGGAATTCAAGAGACATTGGAAGAAGAATCCTATAGTCATAAACATGTATTTATATGTGTATCATTTTAATATGCAATTCACACTTATTTCTCAATTTGCATAGTCCAACAAATTTGTAATGATGTAAATATTCTAAATTTTGCTAAAGACCCCAAGGAAAATATTTGAGAAGCAAACATTTGCCATATTTTCATCAAAATATTGTTTTTCTTTTGTTCTTTTGTCCTCCTAACTTCAATGGCTTTCTATTATGGTTTTGATATGCATAATCTGTTTAATCTTCCTTTATGGAGTTACATGATTAGCTTATGTTTTTTTGTAAGCTAATAGTTGATTCCTTTCATTCATCAAAAGAGAGTTACATCATTCAATCCATATTTCCTATCATCAGACAAGCAAGGCCTGCCCTGTGGGCAACCAAGATTTACCCATCTGTATCCAAAATATCCAGTCCAAAATTTCAACAAAATCAGAATTTTCAATCTCACCAATGAGATGATAATGTCATACCAAAACACTAAAACAAGTAGCAACAAACATACTAAACCAAAGAAAAACATAGACTAAGATTCATAAGAGGTGACTGGTGCTAGGTCCTTCGCACTTGAGCCAGGAGGAGCTCAAGAAGTAGCAAGGCAAGGTAAATGCCTGCTCTATGCGTGCAAGGCATTTGTCCATCTGCTCCATGTGGAACCTCATATTCCCCTGCTCTCTTTTGACGTCTTCAAGGTTAGCGAATATACCATACTGGTTCGCTTGCCACTCCATCAAGATTCTCCCCATCAAAGATTTCATTTTCCAGCAAAGGAAAAGAGCCTGAAGGTATTGTTTCCTGCGTCCTTTGGTGTGGCTAGGATTCAAGGCCAATTGTACAAATTCATCCACCAACTTTGAATCAAACATAGAGTGTCTGTCTCTGGCAACTAGATTCTCAAGATTTCTCAACTCAGTATGGACCTCTGCTGAGGTGGACTCGTGAAAGGTTTCAACTGCTTCCCTTGCATGGTCTTGGTCTCGATTGCGACATTGGGGGCCTCCATTGCCTCCCACACCTCGTCGGCTATGCATACTCTGGTGTTGCATGGATGCTGGCAAGTAAGAAATAACAAATATATCCCACAACACCCCCTAGGCTTGCTGGATAGGCCAAGTATCTTTTACACCACAGGTTAGTAGCATACTCCCAGGCACTGGCACCAAGCCAACATTGGACCAGAGCCACCTTGGCGTCAGAGCCACTATATTGCTGGAGACCCTTCCCTCCTTCCAACTAGACTAACTAGAGTTGGCCACCTTCACTCTTTCGAGCTCCAAGGCAACGAAAATGTTGAATGCCAACCACAACTGCGTATAAGCTTTCGTGGAAAAAGACTCCAGTACCAACTAATAATTCTAATTGCAATAGACTGGTGGGAACCCACAAATATGTTGAGCCCCTGATTGCAGACCGTAAGATGTATGAGAACCTCGAAGGCCACCAACCAAACTGTCTGAGTGCGTCACAGTGTCAGGCTAGAAATATGTAGAAAAGAAAAACAAACACCATGGCACAATTCTTCGAGATTGGGGGGCAAGAGTCTGCCAACCTAGTCAACTTCTAAGATAGGAATTTTCGTGAGAACCCATCCAAACCCGCAATTGACACAAAACTCAACAACAAAGGACACAATAATCTTCCTTCTATAGTTTATATTCTCATATAATGATACCTTCTGAACTTCGACGAAAAAGAAAGTAGCTCCAACAATAACCCTATAGAGCCTTCTCTAGATTCCTTATGGCGCACGACCCAAACTAGAAAGGGATAGACCAGTGCAATCAAACTATAGAAAAATCTAAGGAGAAGGTTAATTACCCAAATGAACTCGACCTCGACCTTCCATGGACACATGATAACCAAGCAAGTGAATAGTTCTGGCAGGGAAATGTGGCACTGCAACAAAAGCCTTCCAAAATAACCACAATCTATGCGCCCCGTTCAGAGAAAGATTGGCGGTAGGGAGAATTTCCTTTTGGTCCCTGTCTCCTGCAGATCACAGGCCTCGACAACCTCAGCAAAATACCCATTTCGCTGGCGGGATAAATTCATTCTAGCAGCTTCCACATCTCCTTCACAGGCTGACTAGACGCGAGCCTTCACATGGGAATGCATGCACAGAGGTGGCCACACCACCCCCTAACATTAATGCCCTTCAATATCAGCTTGCCCGAGGTGGTGGGCATGGATCCCCACCGGGCTACTTGCCAAGGATCTCATCCCCATCTGGGATACATGATTAGCTTATGCTATACTCGTTAGCTTAATAAATACTGGGAACTATGTTGCCAGTACTCGTGAATAATATCCATGTTTGTTGTTAACCTCGTTTCCACACTTGCAGTTTTGTCCACATATCTCAGATTTTATGAGGAACAAAATCTTATCAATAATGACAGAACTTTGGAAGTGTGTATGGCATGAAATTATCAAACATTTTTAAATGCATTTTACCAGAGATTTCATTAGATGTAATGATGCAGAGGAGGAATATGATCACATCATTTGGTATATTGTATTTCTTTCTTTATCTTGGTGTGCATTGGAACATGGACAAACGAAAAGCTTTTGACAAAGTAGGACAAATTATCCATGGTGAAGGCATTGCTGTTCCCGTGTCATATCCTGTGCCCACTTGTAGGAAAGTTATTTCCCCCCCATTTCTGGTACATCGATTTGCTTGTTTCAGTTATTGAACATTGGTTTGCTGTTATTTTGTTGATGTGAGAAGAGACTGTCCCAGTTTCAATGCACAAAGGACTAAATCTTGTGACTTAAAAAAGGAGTCTCTTATTTTGTTTATACCATTGAAGTTATAACAGGAAACTTTTCTCGTTTGAATGCATGGTAAAGTAAGGCTTGTAACTATAATAGAACCTTTTTATTCTGTTATGCCAGTGAAATTGTTTTATAGTTTCTGTGTTTGCTTGCTCAATTACTTTAACTAAAAGGTAACTTTTGGCAGCAAGGAGCTCCAGTACAGGTCAGAGAGCGAAAGCTGACCTGCATGTCTTCAAGCATTCATCTGGAGGGGCTCTTCAGGTAATAGTCTCAAGCTTCTCCATATTCTTTCTAAAAAATAGTTATTTATTAAGTTGTCCTATGCAGACACTTTTTGAAGCCATGATGACATCTTATGATTGGAAGCATTCTCACATCTTGCTTTTATATTCCCTTATACCTCGATAGTAAATACAACTGAAAGCCACTTTGTTGGAAGCATTCTCACTTCTTGCTTTCATATTTCCTTATACTTCAATAGCAAATACAACTAAAAGCCACTTTGTAAGGGCTTAATTTTTTTCCCTTTTATAAAATTGTTTTAGTGTTTAGTGGCGTGCCTATGCACAGGGAAAATAATCTATCCTGTTAAATTTACTTAAAGACAGAAAACTTGAAAAAGTCTCAGCTATTTCATCACTATCAAAAGGTGTTTGGAATTGGTTGATTTCTTCTTAGTGTGTTCAGATTGGTCAATAGAAAACAAGTTGGCAACTTCTAAAATTTTGGAGCACCTCAGCATATACACAACATCCCTGGTGAAAAGAAAAGATTCAGATCCAGAGGTAAGTCACCTCTCGTATGTTTTATGTGGTAAGATAGGACGTTATGCTGCTGAGTGTTCTCTCAGTGAAGATAATTATGATGAGGAAGAACTGAGAAAAAGGGTCTTCAAAGGAAAATCTTTGAAAAAGAAAAATCTCTACTCCAAAGATAATGATTTCTCCAAAGAAGAAGAATATCATTCTGATGATGATAGAAGAGAGATCCTATTTTTAGGCACAGATGGAGAATCCAAAATAGACAAATCAGAAGAGCAAAAAGAAAAGGCAGAAGAAGAAGGCGTTGAAGGCATAGTGGATCTTGAAGCAGAACTCATCAATGCATTAGAAGAGATTGATAAACTCAGGAAGAAGAACAAAAACCTATTCAAGGAAATCATCTTCATCAAATTTGAAAAAGAGTGGAATAAGTGTTGAACATTCAGCTAAAAGAAAAAGAAGAAAACTGTGAGAAGCTTGAAGCAAAAATTGTTTCATTAAGGAAAGAGCTCAACAAAAACATGAAAAGCTGTCAAATCCTAGATGCTATTGTCAGCTGTCAAAGACCAACATATGACAAAACTGATCTTGGTTATATGGGTGAGACTTCATACAAAGAAGATGCAAATCCCAAGTCACTTGGAAAGGAAGTTGAAGAAAAGGCTTGAAAGCTCCAATCTCAGCTAGAGCAAGAACAAAAGTCAGGAGGAGTCTGGAAACACTGCTACACTGATGCTCTCAAGAAGTCCATTCACAATGCAGGCAACAATATGATAAGGGACAAGGACCAGCAATCTTCTCCAAAGCAGAGCAACTCCAAAATAACTATTCCATTAAGGCAATCATACACAACCAGGTATCAAACTATTTTTCTTGGTCACTATTTTTTACTAAAAAATTTTTGACATCAAGCAAGAGAGTGTAAAGCTTATAATATTTATGAAAAAGGTTCTCATCAAACCTCTAGGAATAAGCTTGTAGACAACAGAATCAGAGATACTGATGGCTTCAATAACAAAAATCATAATTCATTTGCTCCATTATCCAAGTATAGTATAGAGTGTTATAGATGCAACAATTTTGGACATATAGCATGAGACTGTCCTACAAAATCAAGAGAAGGGTTTTGGAAGAAGAAAAAGGAGGAAATGTGAATTTTGGAGACGATGGATCTGCAAAAATCGCTGGAAGAGGTATTGTAAGCCTTGACAAAGGTAGGGCTAAAGCACAAAATATTTTGTATGTTGAAGGACTCAAACATAATCTTTTAAGTGTCAGCCAGATGTGCAATCAAGGTTATGATCTCACTTTTCGTGCTAAAGATAATGAAATAAGGAAAACTAATTTAGGAAGATTAGTGGGATGAGCGATAAGTACTCCAGGCAATGTATATACTCTGGGATCTGGATTGGTCCACCTTTCATACCAACTTTCTTCATCTTCCCGATGAGGGCTAAGTTCTAGCTCTTCTTCACACCATCTGAAATAGTTTCTAGTCTGGTATCCCCCTGGATAAAATCATCCAAAGCTTCCTAAAAATGGGAAGCTTCTCACAAGCACAAACTTTTTGAATGAACAACTCCCAAGATGAGGAGAATCCATTAAAACTGTTAATTTTAGGTATGCTCTATGCTTAGAGCAATTTACTTCAATTTTTCATTTTAGCCCAATGACAATATTCAGATTAGCAATCACATCAGCGTGATAGTAAAGTGCAGATAGAACATAAACATAAACATCAGAAAACAAGCCAAGACAAGAGGAGACAAGATGTGGTGCCAGCCAGGGACAAACGGCGATGTGGGGAAACCCTTGATCAATTCTTCTTATATTCTTCAATAGTTCAGTAGAGAGAGAGATAGTACAAATACATTTGAAGTCAGCACTTTGACTTGCCAAGATAAGAGATCAGACATTAGAGATCTTCTTGATGAAGATGATACATGAGGTTGTAGATCTGATGACAAGGACTGCAGATCTGAACTCAGGTGAAGGCATACTTCTTCAACTGATACTCCAAGGTGATCCCATCACCATGCTGCATCCAATCATGCTGGATCCAATCATGTTGCATCCATCATCGCGCTGCATCTTCCAGAATGCTGTCCTCCTCCTGCAGTACTAGCAGTCACTGTTTCATCAACTCATCAACTCATCTTTTACTCAGACAACAATGTAGGCCTTCTAAGACTACAATGTATCAAGGTGGGACACCACCTCTGCCATGCTGTCAAGACTGATACAACAGCCTTAGCTGCTGGCTATGGCCTACGGCCTAGCCCAGCAGCAAGTTAAGCAACAATCAAAAATGTCAATGAAGCAGTATTTACAAGGGCTTGACTTTGCTGTCAGCACTGTGATTTACCAACCATGTAAACAGTCCTAGGAACAACCTTCTAACACAGTGCTGTCATCATACTTCTTTTACCACGCTGCCACAAATTCCACGCTGTCCTTTCAGGCCTTGATATATTGATAAGGCTTCTTCTTATCTGTGGATAGTAGCCTTCCCGTTTGACTGCGACTAGGGCAGATTGTGACAACGAATTAGGTCACCTTCTAGTCTGTGATTGGGGCTAAGACATCTCCTTGCTGTGTAGACAGGGACTCTTGCTGCATATAAAAGCTCCCTTTACAGCGACTAGGTATCTTCTTCCTCTGCAGCTAGGAGTCTCCTTTAGAACAGTGTATACAGCTTTTCTATTAGACCAGCATTTAGGCCTTTCCTTGCTACGATATGGAAGCCTCTTTCACTGCATTAAAGCCTCTCCTTCATGACAGCATTAGGGTCTACTTCCATGACTGCGTTAAGGGCTAGGGCATCTCCTTTAGGGCAGCATATAACCTTTTCTTCCATGGCTGTGATTTGATCTTCATTAGGGTAGCATATTAGATTAGGGCACTCCTTCTAGATCTCTCTTTCATCAAAACCAAAACAGAATGAAGAGAGAGATCACAAGAGTGTGAGTGTGTCTAAATGACATGAAGACCTTTTCGATTTATAATAAAATGTGGAGGACAAGTGGGGGTAATTTGGTTGTTGGCCAACCTTGATGAATTGTCACATAACACAAATAAATTCATATCTCCATGAATACCTGTCGGAATCGGATGATCTTTAGATCAATCCTACACCTCTCGACGAGAGGAATCCAAGGAAAATATCAGCTGCCATAAGTAAGTAGACCGACTTGGAGTTTGGCCCTAGTTGCCAATTTTAACACTCCCTCTCAACTAGGGAGAACTCCATCTGCTAATCCATCTGCCAGACTGTACTATCTTTGCCATCAACGCAATGCCCTGCGCTGCTCTGCTTAACTATGAAGAAGAAGAAGTGATCGAGAATGTATGATACCATTCTCTACTGACCCGAAGTCAGTCCCATATAAAGAGATTGTCTCATACCACTCTTATTGATTCGAAATCAGTTCCAAATAAAGAGAGTGTATCATACCACTCTTACTGACCCGAAGTTAGTTCCAATTGATCCTAGATCAATATCATCCTAGCATAGGGAGTACAGTAGTAACACGATGCGTCCATCGGTACTACTATGGTCCTTATCCTCATTTCGCTACTCATTGGCCAGATGAGAGGTACTTCCCATGAGTCCCGTACTGCATGGGTAGGATGTCTCAGTAGGAGAACGACGAACCACTCATCTTGCCTACATGTCGCCATGGGGTATCCCAGGGGAAGGCTGAACCACTCACCCTGTACACAACAAATCACTAGGGGAAGGCTGAACAACTCACCCTATGATTGTGTCTCAGCAAGAGAAGGATGAACCACTCATCCTGCCTACATAGCAGACCACTAGGGGAAGGCTGAACCACTCACCCTATGGTTGCTCATTGCTCCAAGAAGTACCCCCAAGCCCCTCGGAGCTCCCAGAGCTCAATGTCCATATCATATAGGACCTTCAGGAGAGAGTCTCTCCACGACTCCTAGTCGTTCTCAGAAAGTCAAGAATTTGACCTTTCCCAGGGGCTTCATTTGAATATCGGCGACCTGCACATCAGTCCCAGAGTGATGGAGCCTTCTTGCTCCCCATTGTACCATATCCCAGATAAAGTGGTACCTGATGTCTATATGCTTGGAGTGATCATAGAACACGAGATTCCTCAACAATCAAATCCCACTCTGGTTGTCACAGAAGATCACGGTGGTATCCAACACGTGTCTTAACAGCTCACTGAAGAGCTTCTTCAACCATATAGCTTCATAGGAGGCCATACTCACAGTTATGTATCCGGCCTTAGCGGTGCTCAAAACAACCGAATTCTGCTTCTAGCTCATCCAGGATATCAAAGCAAAACCCAAAGAGAACCAACATCCATAAGTGCTCTTGCGATCCTCCACACTGATTGTCCAATCATCATCGAAATAATAATGCAGCCTCACAGCTCCAGCAAGGTATCTCAGCCCATGAGTGATTGTGCCTCGAAGATATCTCAGAAGATTCTTGGCACCAATCCAATGAGGCTCAGCCATATGTTGGTTGAACATGCTGATTGCAAAACATCTATCTAGATGGGAGTTCACCAAGAACATCAATGCTATTATAAGTTGACGAAACTCAGAGGCATTTCCCAAATCAGGTCCGGCAGCACTACCACGTAACTTCTTACAGTTAAGCTCCATTGGGGTAGTCACGAGCTTGTAGTCCACCATTTCAAATTCGGAATCCAAATTCCTCTTACTTTTGCAAATGAGAGGGTCTGTACCTGCTAGAAAAAGATCGTCCACATAAGGTCCCAGTATGAGAGGTCTATCATCCACAACCTTAAAGCAATGGTTTGGATCAACTTCACTCCTAGTGAATCTCAGCTTCATCATATAGCTGTCAATCCTCTCACTCCAAGCTCGAGGTGGTTGCTTTAAATTATAGGGAGTTTTCTTCAACCTGCATACATGAGATTCCCGATCATGAATCTCAAACCCCTCGGGTTGTTCCATATTTGTGGTCTTGCTTTTACATGAGGGGAATGGTCCCCTTGTAAGTATTCCTTCGGTACATCTCGGACATGTAACTTCATGCTCTTCTTTGAATTCAGGAATCCCTGTCACCATCTGTCTCACATCGGGTAGGGCCTTACATTGAAGATGGGCAAACCTTCGGTGCCATAGAAGAGAAATGTCACACGACATGGTCCCCAATGGACTTCTTGCAACTTGATACAAATTGCCAACCCTGAACCCAAGAGTATAAGCATCTTTAAAATTCCTTTTCCAAACACGTACCTTTCCATCGATGAATGTCACTTTGAAACCTTTGACTTCTATTGCCAAAATGGACACCAAATTCCTTTTGAGATCAGGTACATAAAGAACTTTTTGTAAGTGAATCGAGTTACCCTCATCCAATTGAAGAGTAACATTCCCTACACCCTTTACGAGATAGGTGGCATCGTCTCCAATGACAATCTCCAAGTTTGTTTCCTTCTCTATCATATTAGAGAGCGCTTCCTTGTATCCAGTGAAGTGCCTTGAGGCACCACTATCAATAAGCAAAGAGTCTAGAGGAGAAGTAGTGGAGATGGCTGATATAAGATAATACTCCTTTTGCTTATCAAAAACAACATTTGATTCTTCATCCCTGGAGTGTCTTGCTTCCTTGGAGGGTCGACCATTTCCTTGAAGTCCTGAATTCCTTTTTCCTTTGCCATTGAACCTGTCATTGGTGATTGCTCTTTCACTCTTGCTTGGGCTTTGTCTTCACCTTAACTTTGATCCCATGTTAATTTTAGGTATGTTCTATGCTTAGAGCAATTTACTTCAATTTTTCATTTTAGCCTAATGACAATATTTAGATTAGCAATCACACCAGCATGATAGTAAAGCGCAGATAGAACATAAACATAAACATCAGAAAACAAGCCAAGACAAGAGGACACAAGATGTGGCGCCAGCCAGGGACAAACCCCAATGTGGGGAACCCTTGATCAATTCTTCTTATATTCTTCAATAGTTCAGCAGAGAGAGAGATAGTACAAATACATTTGAAGTCAACACTTTGACTTGCCAAGATAAGAGATCAGACATCAGAGATCTTCTCGATGAAGATGACACATGAGGTTGTAGATCTGATGACAAGGACTGCAGATCTAAACTCAGGTGAAGGCATACTTCTTCAACTGATTCTCCAAGGTGATTCCATCACCATGCTGCATCCAACACCATGCTGCATCTTCCAGAATGCTGTCCTCCTCCTGCAGTACTAGCAGTCACTATTTCATCAACTCATCTCTTACTTAGGCAACAATGTAGGCCTTCTAAGACTACAATGTATCAAGGTGGGACAACACCTTTGCCATGCTGTCAAGACTGATACAACAACCTTAGCTACTGGCTATGGCCTACGGCCTAGCCCAGCAGCAAGCAATCTTTTAAAAACCGGAACCGGTGACCAGACCGGTCCACCTAATGAACTGGGTTACTGACCGGAATCGGTCGAACTGGGATTGGTTAGGTCTAAATGAACCGATTTTAAAAAAATACATTAAATAATTAATTTCTAATGAAAAAACTATTTTTAAGATTTAAAACCATGATTCCAAGCCAATAGAGACAAAATATGCAAAGATTGCTCATTTATATACCATGTAAAGGTGAATATATCAAAATGGCACCGAGTGCAATACATATCATCGACAAAATACATAAGCAATGAGGCTCTAAATGGCCTTTAGAGTGCAAAAACAAAGCCTACAAACTATGGGGCCAGTGGCCTACTACAAGACTCAAGTCTACATATATGATAATAGTGATCAACATTATCACTTGAAACTTCTCATGAGTCATCATGATCAAACTCTGTTGGTTGAGTCTTGACTCCCAAACTTTGTAGTCATAAACTTCTCTATTGGTTCAGTGACTTGAGTCTCAAACTTCTGAAGGTATTCTGCCCTAATATGCCCTATTATTTCATTTGGTGCTCCACATGGCTTTACATGGCCTCCTATCCTAGCCAAGTGTTGCTTGAACCTATTAATACCCCCCTTTCAATGGATTTTTGGCAATATTTGCAGATCATTTTGCCATCAATCATATCACAATGAGCCCATGCAGTATCTCTGGCTTTTGGAGGCATGATGACTACTACTTAGCTTAAACTCTGCTGTTCCACTACTCCAGCAAAAACTCAACACTCTCCAAGCTCCCAAGCAAACTCACAAACACTCCAAATGAGATGTGTGAGACAAATGAGAGGGAGAAGGGCCTCTTAAAGGCTTGGAGAGGGTGTTTTTGGAGGGAAAGGACCCTTACTTTCCCTCCAAAAACCCTAAACCACCTTGGATAAGCTGTTGTGTGGGTCCTCCGCGAGCATGGCAGGTAACCGACCGGTTTAGGGCGGAACCGGCCGGTTTGACCACAAATCGACTGGTTAGGATCGGTTACGGTCCATTTCTCGCCATCTAGCCTCCTAAACTGGGTTTTTGCTCTAGTTCCAACTGGAGGGCCTGCTAACTGGCCGGTTAGACCGGTAACCAGTTAGCTAGGCCAGTTTTTAAAACTATGGCAGCAAGTTAAGCAACAATAAAAAATGTCAATGAAGCATTATTTACAAGGGCTTGAATTTGCTGTCAGCATTGTGATTTACCAACCATGTAAACAGTCCTATGAACAACCTTCTTCCTCCTCTTTTACTTGCTTCGTCCCACAACTGCTGCTACCACCATTGATGGTGCTCTTCACCAGATCTCGCCCCATCTCCTCCTTTTGCAGATCAACCCACATATGTTCCCAATCTGGCAGTTTTTCTTTGCCCAGGATACTCTGGACGAAAACTTGCCACTCTTTGGAATTGCTGTTCAGAGCTAATCGTACAAACTTTGTAGGCTAGGGCACTGACCCTACTGAAGACGGCTGATCCTAGAAATCCTAAAACCTAGTAAGGAAAGGGTCTATAAGCTCCCCTTTCTGCATCCTTGTGCAACTCAACTTCTCCTCAAGATACATCTTCCGCTGCTCAGAAGACCCTTCTTACAGCGTAGCTAGTGCTTCCCACATTTGTTGGGTAGTATCTTTGTCAGCTACGTGAGATATCACGTGATCTCGAACCCCATCGAGAATCAGCCTCTTAGCTTTCGCCATTTCCTTCTTGTATTTCTTAAGAGGATCTGCATTTGCGGGTAAAACTACTACACTATCGATATAAGTCTTGAGATCATGTTCATTTAGAAGGTAGGGAATTCTAGCTTTCCAGATCACATAGTTGGAGGCTCCGTCTAACCAATCATGATCTCTCAACCCAACTGATGCCATCTTTCTGAAAATGTCGAACTCCTCTTCTCCTCTGTGCAACTGCTGCCCAACTATTCGCACTCCCTTCTGTAGTCAAAAACTCCGCACACAACTACTGCTGCTTTGCTAGGAAAATTCAAACTTCTTGGCTAGAAGTCCCCTGAGGAAAGAATTCCTTTAGTGTGTGCTTTTTCTTCCTCTTGACGCTATTTGCACTAGTAAACCGCTACAAAATCCGCGTCCCAGCTGAAGATCTGCTCTGCAAGGGAACTACTGCTACTCCCTCTGCCTCTGGCACTCTTTGATCTGAAAAGTTTCATTTTTTGTCGACTCACTCAGAGAAAAACTTCCACGAAAAATTGACCCTTCTGGCCAAGGAAATACGCTGTCCCTGGGGTTTCGAATTGTTGCCTACGCAGAAATTCGAACCTCCTTCTCCTCTTCTGCTCTGAGCTCTCCGGCTTACGATCAGTGGTCTGATACCATGTGAAAATTTGGTTAACCCGAATCACTACTGCAACAACTGATTAAATTTCTCCTACTTGTTAATTTTTGAATCAAGTTATTTACAGTGTTACACAATAAACATTGAAATAAAATCTAGTACAACCTTCACAATATAAAATGCTGTGGAAACAAAATATTGCACAGGAGAGAGATAAACACACACATAATTACACCATTGTTTTTGGATCAATGTCCCCGGAAAAACCCAACTTGGGAAAACCGTGCAGCAGCTGAGGGTTTTATTATTATGCAATAGTAATCTGAGTACAAATCTTTAGATGCCCAAACTGGCAATCTGATACAGAGAATAAATTGGCAAAGAGGTAGTGAGAAATATTCTCACACTGTCACTGACGATCTGAATATGATCCAGGCTTTGGATGGCTAGCCCCACGCTGCCTCTATGCAGTCACTGTGCTGTCACTGCGTTGCAGCCTCTAGGAACTGCGTCACCCTTCTTGCTGATCGTTTTGTTGATTGGAACTTGACTCTCTGGCTCTTTGGTCTCACACCCCGACTTCCGACACTAGATCTCAGCTGCTCCTAGCAAAATTACAGACTCCCTCTGAAGCACTGTGCTGCCTCTTTGAACCTCTCGTTGCCTTCTCTGCCTTGCACTCTCAGAAACTGGAAAAATCCCCTCCGGTGTACTATCCTTGATCCTCATTGCAAGAAGATCACTCGATCTCTCTCCGACAACTTAGCGTTGCTACTCTTGAGAAATTCTATCTCTAGATCTCACTATCTCAATGTGTCCTCCAAGTCCCCATCAAGCTCCTTTTTATAATCTCTCGTTGGAGCACCAACGACCAAGATTAAAACATAATCAAAGGCCAAGATTAACTGGGAGTTGATCCTCGTCTTTTTCTAGAAGATTCACACCAGATTTAATTAATACCCTTTAATTAATCACATTTCCTAAGTTTAGACCTAGGAATACATTAAAAATGATTAATTATTTTAATTAAACCATCTCTAGGTGGAATTTTCCCAAAAGATTTATGGGTCTTGGAGAATGCATGTGTCTTAGCCTCTTTGCAAAATCTCGAGGCTAGAGCGCATCTGATGCTACATAAATCAACACAAGATTCATTGATAGAGGCAGATTTGGATGCCAGAGATTAGGAGCAGATGGACCAATAGATGTGTTCAGGACACATGAACTAAAAGGTCTGTGTGTGGCCACCATCAAGTAGGTCAGGTGCTGTCTTGTTCAGGGTAGATTGGCAGTGAAAGTGATTGACTCCAAGACCTAGCTTGTATTCTTGTATCAGTGATTGTATGAGGGCCATGATCCCTGGTACAAGAGCCCTAAACTGTTGTATTATAGTTTGTTAATATAACAAAGAAGGGTTTGAAAAGTTAAAAATTGTCATGTGCGCTAGATGATTCACTGATGTGTGTTTTTCCACTGTGAAAAGTAGTGATGTTGTGGCATTTGAGTTGGTTGTGTCAGAGATTCTAAGTTTAGACTTAGGAATACATTAAAAATGATTAATTATTTTAATTAAACCATCTCTAGGTGGAATTTTCCCAAAAGATTTATGGGTCTTGGAGAATGCATGTGTCTTAGCCTCTTTGCAAAATCTCGAGGCTAGAGCACATCTGATGCTACATAAATCAACACAAGATTCATTGATAGAGGCAGATTTGGATGCCGTAGATTGGGAGTAGATGGACCAACATATGTGTTCAGGACACATGGACTAAAAGGTCTGTGTGTGGCCACCATCAAGTAGGCTAGGTGCTGTCTTGTTCAAGGTAGATTGGCAGTCAAAGTGATTGACTCCAAGACCTAGTTTGTATTCTTGTATCAGTGATTGTATGAGGGCCATGATCCCTGGTACAGGAGCCCTAAACTGTTGTATTATAGTTTGTTAATATAACAAAGAAGGGTTTGAAAAGTTAAAAATTGTCATGTGCGCTAGGTGATTCACCGATGTGTGTTTTTCTGCTGTGAAAAGTAGTGATGTTGTGGCATTTGAGTTGGTTGTGTCAGAGATTCTAAGACCCTAACCTAGATTCTCCTGTGTTGTGGAAAAGACAACATGGTATTAGAGCTACTTTGAATAGCCAGTGGATCAAAGTGTGCACAGTGGAAGCAGAATGAGCTATTGGAGATCGTGTAGATTCAAAGGGAGTCTAGCTTTAGAGGGATCAACTCTATGGAAGTTTGAAATCTTCAGGTTCTGATGAGGTAGAGACACTATAGAGACCATGATCCATTCTATAGGGTATGCTGGAGTGATGTATGCTAGATGGGCTAGTGTCACTGGTGATGATGGTTACTTCTAAGCAGTGGAAGTGCCTCCCTTGCTAAGAGGGAGTGTTGAATTGTCTAGTTTGGGAGGTACTCCACAAGCCTAGATCTGGGGTTTGTGAGAAGTTTGGTCACAAAAAGACTTTGTTGGCAAAGAACCCAAGCGAAGGGGTTTTAGACCCAAATGGTGTTTAAAATTTTAAAAATAAAATTAAAAAGAAAAATTTAATCCTAAGTCTAATTGGATCAAAACCCTTAAGATCTAGAGGGTTCCAAAGAGGCTTAGAGAGATCTATTTAAGAGAAGCCTTAGGACAAGGCTAGACAAGTCAAGTGAGAGGGAGTCACTTGAACAAGGAGGCTAGAGATGTAGTCTTAATGATGCCCTAGTCTGAGGGCTAAGAAGGGCTACTAAGGAGGTCGAGATCACCATAAGGAGGTAGCACAAGGAGGTCACAGGCTTCTAGAGGCGCTGAATCAGCTAGAAGAAGTGGATGGTCAAGCTAGAAGGTCTGTTTGTGGAAGGTTTTGGGCACAAGTTTCGGCATAAACAGATCACTTCAATTTAGATTTGGAGAGGAGGGCGGAGACCCTACTATGGGCTGATTAGAGGGCTGTAAGAACTAGTTTTGGAAGGTCGCATGGCCTGACCTGTTGTAGTAAGGTGATCGATTGTCAAGGAACTCTCTGAGGTTACCTTCCCTTGTTTACCAGACTTCAGCTGGGGATTTTTCTTGAACAAGAGTTTAAGTAGCTCGAGATTCAATTGTTTGCCTGGGGAGGTAGCCTAGTAGTGACTCTTCTCTCTCTTAGTATATCGCTCTTGAATTACCCTGTATCCACTTCTGTCATTGGGATCTGAATTTGTCCAGGATCACATTCTTCTTCAATGTTGATATGATTTAGGCTCAAAATGACTGCAATAACCCTAGCAAAGGGTGGCTGCAGAGATTTATGTACTCGACGTAGTTTCCAGTCAAAGTTGGTGGCCAAATCTATGGATTCTTGGAGCCGTGATGAAGGATCCAAGAAGGCATAATTGTGTGCTTCATGTTGGTGAGAAATGTAAAGTATTTAGGACAAAGATCTATAAGCCCTATATGAGGGCAGATTTGTGTTAATATTAAGCCCTAGAGAAGTCAAGCAATGATTTTTTATGGGCAGTCTTTGATGTCCTAACACCGACCCATGTGATTGTTCTAGCTTAGAGAGAAAGAGAGGCTGAGATCTGGTGCAGAGTATGAGTAATAAGATTGTGTATTGGGTAGAAGGCAGATTCTAGGAAGGGCTATTCATAAGGGTTAACAATGTTTGTACCCCCTAGATTAGGGCAACTCCGGTATGTGATTAGTCTATGTAAAATATGTCTGTGTAAAATATCACTCCAAATATGAGTAGAAGAGGGAAGGAATGAAGTATTTCTGAGCAATTGAGGCCGAGTTAGTGGGTTGTAGTAGCTGATACATGTAACCCTAACTAGGTGGTCAAGACTGCAGAAAGGAAGTGCATAGGTCGAGTTGATATAAAGTAGAAGTAGAAGGGTTGGACTGTCATAAAGAGGAGCAAAAATTGTTCAAGTTCATTGAGCTGTTTAGGGTTTGGAGCAACATTACAGTGGAGCCAAAGAACAATGATGAGGAGGCAACCTATTCATTGTTAGAGGGTAGATTTTACAAGCCCTAGGTGAGGGCAGTTCTGAATCCTGATGACCCTAGATCAATTAAGGAGATGACTGAAGATGGGCAGATGTGAAGCACAAGAAGCAGTGCAGGATTGGTGTCCAAATGGGACACTAGAATGGCAACTTAAAGAGCAGATTGGAGGATTGCAGTAGTTGTCATCTTGTAGCCCTAAGTGTAGACTTGAGAAGGACCTCAAGCATGCTAGGAGTGGTAGGCTTATTGAGCTTAGGGACTACAACCAGGAGAGCCAGATTGATAGCCCTAGTTCATTGTTAAAGAAGGACATTTGCAGCGAGAAGAATGGCAAACTCCACGCCCTAAGTTTGTCTTCATAGGAGCAACACAAGAAGGCAATAGAGGGAAGAAGTCCCAAAGTGTTGAGGAGCAGCAGTGGGCAATCTAGGAGTTGTTCACAAACGGAGTTGTGAACAACTCACAAGAAGACCCTATGTGTTGATTCATTGATGGACTAATGATCAGCTAGAGGGAAGATTGGTGAGCCGTGTTTAGTGACTTGAAGGAGTAGGATTCATTGATAGAGACAGATTTGGATGTTGCAGATTGGGAGTAGATGGACCAGTAGATGTGTTTAGGACACATGGATTGAAAGGGATGTGTGTGGCCACCATCAACAAGTAGGTCAGGGGTTGTCTTGTTCAGGGTAGAGTGGTAGTCAAATTGATTTACTCGAAGCCCTAGTTTGTATTCTTGTTTCAGTGATTGTACGAGGGCCAAGATCCTTGGTACGACAACCCTAGATTGTTGTATTATAGTTTGTTAATATAACAAAGAAGGGTATGAAATGTTAAAAATTGTCATGTGCACTAGATGATTCACTGATGTGTGTTTTTCCACTGTGAAAAGTACTGATGTGTTGAGTTGGTTGTGTCATAGATTCTGAGACCCTAACCTAGATTCTCCTGTGCTGTGAAAAAAACAATAGTATACAAGCGGCGACAGTGGAAATCGAAGGGTGTTATCTTGACTCATGTGGCATTCGTGCAAACTTCAAAGTATTGTTGGAACTAAACTCTTTTCAAAAGTTAAAGAAAAGATGACAACTAAGGATATTTATTTGTCTCTCCTATTGCTTGCTCATATCTTTGACTACCATTAAATAATTCTTTTTACATCGGGGTGCCTCGATGGGCTATTGGCAAGGAGTAAAAGAAAGTCTGATGAAAGTATATACACCTCATCCCATCATCAAACAATGGTTAAAACTACTCATAATCGGACAAAATAGTAGCAAGGATCATTAGCTTCACATTGTTTAGGACCTCAAGCCCAACACATTACAGACCTGTAGCACTTTCTTTCCCACTTTAATGTTGGAAATAATAATTATTCGAGATCTAACCATGCATATAATTGCTTATTTAAGGAGGCATTTTTAGGGCACAATTAATTCTAGGTCCATTTCTCTCCTTTAGTAAAATTTTGACAAAGTTTACAACACCATGTTAGCGAAGGAAAGGTACAATGGAATGTGTTAAAATAGGGTTGGTTTACTATCCAAGCTTGATGGGAATGTTCAACACTAGAATGGTCCAATGCATTCGTGAAGGCATATTCGAGATAGAATTGGGTTTTTGTACCTTCGTCCTCCTTATAAGCTTTCCAAATAGGCTAAATTTGGCAAATTTTATTTTAGGAAGTCGACTTGCGATTGATGAGTTAACTAATTCAAACCGACTCTTGTAACTCGTCTAGTCTCAATTTAGAACTAGGACTCAATCACTCGTCCTTTTCCCAAATCTAACTTGCACTAGAAGACAACAATTGAGCCTTCCACTTTTGCGCATTAGACAAATTTCTTCATCAACTGTCCTAACTTATAGGAATTCGTCCTAAATTTTAGGAATCCATGCATGCTAGGGAAAATTGCTTCGTGGTCTCTTTGACTAAGGCACAAGTCAAAGAGGGACCTTTCTTGCTACTATTTTCAACATTTGAAGTTGGAGGAGAGCTGGCCGAAAGAAGCAAGGTAGGTTGTTGAGGTGACAATGGGTGACCTACCCAAGTGCCACTCAGATTGTGTGGCGTGGGTTGGAGCTTTCACCACTTCAACGCACAACTCGCAGAGGTAACACATACTAGGGACTTTGAAGCCTTTCTTGCAGCAATAATAAAATCCACATAGGTTGGTAATAAGGTGACTTAGCAATGTTGAAGGGGATATCTACATCATACCACCATCTAGCTATGTATTCAAAAGCAACATCTTTGTATTGCTTATTCTAGTGGTTATCTATGGTGGGATGGGTTTGTCTTTGGTCGAGAGGCATTACCAGAGGTTGGGGAAGCAGTAGTATAACTTTGAATGTTCTTCATTTTGGGCTGCTTGTTAGGAGGGGGAAGGAACATAACAAAAGGTGTCCTTGACATTGGTGGAAGGGATAGAGGAAGAGTGTTCAAATTCAACACTAGCATTTTGCTCTCATTGCAACAAGTAGTGTCTTCCTTCCTATTTCAGCATTTATCTCCTTTTGCCTAGCCTTGTCTTATTCAAATTTCTCAAACTAATTATGCAATTGTGCTCTAATCTGCCCAATCACCTCTTTTAGTTCATTGTTTTGGGCAATTTGGCCTCTTATACCAGCCAAGTGTTGTTCCAAACTATGGATTCCACCTCTCCCCTTTTATGCGTTTTTTGCAATGTTTGCAATACAGATTCTCATCATCAAGATTAGCATGTATTCATGCAGGGTCTGTGACTCTTGGGGCCACGGTAATTAAATGGAAAGAAATCTACAAATTCAAATATGCAATTTAATGAGAGCAAAAACAAGGACAGATTTATCATTTAACTGTTAAAATACTTGGGAATGAGAAGAATGCAAAGTGGACACAAGAATCTGGTCCACAACTCCTACAAGCTTGAAGATGGGCTGTAGTCTCCTCACTTATATGACAAATCCATTGCAAACAGCCCATGATAATTGCCATACAAGCTCCAAGTTCACTTTAAATCATTATTTTCCAATGCTGCACCAAAACATCAGATGTTCAATGAGAGAGGTGTGAAGCAAATAAGGGGTGGGGGGTTCTCTTTATAGTTTTCTGGTAGGTTTTTTTTTTTTTTTTTTTTTTGTAAATTTTTTTTTTTTTTTTTCTTTTTTGTTGGTTCTTCTTTGATTTGTTCTATGCATTTCGTTTATCTTGTTGTGTTGTTTTTAATCTTAAATGGTCTTTTCCACCTATACTGCATTGGCGAGCTGGACTGTTTTGGTACGTAATCGGTCGAGGCGTGCCTTCAGTACCAAACTGGTTCGTCGAATCGAGCAGAGTGTTGACGTTGAGTTGACTTGGTCCAGGGTCAACTTGGTCGACTCTATGTGTGTATAGACTGATTTTTAAAACGCTTGTTGCAACCGAGAGCAGCACTTCAAAATTTCAAATGCATTGGAACAACCTCCTCAGCTTAGAAATGCATAGAAATAGCAGAGCCTATAAATATTTTGATGCATGTAGCTACACAATTTCAGGATATTGCCCAACAATAGGAGTGGGTCTTCATATGCGCCCTAATACCATGTTTGACAAAACAAGATATTTCAACATAGGTTGCACCTTAAGCAACTGCTTACACAAATAGATCAAAGATTAGTACACCAGTGTATTATGTGGTTAAAACCCTCAAAGAGGGAAACAATCCATTCCCCCAATCAACATGGTCACTTTAGGCAATATATTAATCCAAAAATATATATATATATTTTTTACATAAGAGTTTCTAACAATTGACCATTAACAGATGTCTCTCATTGCTCTTAAAATAGAAATCATGGACCAATTGATGATTTTTTGTGTAGTATCGGGAGGTATTCCCGCATGCCTAAGTCGGCCTAGAAGAATTATGAAAAATTAAATTAAAAATTTGATTTTTGAATGACAAGTCGGCCCACGAGGGTGAAGGGATGTGTCCCTTGGGTTATTTCACCCCATTCGACTAGTATATATAGATGATGTGACATTTTTTTTTCTCCAACCAACGATGAGCAAATCTGAGCATGAAGAAGTCCGTTTTGGAGATAATCCTTCTATCTTTCTATTTCTCTTGGCTGCACATGGGAAGGAATCTTTGACCGAGTTCTTGGATGAGTTTGACCAGCATTCTTGGAAAGTCACACGTGTAAACAAGAGGAATTTGACCGTAAGCTGTCTATTTGACCAATGTTGACTTGCTGAAGATTTGACTAGGTTCACTGGTATCTGACTTGGATTATGGGCACAGATTTCTAGGCAAAATTGCTGATTTTGTAAACCTTGCTGAAGAATAATTTCTCCTAAAGAAAAGTTACTGGGTTTTCTCCCAAAGTTGGGTTTCCCAGGGTAAAATTTGTAGTCTCTATTGTGCATGGCAGTCTCTATTATTCAATGATATATAGTAGCATAAAATACTGGTTGAAAATCATTAGGAGTAATTATCTGGCAGAAAATCATATTCTACTCTACAGCTTGTAGGAAATTCAACACCAATTGGGTGTTAAGCCACTGATCAATACAGCCATTAGTGTTGAGGATAATATAACACATTGCAACACTTTATGCCTAGAGCATATTGTGGCTATCGATTTGCATAATTACAAATGCACACTCAGGAAACACACTTTACCTAAAGGCACATTAGACCAAATTGATCTTAACTAACTTTTAAGTGTCTAAATATCCTAACCATTCCCATTGACGACATGCCTTAGGTGGATGATTCAATGAAATGAGCTAGCCATTGGGGCTTTAACCAATTTATATGTACATGTTTATCGGCTTTAAATTTAGATAAAGGAAGTAAAGCACAAGACATGTTATTTTTGCATTGCTAGTTGTTTGTAAAATTCACTGTAGTTTGCTTAATGAAATCGTCCAAAAGTACATGTCGGCTCCAATTGTTTAAGTCGGCCCAGCACTGAGAGTCATGCCCCTTGAGGCACCGAAAGATTACTATAAAAGGAACAATTCGACCTCAAACATGGACACACTTTGGATCACCACTATCTGTTCACAGTGCAAGAAAGGGAGACTTCCGAGGCAGAATTTGAAGGACGAACTTCTGTTTGTATGAGGCTGAAAGGCCTCAGGTCTGCTACTTTGTTTCTGTGGAAGGGCTGAAGCCCTAGAAGGAGGACTTGTAACTTCAGATTGATATAAGGGCTGGGCCAAGACCTTGAGAATCTGCTATTGATGGAAGAAGGGTTGGTTAAGCCCTAGGAATTTTCAGGTTATTTTATAACACTCAGATTGTACTTCTGAATTGAACAGTTCCTCCTAAAGAAAGGATTGCTGGGTTTTTCCCTAGTTAGGGTTTCCCTAGGGTAAAAAATTGTGTCTCTTCATGATCCTACTGTCATTATTGTATCTGTTGAGATTTTCTATGTATAAATTCTTAATGATTAGAAGATCATGAAAAGTCAACAGTTTAAGCATATATTTTGTATGTGTTATTTTTTCTATGTAAAATATCATTGGAAAGTAATTATCAGATTAGAAGATCATGAAAAGTCAACAGTTTAAGCATATATTTTGTATGTGTTATTAAGTGAAATTGAATTTTCAGAAAGTACAAATGTTAAAAACAAGGGCCTGATAAAATTATTGTTTTCCTTTTAGAAAATTGGGCGATATCTAATGCATTTAAAAAACCTTGTCACAAGTTGGCATCATGTATATTATAATAGACTTTAAGTATTAGTTGACATTTCTGTTGCATGTGCTGCAGCCAGCAAAAGTTTATAAGCTGAAACATCTTGCGAAAGTGGAAGTTATTGCTAGTGATGTGACTGGCTGTACGTTTGTATTGGTATTGTATTGTTCACTAACTGAATGCTTTCTTTCTTATGTATTAGTTATACAAATGTTTTGTATTTTTACTTGAATTTTTTTTTTTTCATTTTAGTGTTTATCATTTATGTGACAACTAAATTTAAACGATTTCAAAAAGTTAAAGCTTAATCTTGATTTCACTATTCTTTATCATATATTGACAGGGATTTGATAACCTTAAAAGTCAAAGTGTTTCCCCTGCTCAATGGACCCTGCGTAACATTGATGACAGGTGATCCAAGAGGCTTTGGCTATTTATCAAGAAATTCTTCCGTTCATTTAATTCATTATGAAGTTTCATATTTCTATATATATGACATTGAAGGGTTATTGGTAGATTATTTTTAATGATTTAGTATTACTATCTATGCAGGAACCGTTTACTTGTTTGTATTTTGAAAATGTGCAAAGAGATCGTTGGTCGCCTCCCTAAAGTTGTTGGAATGGATGTGGTTGAGATGGCTCTTTGGGCACAGGTATGCTATCTACATAGTCATTGTCATGAATCATAACAGCGAAGTAAATGGTAACCGCCTTTTTACATTGTCTAGACTCTAAGCATTCAATGGAGCGGCAAATGAAGATAGATTGATGATATATGTGAATATTTTGGCAGTTATGGAGTTGTCATGGGATAAGGGTTGATTGTTTTTCTTGAAGTGTTGCTTCTAGTAATTGTGGTGCACCTCATTCTAAAAGTGGTCCATTGTACTACCTTTGAAATGAAAACTGATGCATTTACTCAGAGAATTAAACGAGAAGCACTGAATAAGGAAAACAGACGATAAGCATTTATTTATTAAAAGAACGAAAAGGACAAATTATCCTATTATTGCCCACTTGAACCAATTTTGCTTGTCGGACAGGTGGTTAGCATAAAAGAAGGTACAGGTGGTTGGAATAAAAGTGTGTTCGTCAATAATAGAAGTGATTGACATATGGGATGTTTTGTCAACAGTTGCTTTGAACCCAATGTTATCAGAACTAGAACTGGAACCAGACCTAAAGTGGTGTTAAGTTTTGGTATGTTCTATGCTTAGAGCAAATTTACTTCAATTTTCATATTAGCTCAATATCAATTCCAGATTAGCAATCACATTTAGCATGATAGTAAAATGCAGATAGAACATAAACATAAACCGCAGAAGACGTGCCAAAACAAGAGGACACAAGATGTGGCGCCAGCCAGGGACAAACTCCAATGTGGGGAAACCCTTGATCAATTCTTCTTATATTCTTCAATAGTTCAGTAGAGAGAGAGATAGTACATATACATCAGAAGTCGACACTTTGACTTGTCAAAATTAGACATGAGAGATCTTCACCATGAAGATGATAAGGACTGCGGTTCTGAACTCGGGTGAAGGCAAACATTCTTCAACTGATTCTCCAAGGTGATTCCATCACCATGGTGCACCTAACTAGCAGTCTGATCCTCAATGCAATCATACCAACCCATGACGATAGCAATGCCCATCTTATATTGCAGCAACATCATGCAGCCCTCAGTATGACAGCTCCATGTATTATGCTAACAATATGGGCCTCAAATACCCATATGAAATATTGACTGTGGTGTTATGGTCTGCGGCCTAACACACAGTTTTCCTCTGCTGCTCACAACGGTTTCCAACCAAGGTCTTCAACACAGTGATAACATTCACTGTTCGTAGCCTTCACCCCTTGCTCTATCCAAGTGACTGTACCCTTGCATTTATGTCAACACAGCCCTAACATATGCTGTCCAAGCACGCCTTGCTGGACAGACTTCAACACATACCTTTCAGCACTCTTCTCCTCATCATACAAGCCACTTTCAGACCTTCCTTGTCTGCCTGAAGCTTGACGCTGTCCCTATCCAAAACAGAGGTCAGACTAGGCATCATATAGCTGTTGTATGACTGTGGCTAGGGCATGCTTGAATAGACTTCCTTTTGACTGCGGCTAGGGCTCGTTAAGGCCTCCTCTTTCCAGCGTATAGGAATCCTCCTCTTGCTGCATAGAACCCTCATTGACTGTGGATTATATGACCTTGGAGGACTGCGGTTAGGTGGATAAGACTGGAGATTTAGGTCTTCTGTAGCTGCGGATTAGGGCCTTCATTTAGGGCCTATATTAGCTGTGTATAGAACCTCCTCATAACTGTGTATTAAGGCCCAGTTGCTGCGGAATAGGATCATTGTTTAGCTGTGAATAAGGGCTCAACAGACTGCGTATTAGGGCAACCCAGGACAGCGTATGAGGGCCTCTTCAACAGTGAATTAGGGCTACCCTTAACTGCGGATAGAGCCCCCTCTTTGGACAGTGAATAGGTGCTTCTTTAAGCAGCATATAGGTCTCCTCTTTTCTGCGTGTAGATCTCCTCATAAGCCTGTGGCTAGGGTACATGATGACAGCGGATTTAGGGCCTCATAGATCAGCATCATAGGGTCTCTTCTAGACCTGCATTTAGGGTTCTTAGGACAGCAACTTGGGGTCTCTTCTTGCTGCATTAGAGAAACCTCTTTTAGGACAGTGTGGGATCTTGCTGTGACAAGACCCCTCCATGACAGCGTTAAGGTCTAGGGCATCCTCTAGGGCAGCGTATCCTCTTTAGATCTCTCCTCCCATCAAAACCCAAAGGCAAGTGGAGAGGAAGAGATCACAAGAGGTGTGTGACAAATGACTTGCAAGTCACCTCTATTTATAGTAAAACGTTGAAGACAACTGGGGGTAATTTGGTTGCTGGCTGACCTTGACGAATTGTCACACAACACAAATAGATTCATATCTCTATGAATACATGTCAGAATCGGATGATGTTTAGATCAATCCTACACCTCTCGACGAGAGGAATCCAAGAAAAATATCAGCTGCCATAAATAAGATGACCCACATGGATTTTGGCCCTAGTTGCCAATTTTAACAAGTGGACAACCCCCAAAATCACAATTGGATTAAAATCAGGAAGGAAACTGTGATTCTGTGAACCTTATATATATGGAAAATTCAAATTTTGATTAAATATATATATATACACACACACACACATATATATTTATGTAATTTTTTTTATAAATCTGAACCATTAAACACCAAATATGTGAATTTCTTATATACTTAGCATTGTAAGGGTGAACATAGCAAAATGGTGCCAAGTGCCATTCATATCTTAACCAAACTAAATAAAAATGGAGATTCTAAATGGCCATTATAGTTAAAAATTAATCATACTATGGTCTACAATCTAATCAATCTACATACTTATCCAAATGTAGATCCTCTACATTCTTTGCAGGGATATGCTTGATCTTGAGTTGCTGCCCCTGAAGATCCAATATCAATGACTGTATCCTTTGGCAGTGGAGGCTAATACAAGTCATCCAGGATAAGTCGATCCGTGATAGAGGGGCGCATCATTAAATAGATGAAATTTTGGTTTCAAGGTAATTTTAGGCTCTTTTTCTGTTGTTTTTGGTGGGAGAGGGGGATAACGAGTAGAAGACTGGTCAAACTGACTGGTTTTGTCTTGAACTTCCTGGTTTTGACTGGTTGAGAACAAAATCCCCTCGCCCCCACCTGGCTTGAAACAGCGGTTCAGACTGGAAATCCCCCAAACTGTCTCGAACTGGTCAGTTCCATGCCTGTTTGACTAGTTCTGAAAAGTTGCTTAACCATTGCTTACCTCACTCCCCAACAATGAGAGATGCCCAAAATACGGAAAGTTTGGTCGTCCTTTGTGATTCTTACCATCTGTCTGATGTCTCCTTGTTGAGCTTGTTACTGGGCGATCCTTTGTACATGCATGTTAATAATAAGGTGTAGTTCATTTTTCCTTCTGTTTATGATTGTGGCCATATGTGCAGATGGGATATTCTTGATATTGTCCAAGACAGTTGCTTATCATTTGTCCTATCCAGATCTAACCTTTGAGATGGCAGTAATAGTCTTCTGTTCATAGTTGGTTCACTATAGGTGATTTTTGATCAGGAAACAACTCCCATCCATGCCTTGATCATGGACCATATTTCGTTCCAAGTGCGCATTAGTAGTTGCTAGTTTTGGATTATGATAGTTAGGTTTGTCCTTTTAAGAGAGTTATTGACTACTGAGATGTTAAATAGGTTTACAATTGGCAAACCTTTTCTATCATTATGAATGGTGCTGCATTCACAAGAGGAGGGAGAACAAAAGGTTGAATCCAGGTCTTTCTCATGGAAACTTTTGTTGTAGATGGTATTGTTTATATCACTATTATTTTTCTGTTAATCTTCACAATGAGTGCTGGTCTGATATGAATACCAGGTCAAGATTGATGGACAATTGATAAACATTCTGTCATGCTTAAAGTTTATTGTTATATTGCAGTTTATCTAGAGCATCATATGAGCCTGTTAGTCATCCATGGGAGTTGTGTGTCAGAATTGTTTTCCATGCATTCTTGCTTATTGGTGATATACAATGTTAGATACCTTTTCTATGTTCTTAGGTTGATTCCCATTAAAAAAATGTGAATGCTCAAGACATGTAATATACTGTGAATTTTTAGCAATATATAGCATTGATTGATTCGAGTTTGAGAAATGTGACAAATGGTAAATCTACCAGAAAAATCTAAACCTTTAGCTAATTTCTTCAAATATATAGCTAATAAGGTTCGAGTTTGAGAAATGTGACAAATGGTAAATCTACCAGAAAAATCTAAATCTTTAGCTGATTTCTTCAAATAGATAGCTAATAAGATAATCTACTGTGAAAAAGTAGAGGTAGTTGCAACTTTGTCATCTTTTATTTATATTTACAGTTCCTGTTCTATGCTGATACAGCTGTGTCGTTAGTTTCCTGCTATATATACATGCCCTTTGTGCTAAAGAATTTAGTGTGTTTCTGGCCATATTTTCAACTTTTGGTACTAGTGGTTCAGTCTTTTTGGTTTTTTCACACGTCTGTCAGTCATATGGTTATGGGAACATTTGTTACTTGCATTTTGGGAAATAACAATTTATTTATTGCTGTCACAGGCAAATACAAAAACGGTTCCTGTCAATGTGAATGCACAGGATACTCAAACAGTAGATGGTGACAGTCCAAATGATTTGAAGGTGACAGTGGAGGAGGACCTTGTTTCTCAAGCAGAGGAGGATGACATGGAGGCTCTTCTTGGCACGTTCGTATTCTCTCTCTGTATTAACCTTCTTAATAGATTAGGTATTCTAGAATCTGCTGTATAACTGAGCTAGAAATATATCTTGTCTCTAAATTTTGAAGCCAGACATAAAAATTAAGTCCATTTGATATCTTCTATTCATGCCTAGTGATCTATTAGGTCTATGAAAAGATACCCGAAAACTATATGTGACTGAGAACTATGCAGCTCGAATGTTAGGTTTATGAAAATATATCTGAGAACTATGCACCTCGAATATTAGGTTTATGAAAATATATCTGAGAACTATGCAGCTTGAATATTAGGTTTATGAAAAGATAACTGAGAACTATGCAGCTTTATTCAGATACACTGTACATGAGTTTGGCACCAACTGTAACATAAAAAATGAAACTTTACCGCATCACAGTTTGAGAGTTGCTACATGGTTTAAGTGATGGATGACATCTAAGCTAAGCTGCATGAAATGCTGAAACGTCTGGAAGTTTCCGAAACGGGTACAGCTGAAAACGTGACCCCCCAAAAATTGAAACGTCGGGCGAAATGTCATATATATATATATATATGATTTTTTTTTAATAAATAAGTTAATAACGCATCTTGGAAGAAAAAAGGAATGAGACACATAAATGACAATTTAGAAAGAAAACCCAGTCTATGTTAACTCTCATAGATGATTAAATCATTCAAAATCCAATATTATCATTTATAAGTGAGGTTGTAGTATTGTACATCCAAGGTTTGAAAATCAGCCTTTATACATGAGGCTTTACATCCAAAATCAGCCTCTATACATGGCTATATGTGCTAAAAATGAAACATAACATACGCTAATGACAAGTACAATTACATATCTTATAATTCTAATCTTCATCTTCATAAACAAAAATAGAACAAGTTGCTTTTTTAGCAGAACTAGAACATGGATTGATTCGAGATAAATTAGTTTGTGGAGTGATTAGACATAAAATTTAGTGTTATATTAAATCTATTTTGGCCATAAAAGGGCCCCACAACCTTCTTGGGTGCTTGAGTGAGCCCGCAAAAGCAAAAATATCAGGGAAATGGGTCAAAATTGGCCGGAAATGGAGCAGAATTGGGCCGAAACACCATAGAATTGTTTCAGTGGCATTTCCAAATCAGGAAATGCCACCCAGACGTTTCAGATGCGTTTCGGTGTTTTGGGGAGTTTCGGGCACGGGGAAGCCATCTCAGGGGCCGTTTCCTGCAACATAGCATTTAAGGGTGTTGAGAGACACTAAGTTTGAAGAGATACAAGTGGGTATGGCCAAGTTCATTTATCTAAATGGAGGCATTGTATACTATTTCAAAGGTAACTGGGTAAGCTTTTTAGGGAGTCTTGCAGTTGATTTAGGTCTCAGGTAGACACAAAAGCAGGGAATGGAAGTAATCCTTCAGAGGTTATAAATCAAAGTTATTAGAATTGGGACCACACTGGAATTGGAATTAATGTTATCAAAACTAGTCTGGTCATTGAACTGGTCAACCCCAATGTTGAGAAATGTAACTATGCTCGGTCTTCATAATTGTTATTGTATTTGTATCATTATATATTTATTGTAAAAATGAAAAAGAAGAAAAAGAAAATTATTTTTGAAGCATGGGTTTCATGCTATTTTTATTTGTCAACTAGGTCAAGCATGTTCTTCATCCTCCTAGGGTTTACTTGAGTCAAAAGAGTCCTTATTATATGTATAAGACCCTTCTTGGGTGTTTGTGTCATAAAAGAAAAAATATTTTGGTGTCAATATAGTCTAAAAAGACCTCCGTCACCAATTTGGCCTTGCCCAAGAGAAGTTGGCCTATAAGAGGCCTATTCAACCATTGAAGAAGGCTATATATAGATGATGAATTCGACCTCCTTGTCACTCACTCATTCGATCTGCAATAAGAAGAAGAAAGAAGTGCGAAAATCAAAGAGAAGAAGAAAAGTCACAGGAAGGACGAAAACCTGATTTTTATGCTTGGAGTCTCTCACATGTGCGAAGCTAGGGTTTCTGAAATTCTGCTAAAGGCCGAAAATTGCAGGACCGAAAATTATAGAGGGCTGAAATTCTGATTTGACCAAATTGTATAGGCTTGACTTTGATTGACTTTTGTTGACTTGAAGGAGGAATTGTTGAAGAGCTGAGTTGGTGATTGGAGAAGGTTGTGATCTTGGTCTAAAGCTCTTGGTTGTCTCATTTTGATTTGGTTCTATAAAAAGAAGAAGAGTTTGATTGGGTTTTCCCCTAGGAGAGGGGTTTTGCCTTGGCTGAGAGCCTACATATTGTGTTCTATTGTTCTTGTGATCTTCATGTTCTTTTGATTTGATAGTTGCTTGATGAAAAGAAGACAAAAGAAGATAATATAATTAAAATTATTACAAGCTATTATCAAAATAAGAAAATATTTTTTGCCTTTTGATTTTCTAACATGGTATTAGAGCTAAGGTAAGGAAGGAAAAAAAGGTAGCTTGAAGATCATTTGTCATAAGCAAGGATACTAGGGAGGGTATAAGGAGAAGCTCCTAAGAAAATAGGCTCACCATTCATCTTAAAGAAAGGCTACTTGGGAAACAACATTTGAAGACATCTTGAAAGAAGCATCTCGGAAGATCTTTGGTAAACATCATTCGTAAGGCAAAAAGAAGAAAGTTTCTCTCTCCCTCTTTAATTGGAAGCTCTTGATTACAAATCATTATCTTAAAAATCTCCCTCTCTTGAAAGATATTATAAAAGTCTCTTGGGACCATCATTGAAGCAAGAAGTATCAAGAACCTTCGATGCATCATTAAAGGAGTAACCAACACCTTGGAACAATCATCAAAAGCAAGCTAGGAAAGAGACCTATTGAAGACTACAAGAATGACATTAACAAGTGTACCTATGGCATCATCAATGAAATCATAAAATAAGCTTCAAGGAGCTTCAAATTTTAGAGCCTAGAAGACAAGGATGGATCTTATCCTTGCTAGGAACAAAGTCTTGGACATTGTGCAAGGTAAAATTAAAGAACCTACAAATGATGTTGGAAAAGAAAAAATTCAAGGATAATGACATAATAGCCATGAGCCTCATTGTGGATTTAGTTAAGGACAATCTAATTCCCTACATATCCACTCAAGACACCTCAAAGAAAATGTATGAAGCTCTCTCCAAACTATTTACAATAAAAAATATTGGCCAAGTAGCAAGCTTAAAGAATGAGCTTCGAACTATCAAGATGACAAAGGATGATACTATATCTTCATATTTTGTGAGAATCTCTTGTTTAAGAGATGAACTCCAAGCAATTGATGAAATTATTCCTGATAAGGAACTTGTAATATCAGCCATACTAGGATTACCCAAATCTTGGAATGCTTTTGCTGCTGGTATTAATAGTTGGAAAGAGGCTCCATCTTTTGAAGAATTATGGTTTGCCTGTACTCAAGAAGAAGCCCGATTTGCTCTAATAAAAGGAAATCAGGGAGAGGAAGAAAATGTTACCTCTAATGCTTATTCAGATCATTTCAAGATGTTGATTAAGTTAACAATGGTACGTTTTATGCTTAACACAATTACTTCAATGTTCTTTTAGCAGTCAAATGACGATTTCCAATTTAATTTTCCAATAACAATCACATCAGCCATAAATCACATTGACAGTAGTTGTAGATAAAACATGAACAATAAAATGTAGAAGACAAGCCAAGACAAGAGGACACCAGATTTGGCAGATGCCAGTGAAAAACCTCAAGATGGGGAAAACCCTTTGATCAATTCTTCTTATTATTATATCAAATGTTCAACAGAGAGAGAGAGAGTACAAAAGTCAAAATTGACTTGCCAAATCAAAGTCAAAACAACCCTGTCAAATTTGTAGTCAACAACAGTCAAATTCTGCCCTAACCAGAAAGTCAACGATGGTCAACGCAACAAAAAATAGTCCTCTTTGGTGCTCGATCAAAGGCAGTCAAACTTGACCTTCTGAAGTGGTCAAAGACAACCCAAAATAGTCACTAAATCAATGGTCAAACTTGATCAAATTCTGTACTTGAAATCTGCAGTCAACCTTGCGGTCAACTCTGGTCAATGTGTCCAGAATACCTCAGTTTATGTGCCAATCAATGTGACCTTCTAAAAATGAAATTCTAACCCAAAAATTGCAGTCAAACTTATGATCAAAGTGGTAAGCGCTTGTCAAAACTGTAACAAAATTATGAAATTTCGGCCCTGTAATTTGTCCAGAAATTTGTCCTTCTCGCCACGTGTGGGAGAATAGATATGCCCAATAAGCTGTAAGAACCAATCAGAGAAGGAGAGAGAAGAATGTATGTGATGAGATGATGCTAACTGAAGTTTGAGGTCCATTATATTTATACAAGTCGTTGGGGCTTAAGTGACATGTCCATTGGGCTGCGTGACCCTACATGATGATGTGGCCGACCTTGACAATTTGCACATGTGTGGGCTTGACCTCGAAAACATATTTTCCCTTGTCCAAATTTGATGATCTTTAGGTCGATTTTGGTCCTGTTGAAAAGAGGAATTGAATGCAACCATCATCTCCATCAAATGAGTTGTCCCACGTGGAATTTGGCTCTAGTTTCCAATTTTAACACTCCCTCTCAATTAGGGAGAATTCCATCTACTAATCCAACTCGTGTCAACTCTGCAACTCGTGTCAACTCTGCTGAACACTGATATAGATAATGAAGAAGAATTGATCGAGAGTGAGTCACAAGACCTTACCACTCTCGATTGATAATAGTCAGTCCAGGGGTAGAAACCCAATCTGACTTTATCCGAGATCAAGTTGTTGAACACCATGCATCCTAGACATAGGGAGTACGACAGTACACGATGCGTCCATCTGTAGTGTTATGGTCCCTATCCACTTTTCCCAATTCGTTGGCCGGATGAGAGGTACTTCCCATGAGTCCCATACTACATGGGTAGGATGTATGTCGGGGCATTCGCAGGAGAAGGTGAACCACTCATCCTGCCCATATGCCATAGGAGAATGTACTATCTCTGCAACTTGTGTCAACTCTGCTGAACACTGATATAGATAATGAAGAAGAATTGATTGAGAGTGAGTCACAAGACCTTACCACTCTCGATTGATAATAGTCAGTCTAGGGGTAGAAACCCAATCTGACTTTATCCGAGATCAAGTTGTTGAACACCATGCATCCTAGACATAGGGAGTACGACAGTACACGATGCGTCCATCTGTAGTGTTATGGTCCCTATCCACTTTTCCCAATTCGTTGGCCGGATGAGAGGTACTTCCCATGAGTCCCATACTACATGGGTAGGATGTATGTTGGGGCATCCGCAGGAGAAGGTGAACCACTCATCCTGCCCATATGCCATAGGAGAAGGTGAACCGCTCATCCTATGCATATATCATCAATCGTAGGGGAAGGTGAACCACTCACCCTACACGTGCCATCAATCATAGGGGAAGGTGAACCATTCACCCTACACATGTGTCATCAATCGTAGGGAAGGTGAACCACTCACCTTGTACACAACGCACCTATAGGGGAAGGTGAACCGCTCACCCTATGGTCGCTCAACTCCAAGAAGTAACCCAATCCCCCAGGAGCTCCCAGAGCTCAATGTCCAACTCAAGCAGGACCCTCATGGGAGTGTCGTTCCATGAATCCAAGTCTCTCTTGAAAGGCTAAGAATTTGACCTTCCCTAAGGGCTTTGTGAGGATGTTTGCAACCTGCTCATCGATCTTGATGTGTTGGAGCCTTATTGCTCCCTGTTGTACCATATCCCAGATAAAGTGGTACCTAATATCAATGTGCTTGAAGCGGTTGTGGAACACGAGATTCTTTGAAAGGCGAATCCCACTCTGGTTGTCGCAATAGATCATGGTGGTATCCAACACGTGCTCAAATAGTTCACTGAAGAGCTTCCTCAACCATATAGCTTCACAACAAGCCATCTTAATAACAATGTATTCAGCCTCAGCGGTGCTTAGAGTAATCGATTTCTGCTTCTTGCTCATCCAAGAAATCAAAGCATATCTCAAATGAGAAGCAACATCTTGACGTGCTCTTTCTATCCACCACATTGCCATCCCAGTCAACATTAGAATATCCATGTGGCCTCAAATTCTCAGCAGTGTAGCTCAACCCATAGTTGGTTGTGCCACGAAGATATCTCAAGAGATTCTTAGCAACAATCTAATGTATGTGATGAGGCTTAACCATAGAATGACTCAAAGTATTCACAACGAAGCATATGTCTGGTCGGGAGTTTACCAAGAACATCGGGACCCCCACAAGTTGTCTATATTCAGAAGGGTTGGCCAGTTCAGGCCTGGCAACACTTCCACATAGCTTCTTGAAGTTGAGTTCCATCGGAGTAGACACAAACTTGCAATCGACCATCCCACATCTCTCTAGAAGCTTCACAATGTATTTTCTTGGAAATCCTAATATAATCTCCTCCTTGGATCGACTTAGAGCAAGACAACTCTCTTAAGGCCAACGAGGTCTAGAGTAGGGTTTTCCCTCTTCTAGCTGTAGATTCTGCACTTTGTCCTCTTGCAACTCGGACTTGCAATTTTGGTATGTTTCTGCAGCCTAGAAACCCTAGAATTTCACACGTGTGAGAGATAGTGCCCAGAAACAAGAAATTTCGTCCTCCTAGCTTCTCCTAGATCTTCGCTCTCCTTCTTCTGCCTTTCCTAGCTATAGATGAAACTCTTTCTTGTAGATCAAACTCAACAAGTTGTAACCTTATATCATTTCCTTCCTTGTTAATTGAGGTCTTTGATTTATAGGGTTTGTGAACCAAGTATAATCTAATAAGAGAGTGTGCCTAGAGTTTTGGACAAGTCCCTAGGATGAGTTGTTAAAATACAAAAAATCCTCAATGATGTCTAGATCAATTCAAGATCAAGAGGGAGCCACTGCTATTCACAAAAAGACAAGTATTCTATTTCTTTTCTTTCTTACATTGTTATTGACTTCCCCAGTTATATCTATCTTTATTATCACTTGATTATAACCTTTTCTTTTATGATCTCCTTGAAAATGATTGCAAGTAAATGAAGTCAAAAGATTATGGCTAGATTCAGAGGGAGTAATTCAACTCTCAAGTTTTAAAATTAGCAGTTAGAATTGCACATGCAAGTGCATCAATAAAAGAAGTTTTGGCATCTTTGTTAGAAGCAATCATCTAGCAAAGCATCTAGATCACTTCATTCAACAATATTATGGCCTCACAAGCCTCAAGGATCACAAGGATCCTTTACTAAAATAGAATTGCAACATGAAGGCAATCTCTGAAGAACAATTCTAAAGGAAGTAGAAGACTGTTTGAGGTATGTTTTCTATATTATGTCTTTATAATTATTTGAAAATATTTATGTAGAGTATCTATGAGGTTTTTGAAGCTATTTTATAGATCTTGAATTTAGGGTTTGCCGGTATTTAGGGTTTTCTCACCCTAGATGGAAGTAAACCCTAGAAAACAAAAATCTTAACCCTAGTTGATTGTTACCTCTATGAATCCCTAGTTCTTGGGATATGGCATCTAGGGTTTGCTAGTTGAATGTTTCTTTAATAAGTATCTTGAAATCCTAATATAGTTTCGATGGTTTCACCAACAACTGCCCCATCTTATTTATAGTCGTTCCGATTCGTTCCAATCTTCCCCACTGTCAGTATTCTGCTCCACTTCAATCCTAGTCACTGTAAGGTTCGGGTTCTAGGGTATGTACTAAAACCTACTTAAGGCTAGGAAGTAAATAGATCTTAGGACCCTAGGACCAAATGTTTTTGCTTTAAGCAGAAACCCTAGACTAACAAAATTGCTAATTTTAGGCAACAATGGTATGTTCTATGATTTAGAGCAATTTTACTTCAATTCCTTTATGAGCCCAATATCAATTTCAGTTTAGCAATCACATAAAAATGCAAGTAAAATGCTGATAGAACATAAACATAAACAATAGAAGACAAGAGGACGCAAGATGTGGCACCAGCCAGGGACAAACCCCAACGTGGGGAAACCCTTGATCAAATCTTCTTTTAGTCTTCAATAGTTCAGTAGAGAGAGATAGTATAATTTACAAATTCTAATAATTTATAACAACAGCAAAAGAGCCCTAACCAGAAAAGTCAACGTTGGTCAACAAGGCAGATTGGACCCTCAAAGATTCGGTAAAATTCAGTGAACTTCGGTCTCCAAACAGCAAGATGAAACAATCCTCAAAACAATCAAATTTTGCCTAGTCAAGGTCTGGCCAAACAGTCAACCTACGATTAGCCCTAACCACAGTTTTTAAAATTGGCAACTAGGGCCAAAATCCATGTGGGTCATCTTATTTATGGCAGCTGATATTTTTCTTACTCCTCTCATCGAGAGGTGTAGGATTGATCTAAAGATCATCCAATTCCGACAAGTATTCATAAATATATGAATTTATTTGTGTTATGGAACAATTCGTCAAGGTTGGCCGACAACCAAATAACCCCCACATATCCTCAACGTTTTAGTATAAAAGGAAGTGGCATGAGAGTCATTTCTACACACACTTCCCTCTTGATTTCTCTCCACTTGTTTTGGGTTTTAGTGGAAGAGAAATCTAGGAGGATGAAGCCCTAGCTGCAGTCCTAAAGAGAATGATCTACCCGCAGTCCAAGAGAAGAGATCCCTGCTTCTATACGCTGCCTAAAGGATGTCTAGCTGCAGTCCTAGCATTAACACAGTGAAAGAGGCCTATACTCGCTGCCCTAGCCGCAGCAAAGAGGGACAAAACAACGTGGTGTTTTAGGGCTGTTTCTAGGGTATGTTTGAGGGCCGAATTGCTGTGAAGGGAGGCCGAGGTAACTCCCTAGAGGGCCGAGATAAGGGCAGACTATTTCAGCCAGCGTGGAGGTGTTCTTGAGTGCCAAACTTTTGGTGAAAGGCAGTGTAGGCTGCTGTGGGTAAGTCGCAAGCCTTGTGAGCAATTTGGAGGGCGACGTAAGGTGTCTTGAGTGCGCTGTAGGAGGCAGCAGAGGTCTGTGGTAGGCCGCAGGCCTGGCCACTCCAAAACAGGCCAGTGTGGAGGAGTTAGGGGCTACAAAAGCCCAGAACAACAACTCACGTAAGGAGGAACCTTCCTTGCCTTGGCCGCAGAAAAAGGGGGACTGTTTGTGTAGTATTTAAGAGTTGTTGCAGCATGCATATGCCCTAACCAGGGACAACAATACAACAGACTTGGAGCAGCAGTTGTGATGTGTGTTGGATCCGTTCTTTGGGTCAGTTTGGATCAGATTGTTGGGCAGTGTGTGGGAGCCAAATTGGTGGCTTGACATAGCAGCAATGGTACTTGGTGCAGCAATGGTACATGGTGCAACATTGGTACAACAATGGGAGTTGCAAGTACAATACATCATAGTGCAATGAAGAGCTCAGCAGTGCAGTGATGGGTACAGTCATGATTAGTGAAGCATGATGAGATGCAGCATGGTGTAGCACATTGAGGTGCATCATGATGATGAGGAGCAACACAATGATAGGCGCAACATGGTGTAGCACAGTGAGGTGCATCATGATGATGAGGAGCAACACAATGATAGGTGCAGCATGGTGATGGAGTCACCTTGGAGAATCAGTTGAAGCAGCATGTCTTCAACTGAGTTCAGCTACCTCATGTATCATCTTCTTAGAGATGATCTATGCTCTTATTTAGATAAGTCAAAGTGTTGACTTATGTTGTAAATGTACTATCTCTCTCTCTCTCTCTCTCTCTGTTGAACTATTGAAGAACATATAAGAAGAATTGATCAAGGGTTTCCCCACATTGGGGTTTGTCCCTGGCTAGCACCACATCTTGTGTCCTCTTGTCTTGGCTTGTCTTGTGCGATTTATGTTTATGTTCTATGTGCAATTTACTATTATGCTAATTGGATTGCTAACCTGGAAAGATATTGAGCCAACTGTGAAAATTGAAATAAATTTCTCTAAGCATAGAACATACCTAAAATTAACAACAGTCAACACTGGTCAAACAATACGTATTGCCTCGATTTCTGTGCCCAGAAATGTGGCCCGCCCAAACAAAAATTTCCCTCACAAAAAACACAGTCAAATAGGTCAACGATGGTCAAACCCTTCTTGAAATTTGGTCAACGTCCAAAACAGAAAATTGTTGTCCTTTACTTTGCACATGTGGAGAGAGAATCTGCCCAAAAATCCGTACCCAATCAGATGAGGAGAGAGAGATGTATGAAGATGAGTGCTCTCGCATCTGCGACCCAAGCTAGGGTAGGTATGCCGAGGTCCTTTAGTCCTCAATGAGCTTTTGTATTGCCAAATTGGATGTGCAAAAGAGCTCCACAACACCTCTTATATATGCACATAAGGGAGGGCTTCTTCCAATGTCACAATAGGGCTTGAACAACTGTCATAAGCATAAATAACCTTAGGCTGACCTTGACATCTCATGTGCAAAACCCAACTTCAAAAATTAATGTCTCCATTTCTACAACTCAAAATCAAATGATTCTCATTGTGCTAAATGGGTCTTGCTGAGAGCTATCATACTCATCCATCACATGTCGAAATGTGGTCATGGTTTTGGCCCAAATCCCGATGGGTGAAAAACCCCATGCTTGGGTTCCAAGCCCACAAGCCTACTTGTGGCGCTTTGCCCTCCAAACCCCGAACACTAGGGCTTGGAGTACCTCCCAAGCTAAAAAAATCAACACATAGATCATATTATCCCTCATCTCCATGAGAAGAAGACAACATATGAGATGTTTAAAGCTATCTTATATCTGTATCATGGTTCCAGTGATGCTAGGAAGCTTGCTCTTAAGGAGAAGCTAAGAAGTATCTGGGTGAATAGGGAGAGCCCATCATCACAAATCTTTTAAATTTCACTCAGGTTCGAGATGAGCTAGGTGGAGTGGGCGTCGCTGTAGTAGATAGTGAGTCTCACACTTCTGGGACTCCATAAGTCTTGGTATATTTTCCAGGATGCAGTAAGTGGAAGAGGGAATATTCCCAGCTGGGAAAGGTTATGGAGTGACTACGTTCAAGAAGAAATCCGGAGAGGAATGAGAGCTGAGCAGAGGACAAGGAGAACTTTGCCCTGACAAGCAAAGGTGGTAGAGCCAAGGGCAAGAATGGCCAAGGAGAGGCCGAGTATAGTCAAAAGGGCGAGAAGAAGAAGAAGGATTTGAGCAAGATAAAGTGCATTTGTTGCCATGAGTTTGGGCACTATGCCACTAAGTGTCCTAATCAGAAGGAGTTCAGTAAGGATCATGTAGCTACATTAGCTGAGGTAGATGCGTTTTCCGCTTAGTTCGAGAAAGATTTCTCTTTGATAGCTTGCATGGCAAGCTCAACAGACAACATTGTATGGTATATTGATTCAAGAGCATCCTTCCACATGACCAGGAACAAGAAGTATTTCAGCCACTTGAAGGAGAAGGACATGCAATTTTAGATTAAGCTAGGAGATGATGGCAGGTATGCAACTAGGGGAGTTGGGACTGTTAGTTTTGAGAGGGTGTCAGGTAGATATCTCCATCTAAGAGATGTCCTCTATGTTCCAGGCTTGAAACCGAACTTTGTTTCAGTAGCTACCCTTATGGACAAGGGTTATGATGTCATCTTCAACAAAGGTAAGGCTTACCTCAAGCACTTAGCTTCAGGATGTGTGAAGTGGATAGGTGTGCGGAAGAAAAATATCTACAAGTTTAAATTGTTTCTAAAGCATTTTAAATTGTTTTTAAAGCATTTTAAATCGTTTTTAATGCATTTTAAAGCATTTTAAATTTTTATTAAAACATTTTAAAGTATTTTAAAATATTTTTAATTGTTTTAAAAGATAGGCGTAGCCTTGAGCAGCAAGGCAGGAAGTGCACAAAGTAGAGAAGTGATGTTTGAGGAGAAAAGAGCTTTGAGGGAGTCCTTAGAGCCAGAGCAGGTTAGAGTACCTAAGAAGAAGCTACTCAAGATGGAGCCTTAGCCAATATCTCAGTTTGAGTGTGGGGAGAGTTCAAGCCAAGTGGGTAGATGAGTTGTTTAGGGAGGATCGAAAGAGAGTAGGACCTCCTAGTGCCGCCTTTAGGCAGAGTAAGTAGCCATCGAGATACACAGGGTACATGGCACATATGACTGAGGTGATAGACTTGTAGAGCATGGTTGGAAAGAACAGGTCTTCAGATCAGATTCCATAATAGGAAGTAAGGAAATCTTTTAGTTTAGAGGGAGCAACTACAGTAGCAAATAACGAGGTAGTGTTGGAGGCAAATCCAAGTGGAAGAGATTCTTCCAGAAGTACCTTCCTCTCTAAGAGGGAGTGTTGAAAATCTAGTGAGCAAGGTCTTCTGGCTTGTGCCTTAGCTAGTGAAGACCTCGAATTGTCCTCATGAGTTAGACTTCAGTTAGGATGAGTTATTTCAAGACTTCCATTTCACTGGAATAATCATCAAGTTAACGTGCATAGAGTTGGAGTTTCAGTTAAGTGGAGTCTTAATCAATTTGACTACAAAATGTGGTGGCAGTTGGAAGTTCAGTTAGAGTGAGTTAGTCTTTAGTCTTGATTGAAGGAAGGATGAGTTAAGAACTCCAGTGTTTTTTGGAGAGAGAAAGAGTGTCACTCTCAGTTAACTTGTCAATTAGAACTTGAGTTCTAAATTATAATTGGGTCTCCTTGCATGTTCGAATTGGGCCTATAAAGAGGAGGATGAAGGCACAAAAAATTGATTGTTTTGTACACAAAGGTTTGTGTGACAAGATAGAGCTCATGAGTTTGTGAGAGAGCCTTGATTGGGGAGAGCACAGGAATTGTTCCCTAAGAAATAGGAGGAATGAGTGTGCTAGTATTTAGGAGTTGGTTGTGCGCAAAGAAGAGGAGCTGGGTCCTAAGAAATAGGGCTTCCAAGTGCACAAGGAAATAGGGATTTTCCCTATAAAATAGGAGCTGATCTGCGCTAGAGAATAGGGGCTCATGTGCGCTAGGAAATAGGGACCTAGTGCGCAAGGATTAAGGAGCCTCTAGTGCACAAAGATCAAGCAGAAGAGAGTAGGTTTTGCAGAGCAATTCAAGGAGGCAGCAGAGGAAGAATTGTGTGCTACAGGGTCGGGATCAAGCAGGATCAAGGCCAGCCAAGATCAATTGTATCAGCTGAGATTTGAGAGAGAAGCAAAACACTTTCTCAAAGAGACAGATTGCTTTGTAATAGATCCAAGTGCTCAAGAACAATCAATAAAATAGCCACATCAAGCAAGCAGGTTTTTCCTGTTGGGTTTCCTGAGAAAATAAGTGTGTCAATTTGCGCATGTGTTTTTGTCTCTGTGTTTTTATTCTGCTGTTTATGAATTGTTAAGAGACCCTGTATCTTGGTGAAAGTAAACTAGATTTCAGTTTTCAGATATTCGTCTAAGTAGTTGCAGAGTTTCATGGAAATTTAACAGTTTTGATTGAGGCTTTCAGTTGTTAGCTATCTAGGTTTAGGTTAATTTATCTAAGTGCAGAATCTGCTTAGCATGGATTGAAGTTGTTTCATTGATTACTGAACATGGTCGTCTTGTGGCATGATTGTTTTTATGTTGCTTGTATGACAGGTATGTCATGGGTATTGATGAAGCTGAGGCATTTTCTGAGCGTCTAAAGCGAGAGCTACTTGCTTTAGAAGCAGCTAATGTTTATGCTATTTTGGAGAGTGAACCTTTAGTAGAAGAGGTAGACCTTTGTTTTCATGAATATGATAGAGTAGATGTCCCTTTTGACTATGTCGAGCTTGTTGTCTGGCACAGTTATTTCAGTGCTGAATAGTTGGCTTAAGTTCATGACAAGATTTAATAAGCAGATGCTAAGCTTCTGTATTTTCCCTATGTCAAGCTTGTAATTTGTCACAGTTACTTCAGTGTTGAATGGTGGGTTTAAGTACATGATGAGATTTAATAAAGCAGATGCTAGGATTTTATATGCAGTTTTCATCAGCTTTTTGTACTTTTTATGTTCCATATTTCGATAGGCGCCATAACCATGTTTTGAAATATTTTCAGGTTTTGCAACGTCTTGATTCAGCTATGGTTTGTGTAGAAGACATGGATGAGTGGCTTAACATTTTCAATGTGAAGCTCAGACACATGAGGGAGGATATTGAATCGGTATGCTTTGGTTTGCATCTTTTAGTTTGTTGCGTCAGCTCTGTTTGGTTATCATGAATAACCAAACAGAGCAGGTTATCAAATTGTCTTTCAATATGTGCCTTTGCATAAGTTGTGAGGATTTCTTTATCCCATTGCATGATTCCAAGGTTTTCAAAGCATTTACCATGATCAGTTCAATGTTATCAAGCTGGACTGATCACCTTAGAGGTGGACCTCAGGAACTGGAAACTGGTCGGAACCAGATCGAAATGCAAAAAAACCTGAAGAAAATCTGGACAACCAAAAAATACATAAAGTTTTCACATTTTGATTGAAAAATATATTCATGTACACCCCTGTGAATCCAAACCACTCAATGCAAATGTGCCTAGTTTATTCATGTATACTTGTGTATATAACAACTTGCAAGGGTGCATATGACCAAAATAGCATTGAGTGCAGTCCATGTCTGAACCGAAATATATAAATAAACAGTCTCTAAATGGCCTGTAGTCTCAGAAAACATCATGCTACAACAAAATACTACATATCATCAAAATCATCGACTACATTTGGATCCTCATCATCAGAGTGCCCTCTGCCCCTCCTCTAGGCTCTAGCTTTTCCTCTACATCAACCCTCCAGGGACATTAATCAACGCTCTCCAACTTTGATGAAGCTCCCTAGTCCAAGCATTAAAATAAGGTAGAAAAATCTTTAACATGCTTAATCAATGATTTTGCTTGAGTGAAGGGCCCTCTCATACCATTTTTAACATTGAAGTACATAAATGGCTAAGTGCTCTTGATTGGATGCCAACCCCATACCCTCATATGGGATAGAAACCAATGAAAACGGTACATTCTTGCCAATCCTGAAATTCTGAAAACTAAGTTTGTTTAATTTTGAATGGGATCTGATATTTGACTTTCTCCATATGAAATCCAATGAGGTTGGATCCACTCAAACTTCCTGACACAATTAATAGAAATGTTAAAAATTTAAGTAAAAGTTGACACTCTCCATTAGGTTTCCTTTTACTTTGTCTTTCCTTTTCTATACTTAAAGAATTTTATATTACAAGTAATTACCAAGATGACAATCTCAGGGTCTAATATTCATTTTAGTGTTTTGGTGGTTGTTGTTGTTGTTATTTTTCTTTTTGATTTGGTAAATTTTTGGGAGGTTAATTTTGTGGTGCCATGCACTGGTGTACAGATCTATGCAAAGCTGGCAGGTTTTGTATGGAATTGGCTGGTTCAGTACAGAAAGGCAGCTTCTGGTTTAAACTGTTGATTTGAACCAGAAACCCTTGTAAATTGGTTAAACCAGCTGGTTTTGGTAAAGTCGGTCTGGTTCTGATAACACTGGATCAGTATGCAGTTAGAGATATTGGAAGAATAATCCTAAATACATAATAGCCATTTTTGCATCCACTCTCTTACACTTATACAATACAGTCAGACTACAGTTAAAGGTCAATGAGCGATTTTGAGCTAGAGATTTTTTTAATAGGTCTAAATCAATTAGTTGCATCATCTCTACCATTTCAAGCATAGAATGGATGCTTTAGTGTCAAAAGATGGTGGCAGAAATGTTATCCCCAAGATGTTGGCCTCCTCAACTATCAATGATAGTTCTACTAGAGCTCAGTTTATACTTTATAGTATTCCCATTGTACCAGCATCTTATCTTATATACTCTCTGTTATCTGTAAGTTCATTTATTTATTTTTCTAGCACAACATTTAGTGGCTAGTCTGTAGGCTGCTCTTAGGTCTTATTATCTTTCTTCTTCAGCATTGTTTTGGGCGCCACTTTGTATGGACAGTGGATGTACTATCGTAGTCCCTTTCATTGAATTTTGTGATCCTTTGTTAGACATTAATAAAATTATATTATCTATCTCATGTTATGAAACAAAATGGAAGTTCATCTTTGACCATCTTATGTTCTAAGTTCTGTAAGAGTAAATTATTCATCCAAGAAAGAATTCTTGGCAACAGAGCAGATGTTTTCCAATTTAATTGTTTTAGTTGCTTTCTAACCAAATTAAAATGTTACAGAGAGAATCTGATGACACAAATAAATTATGTTAACTTGGGTTAGTGGCATTAAACATACTTAAGCACGGAGGGTACCACATCAGAAAGACGTACAGAAGTGAGATATATTGAAAAACCATAAATTATCTATGACTCAATTATCTTATAGCAGTTCTTCAATTGCTACAATTAGATCATACATGATGATATCATTCAACACGAATTCCTGCTCTGCACTGTACATAAGGACTTTTCTCACTTTTCTCACTTATCCCACTTATCCCACTTCAGGTCTTTTCTTCCTTAAACCTATTTCACACTATATAAATCCTATTCTCTAGTATCTACTGTTGCTATATTATTATATCACTCTTACGGAACATATTTATATGGTCATAATTATATAACTCCTAATTTCTAACATATTTTTATGGTTCTTCTGCATCTGCTTCTTCAGTTGGCCAGAAACCTTGGTGCCATGCTTCCCTTACTTTCTTCCAATCAAACCCTCTTTTCTGCAACAGGTTTAGAGTTTCTTCAATCAAAATCCTAGATAAGAAGGCAATATGTGCTTATCAATAGTGAGTGCCTCTCTCGTCTGTTGAGCCTTGGTTGAGACATTGAAACTTGAAAGTCTTTTACCTTCACACATTATCAAGCACTTGAAGAGGCCTCATAATATATTTTTGATGTGATGCTTCTGGTATATCTTATTTTTTCATGCTGTTTTAGGAAACTGAGTACTTGCATTATAAACTTCAAATCTAACCTTTATTGCTTCTTGGCACACAATTGTTTGATATTTATTAATATGTGTTTTCCAGATAGAGTCTAGAAATAATAAAATGGAGATGCAGTCTGTCAATAATAAATCTCTCATTGAAGAACTTAACAAGCTGGTTGAGCGTTTGCATGTTCCTCCTGAGGTATGTTGTGTTACATTTGAGTAAGCTCATTGAGTTCTATTGTGGTTGGTTTTGTCTGCATTTGCAATTACTGGGCCTTTTTCAACCACCTCTCATGCTTGAGTGTGATATAATGTGTATTTTCAATGTCAGCATGAATTCTGTCCATCAATTATTGCACTTTTGGCTTATATGGATAGACAACACCTTTATCTTGTCTGTTACTTAATCTGAGATTCTCATTGCATTTGCAGTATGCATCTTCACTGACAGGAGGTTCATTTGATGAGGCAAGAATGTTACAAAATGTGGAGGCTTGTGACTGGCTGGCTAATGCTTTGCGTGCTTTAGAGCCACCCATTTTGGATCCTAGCTATGCAAATATGCGGGCGGTATGTGAAGGGATTCTGACGCACACGTCCACATCTTGTGCCTTCTTTTACTAATGTCGCATATCATATGTTGTAATTTTAATCTGATTTTCAGTAAATCTTGCTTATTATTTTTCAAATTCCATATGGTTTCTCTTCTTTAATAATACTATAGAATGTGTTATTCCTTTTTTATTGTAATGCTGACATAAGTTGACAATTATTTGAATTCTGGGTTTGGTAATGATACAATGTACAGGTCAGGGAGAAGCGTGCAGAGCTTGAGAAATTGAAAACCACATTTGTTCGTAGTGCATCTGATTTTCTGAGGGATTATTTTGCTAGTTTAGTGGATTTTATGATAAGTGACAAAACTTACTTTTCTCAGGTAAATTTGCTATAAATGAGTGGATGCCTTTTCAGATGAAAATTTATGGATAGAGATTCATTAGGGTGATTTATGGTGGTGGACATGTTCATTTGTATATCCAGAGAGGCCAGCTAAAAAGGCCTGATCATGCTGATTTGAGATACAAGTGCCGAACATATGCACGGATGCTACAGCACTTAAAGGTCTTGATTTGGTTGAGCATGGGCTAATCTATAAAATTTAATAGTTTTTCATGGGTTTATACCTTTTTCTTTAGGACCTTTCTAACTGATAACGTTTGCAGAGTCTTGACAAAGGCTGTTTGGGGTCACTGAGAAAAGCATACTGTCATTCTCTCAACCTGTTGCTTCGTCGTGAGGTGAGTAAAACCTATGATGGTCTTTGTAATATCAAAATTGAAAATCCAGATTGATCTATCAAGGGTTTTCTCCTAAATACCAGCTTTGCTACTGTGGAGAATCTACAGGCATGGAAATCCTTAATTGTACATTAAATGCACGTTGTCCTGATACTGACTCTTCTATTAATGCTTGTTTGTTCCTGGAATATGTCAAAAACATTTCTAAGGAATAAGAGTAATTGGCCAAATCAGTTCATGATATCTAAGTGGGCTAATTCACATAATTGGTTTGGTGCTTGCTTCTGCGTGCTTCGTTGTTCTCTTCTTTTGAAAAATCAAGTATGCTTTCTATATACGGCATGTTATACCATCTTTCTCTTTGTTTCTTCCAGCTGGTCTTCCTTTTCTTAGCGGCATATATGTCTAATTTTTGTTCTATAGTAATCATCTGCTAGTTGAAGAGGTCCAAGTCCATTAGATGTAAGTGGTTTGACATTGTATCATTAGATTTTTCTCCTGCCCATCTATAAGCAATATGCTATAATGTGTCTCTTTTTGTTGATTTTTCCTTGCCACTCAAGAATCAGGTTTTAGTCTAAAACCACGATCACAAACACACTCAAATGCCACAACACAAACACTATGCAGAGCAGAATAACATATAACAGTGAATCAACTAGTATGCAAGACAAATTTTGAATGCACAACTTGTTATATTAAAAATATTAATACAACAATCTTAGGGCTCTCGTACCAGGGATCATGGCCCTTACAATCAGCCCTGATAGAAGATCAACTAGGGCTTGGTATCAACAACTATGATACCAATCTTTCCCTGAACAAAGTAGTCGACTTACTTGCTGAAGGTGCGTACTACAGTCCTTTCAGTCCACGTACCTTGAACACATCTGGCAGGTACTTTGCCTCCTCTTATGCTACTCACAAGTCTTCTGCAACCTTAGAAATACTTGTAACTTCAGCTTTCAATACACCTCTATCAATCACTCTTGGCTGCTCCAAGATGACTGAACGTAGGCTGCCTTCACACAATGTCTTTTGTTGCTCCAAAAGGTCACTGTCATAATGTTTCCAACTTCTGCCCACTAGCTGTCCTTTGCTCCTCAAAGACACCAGCAAATAGGGTCTTTATTGCTGCCGTGTTATCAGTTATCACTGAAGTTGCCCACTTGAAATCCCTGAACCTGGGCACAATAACCAGGCCATTTTACTTTTCTTTTGACTGCTTCAAAAGTCAATCCTTAGGGCACTATACACAGCCCTCTTATTGCCCCTTAACACCACTAAGGAAGACAACTAGGGCATACCAAAACTGCTGTTTATTACACCATTAACAGACCTCACATCACCTTGCATTTATCAACATAGAAGGACTAATCAACTTCCCTTCCAAGATGTATGCTACAGCCTGGAAAGCGCACGGTTCTGAGCACAATTTCCTGAGCTATACAGCCCTCTTCTAGGGCTCCTCTACAAGCCACAGGTCTTCCCTACAACTCGGCCTGTACAGCTCCTGTAAACCCATGCGTAACCTCCCTTCCAGCCCTTGTTATCCCTGCGCTTGACCCTTAAACAATGCGGCATTGCTCCAACAATTTACCAGGCCTCTTGGCCCTCCAAAAGTTACAGGGGCTCAGCGCTCCTTCAAAAACACAGAACAATGCAGCCAGAATCACAGAAATGTTTGCACAAACATATGCCCAGAATCTCAAAGATAAACTTGGCCAGCCTTCTCCCTAACACGTCCAAACAAGAACACAAGAAAAGATATGAACTTGTCCTCTTCTCCAACTCGGATTAGCTCCTCTAGGTCTGCGGTCAGATCAGATTATATTTCACTTTGATTGAATGCACTTGGATGGGGAGAATGAACTCAACTTTGTCTTCATTTTATAGTGTTCTTGGTAGGTTTCCCTTAGCCACCAAGGGTCATCACTCAACTCCAAGCCAACCTAAACAATTTGTTTAAACACTAATAAAACATAAGACCAAAATTCTTTTCATTCAACCAACACCACATCATTGAAGCCTTTGGGGCCCCTTAGCCCCTTAAGGGAGCCCCACATGCTCTCAATGATCAAACCATCAAAATCTCCACTTGGTTTAGCGCCCACAACTTTGGATGCAAACCCCACTGCTTGGCGACACTGCCCACAAAGCCCATGTGGGTCAAACATCTCCCAAACCCAGTACCCTAGGGCGTGGGAGTACCTCCCAAGCTACACAAATCAACACTTTCCTCCCTCAAACCTGCCCCCCTCCTAAAAGCATCCAGGTTTGCTTCCCTTTCATTATTAATCTATACCTAGTTGATATAATATGATGTTGTCATCTGATTTTCATTCCTTTGCACAAAATCCAATGAATGAATTCTCCTATTTTTCAAAAAATTAAAATTGATTGGGGAATTCGGATGTGTTAATATTTTTACACCTTAGGATAATGAAGGTGTGACTAAGGAAACAAAATTGTATTTAATATACACTTTTCATAACAGTGGAGTGCATATTCTACAGGCCCGTGAGTTTGCAAATGAGCTTCGTGCTAGTACTAAAGCATCAAGAAATCAGACAGCCTGGCTTGAAGGATCTACTGGTTCCAGTGCCAGCAGCGCGGATACTTCAACTGTCTCTGAAGCATATGCAAAAATGCTCACTATTTTCATTCCGTTGCTTGTAGATGAGGTGCGCCATGTGAATGAAATTGTTGCAATTCCTTTTCATTTGTATATTAGCGGAGTTAATTTGAATGGGTTTGTAAGTTCATTGTCTGTTCTAACTGTTGCAGAGTTCATTTTTTGCATCATTCATGTGTTTTGAAGTACTCCCGCTTGTTCCCCCGGGAGGTCCTTCAAGTGCTGCTAAGGATGGAGCCAACAGTGATGATAGTGAAGATGATTTGAGTCTTATGGATCTTGAGGGAAATGACATTAAGCCTAGTATACTTCATAATCTGTATCTTAAAATGATTTAATGACATTTTTCTTCATGAATTTAGTTTTGATCTCTTGTTGAGTCTCTTATGGTTTCATTTTACATATGGAAGTGTAATTTGATAGTGAGATAGTATGATTGTGCAATCCCGTTTCTTCCTTTGTATACTCTAAATTGCCAATTTTGCAGGCCAAAATTCTGTGGAGTTGGAGGCTCTAAATGAAGCTCTTGAAGAATTACTTGATGGAATTCAAGTAAATTTAGCATCCCTGACTATGTTTTCCTTGCTTGCTTCTAAGTTCTGATACATCAATTCCTGACAATAGTATTATTCACTAAATCTGCATGGTACAAAGTCTGTAGAGGACAACTTAAATATGGATCATGTTATGGCCGTCTTGATTCATTTCAGTTGTTTTAATAAGGAAGAGAAATCTTTAGCATAGATAAAATAACATCAAGTTGTGGATCATGAAGAAGAGTTGGTTGAACAAGAGTAATTATGATAGTTATCATTTGTGTCTTGCCTTTAGGGCATCTGTTAGGTCTGTGCTTAAGTATGCCCCCCAATGTATTCAAGGGCTGTGTCTGTTCAGCCAATTTAAGGGCAGTAAATAGGCCTCTTATCCTGGTTTCTGGTGTTCTTTTTTGGAGTGTGCATTATTAATCGTAGGTCTATTGTTAATCTGATAGGCTCAATTTGGCTGAGTGGCTTTGGTAGAAGATTTTAATTACATTTTTTCTTCAAGGGAGAGAAGCAGTATGCAAAGTGTTATTTGGGTTCTTGATGAAAACATACAGAGGGGAATCTATTATGATGGATTTTTGGCAAGTTTCTGATTATTGCCTTTCTTCCCATTATTTTGTGTGACATGGAGTTGTTTTCCCAAGCTTTCGTGAAAAATGTTTGTGGTAGGGGGGTATTTTTGATATTTATCTTATTTGTCTCTTTTCTTTGAGAGGTAGATTTGCTCACTTGTTCTGAATAACATTTGCAATAGATTTCTATTTGTGAGGAATTAGCTGTCACCTTGAGGGTGGACTTTAGATTAAGTGATGACATGTAGTCTATGAATTGCTTATTTGTGAAGGATATTATTTTGACATATTGAACATTGGTATCAAATGTAAAACATCAAATGCTAATGAAATCTTCTCAAAACGGAGATGGAAAACACTTAAAAAACAATTAATTTTTATTTCTAGTCCGTGGGTTTTCATTGGTCCATGGGTGGGTTGAGGCACAACATGGGTTTTGACGCTTGCGTTGAAGTTGTGGATGGGTGAAATGCGTGTAGGGTTAGCCGGTTTATGATGGAGCCATAGAGATGGACAATACTTCTTGAGGTGGAAGGGTTAGCCACATGGAGCCATAGATCCGCACACAGTGGAGTAGTTCGAGGTAGTGTTATTAGAGTGGGGTCCATACGATGCTGTAGAATGTGAATTGGACCTCAAAAAGTCAATTTAAAAAAAATTTAATTACTTCTTGTGGGATGGCCCACCTCCAAAACAATCTTTGCCCCCCCGAAAAGCTATTTAAAGACATCCCCCCTATTTCACTCACACTATTCTTTTGACCTTCTTGAAATTCTTGAGTTGAGTTTCTTGAATGGGTTTAGATAGATATTTGTAGGGTTGTTTTGAGGGAGTTTTTGGGTAGATTTTGAAAGGTTGTTGAAGGGCTGAGTTAAAGAGCTTTTGCACTAAGTTTTTTAGGGAGAGTTGAAGCGTCTTGTTGAACCTCCAATTTGTTGTCTTTTTGACAAGTTTATCTTCCCTTTTTCCACTCATTTTGTTACATATTTCCACCCTATTTCATCTCTCCGTGGATTAAGAGTACCTAGGTCATACAATCTATGTTTTTCTTTATCAAAATGGTTTAACTAGATTATAGCTACCAAAATGTGCACTTTCTGCAGCTAACCTAAATTTCTGCAGCTGAATCCAAAATTCTATAGGTTCGCATGTGCTAGAGATTAGCCAAAGCACATGAGTAGTTGCCAAATGTCATCAATACAGAGATCCACCTATTGGTTACGGATGGAAGTTCACAGGATAAGCATATCTCATTGGTCAAACATGTGGTCAACATGGCTATGACATACCTATTTTGCGCAAAGTATCAAGTGGTTGGTTCTAAAATCAAGAGTGCGAGGATAAATAGCAAGAGAGCGAGATCTGAAGACGACGTTGAAGTTGATGATGTGTCAAGAAATGTCTTCTCATGATTCGCTCCTTCAGTAGTGAATCATGAGAAGCAAAACTCCTATTTTGATTCAAAGATTTAGATATCGATTTCAGTTCTAGTTTCTAGGCAGTAATTCCTCAAGTTGTTTAACTTTGTAAACATCATAAAAACGCTTCACTTGTAAGTGAAGACAGGTAGTTAAGTTCAAAATTATTGTTATTGTCATTGAAATTTCTTGTGAAGTCTCTGTTTATATGCTGCGAGTAATATAAGTTCTGTTCATGACATTTTCGTGATTGTTCTTGGTCAGTCTAGTCTTGTGATATGAGTTTTCAACACCTCGCACTCATTAGGAGGCCCCCTTGAAGACGTGTGAGAATAATATAGATGTCTTTCATTTCTTTTATTTAATTTCTTTACGCTCTGCGTTTAGATTAAGTTCTGTCTTTTAAATGCTCTATTTCATTTTAATGCTCTGTTCCTAAATTGGAATTTTACTCATTTACCTTTGCTTCTCTACTGGTCAAGCGCTTGATGAAAGACCAAAAACAACCAAAAAAATTACTTTGATTGTCTTTTTAGCTTAGTCTCATGTTTATGTTTATTCAATTATGATCAGTTTTGGTTCAATATGCATGCACTAGTAATCTCTTAGGCTTCTTACATTTCGATTCTTGTCATTTGCTCTTTAATTGTAGCATAACCTCGTTGCTTTCCTGGTTATAGTATAGATTTATTTTCTCAAGTCTCATAGATCAAATTTGCATCAATAATTTAGATTAGAAATTGTCTTTGAATTCACTAGAGTAGATTCATAGAATAGACTTGTTTCAACGTTTCATAGAATAGATTTCTTTTCCAAGTCCAATAGCTTAGGTTTCCTTTCCAAGTACAATAGAGTAAATTTATCTTTCAAAGACTCAATAGAATAGATTTCATTTCTTGTCCAATAGAATAGTTCAATAGAATAATGTTTTGAAGCTTTCACATTAGCATAGTTTGTTTTGAATTCCTTTACATTTCAGTCTTGCATTTGATGTTTTCTTAGAGACAGTCTTTGAGAAAGAACATGTGTGTGTGCTCACTAAGATCTCTTCATAAATAGGTTTTATTTTTGCTTTGTAATTAGACTAGTTTTCTTTCCAATTGAAATTTGATAACCTAGCATATATAGTGCAAGTATACTTCACAAGTTCACAAACCTTGGATTGATAATTTAATGCAAGTAATTTAACCAACAATAATTTAATGCAAGTAATTTTAACCAACAATTAAATTACCCAACACTGCTTCAAGCGTATTTTTCTTTTATCTATCTTGGGCTATTTTTGGAGGTGATTAAAAAACCATTTTTAGATTCTCGAGGGCTGTTACAGAGTTGTTTGTTTGTTTTTTATTTTTTTCTGCAGTTTGGAGCTGTTATTCTTCTCAAACATTTGGAAGGCTTCTCAAGGTATGCCAGGGCATCTATTATTCTTCTATTTTTCTCTAAAAAATTTCAGTATTTTTCGTCGAAATCAAGAAATACTAGCATTTTGTATGCAAATTTTTATTTCTTGCTGTAAAAGTTGGCATGGCCCCTAAAAGCAAGAATGATCCAGCATGGGTTCATTTCCATTTTGATGAAGATGGGGTAAAAGTATGCAACTGTTGTGGGAAGAAAATTAAAGATGAGGGGATCCATAGGATTAAACAACACTTAGCTCTTTTGCTAGGCCAAGTTGAACCTTGTAAAAAAGTCTCTGATGAGCTAAAATAGCAAATGCTATCTTTGATTGAAGCCTACCTTAAAGAGAAGTGCAATACAAAGAAAGTTAAAAATGACATAGGCAAAAGCGAAAAGGATGATGTTCTTTTTAGTGACACTGAGCTTGAAGGGAATATGCCTAATTTTGACGAATCCTCTAGTTTTCCTGTTAGAATTGGAGATGGACATGCTTTCGATCCTAGTTCATCCAATTTGAAGAGGTCACATAAAGGGATTGACTCTTTCTTTGTAACCCGCATCACCTTTGGTGCTCAATGTGCCATAAATGTTAAATGGAAGAAGATAGAGAAAGAGGTTGCATGGAAATGCATTTTTGAATGGAGGCATGATGTAGACAAACCTTTCATTGGCATTAATTTTGCATATTATCAGCCTATGATCGATACTACAACTTCATGTGGTCTGGGCTTTAAAGGCCCTATATTTGAAGATATCAGGGGGCCACTTTTACAAAATGAGGTCGAAAGAATATACCAGTACCTCATAGAGTTCAAGCAATCATGTGCCTATTGTTGGAAAATGTAACTAGTTTCGGTCTTCATATAATGTATTTGAGTCATCTTGTAATGTACTTATCAAAAGAATAAAAATAATAATAATAATAATTATTATTGTGACTTATTAAAGCACGGGTTTTGATGCTTTGGACACCATGTTTTAAGTCAAAGGCCCCATTGAGGAATTCTAAAATTTATTCTCAGTCAATAGAGTCATTGTACTTTTAAAGAGACCCTTCTTGGGCTTTTGAATCATGTAAAAAGGTTAAGTATTGAGTCAAATATGATTTATGTATCCTCCACATCAAGTTGAATTAGAAGAGATCAGGTCGGCCTAAGGACCCTAATTCGACGTCACATGGAGCCTATAAATACAAGCACATCCAATTCATTTGGAACACACTCTCTCACAAGAAGTTCGATATCTCTTGTAGCGGGGAAAAGTGTAAAGTTTGTTGCCAGCAAGCCAAAGGAAGTGCGAGTTAGGTGGAGCCTAAGGAGAAGAAGAAAATCAAAATTTTGGTGCCTCTCTCTGTCTTTGTTTCGTGACCTAGATTGGAAGATTGAGGTCTTCCAAGTTTCACTTTTGCCAAAAGTTGCTGCCTAGTCGAAGTTGCTGGAAAGGGGTCGAAGATCTGGGAGGTTGACTTGGTGTGGAGGGAAGGCCTGGTCTTGGTCTAGGGTGAATAGTCTCAAAGAATACTATTGAAAGGAAGAATTTCCTGATTGGGTTTTCCCCTCGAGGGGGGTTTTGCCTTGGGATAGTGCCTACATCTGGTGTCTATTGTTTCATGTGCTGCTGCTTTGGTAATTGCTTGATGAACTAAAAGAAAGAAGATATAAAGAATTATAATAAAAAGAAACGTCACAAGTAATTATCAAGAATAAGAAAATCTTTTTGCCTTTCTGATTTTTCTAACATGGTATTAGAGCTTTTGGTGAAGAAAGAAGAAAAAGGCAGTTTCAAGCACTTGATCAAGGAACCATTCAAAAGGACTATCTAAGGGAAAGAGTCTACTATATTCAAGGAGGATATCTAACACAATCAAGGGAGAAAACAAACTTGAAGGAGCCTCAAACTACAGGTATTGGAAGAAGAAGATTGACCTCAGCCTTGAAAAGAACAAGGTACTAAACTTGTTCAAAGGAAAGGTAAAGAAGCCCACAGATGACTCCAGTGATGCTCACAAAGTGAAATTCAGGGAACTGAAATTGGTGGCCATGACTCTAATGGTAAAGGGAATAAAGGACAACCTTGTCCCATTCATAGCCAACATCGATCATGCTTAGGAAATGTATGAAGCCCTGTCAAAATTATTCATTATTAAGAACATTGGTCAAGTAGCAAGTTTGAAGAATGAGCTAAGGACCACAAAGATGACTAAAGAAGCACAATGGCCTCCTCCTTTGTAAAGATAGCAAGAATTAGGGATGATCTTTTGGCCATTGATGAAATTATTCCAGACAAAGAACTTGTGATCACTGCCCTGTTAGGATTGCCACCTACTTGGGGTGCATTTGCTGCAAGACTTAATAGTTGGAAGGTAGCTCCCACTTTGAAGAACTATGGACTGCCTGCAGTCAGGAAGAATTAAGGATCTCATTAGCTGCCAATCCTGAAGGAGTATCAAATGCCTACATTGCTCAACATAAAGGAAAGAAATCAAAAGGGCCAAGGAAGAAAGTTGACATGTCTAACGTTGGATGCTATCAATGTCATAAGAAAGGTCAATATAGGAGTGACTGTCCCAACAATCCAAGAAACAAGAAGAGAGAGAGGTCAATCCAACTTTGCTGAAGAAGGAGACCCAAAGAAAGTCTAAGCCCGACGAATCTGACATTAGGGACTTACACTACTAAGTCCTTTGCTTGTAGCTTTAGATACCTTGTTTTATATGTTTTAGAATTTATAAGTTTTTAACATATTTTGGAAAAGACATTTTTATTGTTTTTATAAGTTTGTAGGTATCCCTTAAAAGCTTTGGAGGGAGCCCCCAACAATTCCCAAAGATAAGTATTTCATTTCCTTTCAGTTGTTGGTTTCATGAACTCATTTAGTTTTGATTATATTAAATGCTAATCATCATTCTCCCTCTATTGTCTTGATTAGGAGAACATCTGATATATTCTCAAGGAGTATGAAAGAGGACCTCTCAAGACAAGGTTTGTCGAGGAACAAAGGTATGCTTGAAAACATTGATTTCTTTATAATAAATGTTTATTCATTTGAAAATCTATTACTAACATTGTTGTGTCTAGCTATAGTGAATAACATTGATTCTTATTTTGGGTGATTCATCACTTGATAAATCTACCCTACTCCTGTTCTTAATTGATTTTATAGAACCCTAGACAGGTTCTCCGGAAAACCCTAACCTTAGTGTATGCTAATGTGAATGTTTGAAACCCCAAACTGCTTAGGGATATTGTGAAATGCTATTTGAAGTTTCATTGATCATGCAATGTTTGGAATTTTGGTATGATCAAGAAAACCTAACTTAGGGTTGGATGATAAGGTCTAAAATCTCGAACTTTTGAAGTATTGGTAATTTTTGGGTTGGCTATGTTCCTATATTGAAACTCTAACTCATTAGGGTTTAGTGGAATGTGTAAATACGACCCTTATAATGTCTTAGAAATGATTTCCTTGGTATGTGTGTGTTTATCTGATCAAACCTGTTGTATAACTCTTATTGATATTTTGTGAAGTTGGGTTTGACTAACACATGATATGAAATACCTTTGCATGATGATGAAACACTAGGTATTTATAGAGATGTCCTTTTGGTCAAAACACTAGCTTGGTCTAGGTCAGTGTATATTTAATGTATTAATGTTGTCGGACATATGTTATGCTTATGAATTCCTAGATATGAGTGTTGACCTAGTTATTGATGGTCCTTGTTTAAGATTCTAGGATGATGATATTTGGAATCGAGTGTTTTGCAACTAAACCCTAGTACGAATTAAATTCTCTAGTATGTGTGATATAACAATTTGAGATCTGTTTATATAATGATTGTTGAGATTGTGAAAATGAAATTCTAGGGTTATGGAGTTGAACCTTAGTAGAAGTAAAATCTCTAATGACAATATGATGATTTGACTTTTGTGTAAGATTGTTGAAATTTGAGTTTTGGTTGAGGTTGATGGTTGTTTGAAAATCTAGGGTTTGCAACTAACCCTAGTGGAAGCTAGTCATGTTAATGACCAAGCTGCGATTGACTTTGATTGATTCTTTTATATTAAATCTAGGATTTGTATGAAACCCTAGTGGAAAGAGTAACATATGAATTTTGAAAGTTGTTAGATGCCTTGTAGATCTATATTTGTTTGAATTGTTTCTAGGGTTTTGTATATGTTGTAGTAGGGTATGTTACACCTTTGAAAGAAACATTGAAACCCTAGATGGAATGAAAGTTGTTATGAAACAATCTAGGGTTTATGACAAAGTCCCTAGCAAGATGTTGAAGAGTATTTATCTGTTGTTTTGGTATCTGATATATTTAAGGTTGAAATGCTTCCTTGATTCTGATATGGCTAACTTCATGCTTCTATAGTTTTGGTTGTACCTGCTGTCTAAGTTGTGCAGGTACACAATCTTCAATATGATGAAGATGCTCGTTGATGTGATAAGCATGATAAGGATGATGATAACTTTGATAATATGGTTGGAAGCCACGAAAGATTCTCCCAGGGTTGCAGGGGAGCCCCCCCCGAATCCTCTCCCAATTCGTGCTCCCGAAATCGCTCTCGAAGGGGGAGCGATGTTGGGAGCACACTCCCTTAAAAAAACGCTCCCTGGTTTTTAGGGAGCAATTAGGGGAGCGGTCGTTCCTTGACCGCTTTGGGAGCGATTTTTAAGTAGGGGAGAGGACCTACACTCTAATCTAGCATTTTTTTTATATGTTCATTGCTAAATAAAAAAAAATTCTCTATTTCCCATTCCCATTCTCATTTTGCCATTTTTTTGCAGACTCAAAACTTTAAACATCATGGCTATATGGCTTGGCATTTTCTTCTTCTTGGTTCCTTTTTTGGTTATTATGGTGTTGGAGAGTAGGAGGAGGAGAGTTGATCATGATGAAGAAGAGGGTGAAGAAGTGGGTTATAGTGGATTTGATGAAAACCTTGGAGAGGAGTACCTTGGTGAAGAGGAAGAGAGTGGACATGATGAGGCCCCAAAAACTAAACAAGACCAAACCCCATTGTGGAAATATGTTTCTAGGCCTGAAGGAAGGAAAGGGGCGGAACCACTAAATTTACATGCCCCCATTGCAACAAAACTTAGACAGGTTCATACACCCGTGCCAGAAGGTACCTTTGTGGGAAAAGGCCGTGGGATGAAGATAAACCAATAGGAATCAAAACTTGTGTAAGTGTGTTAGCAACATATAGGGCCAAATACATAAGGGAAGAGGAGGAAGCCCAATACAAATCTAAAAAATCAAAGGGTTTCTTTGAACATAGCTCACAATGACATCAACATGCACAAGGAACTCCTTCAACATCCTCCCATGGTAGTGGATATGGAGGTATAGGAACAAACATCTTTTTAAGGCGTAGAACATTATCAGATTTCCTTGACGAAGGGTGTAGGAATGATGCTAAGTTGCAGGAAACGTTGGAGAAGGGTCCGTTTCCGGCCAGAAACGAAACGGAAACGAGGAAACTTGTACCGTACGGACTAGAAACGCGTTTCCAGCCGTACTGGCCCATTTGTCAAGGAGGAAACGTGGCCAGTATGGCTGGAAATGCGTTTCCAGGCCGTACGGTGGAGTTTCCTCTTCTAACTTGACTTTTTCTTGTATTTTTTTTAATTTTTCGCTTCTAATTTTTTTATTGGGCGACTAAAATATCTTCTGGATGCTTCTAGATGCCTTTCAAGTTGTAAAAATGAGGATTTTTTTGAGTGGGGCAACCTAATGTTCAAGCCTATGGCCCTAGTGTTGATATGCAATTCATGGTAATGTTAAATTCTTAAAGTAAAAGTGACATACTCCTTAAGGATGAAAATGAAAAATAAAGGAGAATGTCACTTTTACTTAAATTTTTAACATTACTATGAAATGACTTAGGATGTTTGAGAGTGGTTTCGCCCTCATTGGATTTCATATGGAGAAAGTAGAATTTTAGATCTCACTCAAAATCCAGTAGACTTATTTGTTTTTCAGGATTTCAGGATTGGGGGGATTGCAATGTTTCCATTGGATTTTGTCATGTACTAGGGTATGGAACTTGTATTTAATCAAGAGAACCAAGCCCTCTATGCAGGGGAGACTCCCAATAATCAAGAGCACGTAGGGTATGGAGCTTGTATTTAATCAAGAACACTAAGGTCGTTCGACTATGTAAAAGGAGACTCCCAATCAAGCACGAGACAAGAAATTAGAAATTTCTCGTGGCTGATTTTGGATATTGCTATTTTCATTATGTGATCATTCATGAGTAAATGTGATGTAAATTTAGAGACTTATAGTTTATGCATTGACAATTGACAATTTAATCATAATGTAATAAATTAGAATGGATCATATATGCTTTATGATTGCACATATTTCTTAAATGTCCTAATATATATATATATATATATTGCGTTTCCCCATTTCCAAAATTTGTGGGGGTCACATTTCGTACCTGTGCCCGTTTCGGAAACTCGTACCTGTTTCCCTGTTTTGTGCAACTTAGGAATGATGTGGATTCAAAAATTTACTGGTTTCTCTATGCATGTGGGATACCGTTCAATGTCCTTAGCTCACCTTATTGGCATGAAATGGTTTCTGCCATAAATGATGCACCGAAAGGATACAATAGCCTTGGGTATGACAAGGCTAGAACCGTTGGACTTGATCATGAAAAAGCAAAAATATCACATTCTTCGAGTAGAATGACAAATTCTTGGACTGAGCATGGGGTATCCATTGTATCTGATGGATGGACCAATGTAAAAGGTAAGCCATTGATAAGTGTTCTTGCTGTGTCTGTTAGTGGTGCCATCTTTCTTTCAACATATGATTACTCAGAGAAGTTCAAGACCAACATCAACATTGCAGAACCATTACTTGAAACATTTGAACATATTGGGCCATACAATGTCATCGAAGTCATCATTGGTAATGCTCTTAATTGTAAGGCAACGAGACCAATTATTGAAGATAAATACCCCAACATATTTTGGTCTGGGTGTTTGGTTCACACAATGAACCTTTTGATGCATGATATTATTAAGCACAAAAACCAACAATACAAATGGATTATTGATTTGTACAAGAGAAGCAAACAAATGATAAAATTTATTACAAATCATAGCAATACCCATGGGTTTTTCCACAGTGACTCAAGATTGGAGTTGTTGAAGATTGTGAAGGCTAGATTTGCTAGCTATTACCTCACCTTCAGGTGCCTTTTGAAGGTAAGAGAGTCATTGTCTAGCATGGTATCAAGTCCACACTGGTAGGTATTAAAGTAAGGGCTACAAATGCAGCTGACAAGAAAGGTTTTGAATAGGTGGAGGAGACCGCCCTTGATGGTCTATTTTGGGCACGTGTGAGGCAAGTATTGCAATTCACCGAACCCATTTATAGCATGATTCATTTTGCAGATACAGATAAACTAGTGATTGGGGAGGTGTATGAGCAGATGGATACCATGTTAGGGCAAATAAAAGATATTGTTTATGAAGATGATCCCAACTTGTATACACTGATTCACAATTGTGTGTGTACACAGTGGAATAAACTTAATGTTCCACTACATGCCTTGGCGTATATCTTAAGGCCAAAATACTACTCTCCATCTTGGTTGGGCCAACTTGCACCTGGGGGTGGGGTTAGGATCAAACCCCATACAAATCCAGAGGTATCTAAAGGATATATGAAAGCATTAGACAAGTTGGTACCTGACAAGGAGTGTGCGAATCTGCGTCTTGAATTAGGCAGATACTTCAGTTGCACAGGTTTGTTTGGTTCTTTGCATGCAATGGAAGATAGAGACAAATTTGATGCTGTCACATGGTGGGAAGCATATGGAGGCATGGGAATTTTGCCAAAATTGGCAAAAAAGTTCTCTCACAGGTTGTAAATACTTCTTCTGTAGAGAGGTGTTGGAGCACCTACAACTTCATACATAATGTGAGAAGAAACAAACTCAATGAAAACTGGGCAAAAAGCTTGGTTTATGTGCACTACAACTTGATGTTGTTGAGTCATTATTGTGATCGGGCTTATGAGGATCCAACATATAAAATTTGGGACAACCACCTAGAGGACGATAATTTGGAGGATGACACTATACATCTTGAAGAATTGGAAGCAGGACTTATGAGAGATGATGATGAAGCAACAACGACCATGCCACCCCCTCCATCCGGTAGCAGTGCCAATTTTCGAGTTCCAAGTATTGTTCCTTTGCTTCCGCCGCCTCCATCTACATCCTCACGTGGAGGGCATGTGCCTTCTGGTTCTGGCCGTGCAACTGTGTGGGAGGAGATTCCTAGAAGACCACCACGACCTGCTCAGAAATTAGACATTTCTCGTGGCAAGAGGAAGCTGTAGATAATAGATTTACTTGTCTTTTCTAGTTTCTAGTAGTTTTAATAACTATTGACTTTTTCATATTTATTATGATATTTTTTGTAAAAAATATATGACAATTTAAGTTTGAAGTTTGAAGTTGGCAATTATAACTCATTGGTAATGAATTATGAATATGATGCTTCATGAAAGTTGAAAGTTGTTTCATTTCATTTAATTTCCTGTTAGATATTCTTTGTTGTAATGGTTACACATAGTTTACAAGTACAACTTTGGTGATCAATTATGATAATTGTTATATATTAAATTTTGAAAGCTTGAAACTTTAAGATTGATGAATCATGAGACTCAATATGTTGTATGTTACTAACTTGTGGATGTGGTTGATGAAGATTATAACTTCTAGATGATTGTTGTTATATGGTCCAATCTATGTTTTTTATGCTTTTTACATCTAATTCATTATTCTACATGCTTTTGTTGACATATATGCATCAATATATATATATATATATATATATATATATATATATATATATATATGTATATATATAATACAAAAAATTGCTCCTCGAATCGCTCCCAAACCGGGAGCTTCTAAAAATGTCGCTCCTGCTCCCAAGTAACTTTGGATTCTCCGATGACAAAAAGAAGAAGCTGATCTCCCTAAGGAAGCCTGAATAGAAGAGATCTCCCTAAGATTAAGAGGGAGTCTGGATAAAGAGATGCTCCTTGGTTGAGAGGGAGGGCATAGCTTGGTTTTGATTGAAGAATGAATTTCAGAGGATATGTTGTTGCATGAGAAGTAGGAAAGGAAAGTGTATGATTGAGGAATCTTTTGTCAAAGATTCAGTTAATAGTCCTACTATGAAAAGTTGAGAAGCAACATCAAGTTGTTTGGAAGACACCGGAGGTTTGTATTTGATTATGTACATGTGAAGGTATATTATTGATTGGGGTTGTGTTTGCAGAGGTGAATCTCTAGAAGGTTTTGAGAGCATGCTGGTTACCAACTAGTTTGATCGGGAGAGATTGGTCATCCTTGATCTATTGGATCAAGGAGTGTTGAGGGGAGTGTTGAGGCTTTGTGAGTGAAGCATTGCCTGGGAAGACATCTGGCCAACACTTTGTGTTGATGTCTAGGTCCCGAAGTTGGAAAGGTGGTGTTGATTATAGAGCTCTGTTTTGGATACACACTTGGATCTTTGGGTTGGTGGTTAGCAAGTAAGCCTGATGGTACCTAGAGGGGCTGAAAGCTTGAGTCCACCTTATTCCCACTTGGATAGATTGCCTTGGTCAGGAATCTAGTTTGTGGCATTGTGGTGCCTAAATTGTTGAGAGACAAATGGATATATTTCCTTGGTCAGGAATCTAGTCCATGGCATTGCGGTGCCTAAAGTTCTTCATTGTTCATATAGTTTGAGATCTTCCATTGTACTTGTATATGATGAATACCTCCCTAGTTAAGAGGGAGTGTTGGAAAATGTAACTAGGTTCGGTCTTCATTTAATGTATTTGAGTCATCTTGTAATGTACTTGTCAAAAGAATAAAGAAAATTATTATTATTATTATTATTGTGACTTATTAAAGCATGGGTTTCATGCTTGGGTCACCATGTTTTAGGTCAAAGTCCCCATTGAGGACTTCTAGGATCTATTCTAAGTCAATAAAGTCATTTTACTTTTAAAGAGACCCTTCTTGGGCTTTTGAAACATGTAAAAGTGTTAAGTATTGAGTCAAATATGATATATGTATCCTCCACATCAAGTCGGCCTAGAAGAGATCAAGTTAGCCTAAGGACCTAATTCGACCTCTCATGGAGCCTATAAATACAAGCACATCGAATTCATTTGGAACACTCTCTCTCATAAGAAGTTCGATATCTCTTGTAGCTAGGAAAAGTGTGAAGTCTATTAGTGGGAAGCCAAAGGAGGTGCAATTTAGGTGGAGCCTAAGGAGAAGAAGAAAATTTAAATTTTGGTGCCTCTCTCTCTCTCTCTCTCTCTGTTTTGTGCCCTAGATTGGGAGATCAAAGTCTTCCAAGTTTCACTGTTGCCGGAAGCTGCTGCCTAGTCAAACTTTTTGGAAAGGGGTCGAAGATCTGGGAGGCTGACTTGGTGTGGAGGGAAGGTTTGGTCTTGGTCTAGGGTGAAGAGTCTCAAAAAATACTATTGAAAGGAAGATTTTCTTGAGTGGGTTTTCCCCTTGAGGGGGGTTTTGCCCTGCCTACATCTGGTGTCTATTGTTTCATGTGTTGCTGCTTTGGTAATTGCTTGATGAACTAAAAAAAAAGAAGATATAAAGAATCATAATAAAAAGAAACATCACAAGTAGCTATCAAGAATAAGAAAATCTTTCTGCCTTTTTGATTTTTCTAACACCTATTCGCAATAATTTTTGCACCCCATGAATTGACACAAACTTCAAAATCCAGCAGTCAAAATCAATGAACATATAAGAAATTCTACCCCAAGTATCACCAAAAAATCTTCCTCTCCATTTGCGTTGGTGTGTCAACCATAGAGGGTGTCCCTAATGATTGTACCTGTTGTTCAAACTTGTAAACCTGCAATAAAACACTCAAGAAACAACAAGATAAAAGGTATTTGACTAGCAAGTTTGTGGCCAAACAAGTGAGTTAAAATCCTTAGGTTCAGAGTGTGGAATATCCTTGGTATGGGAAGATAATGCAAGAAGAAAGCATATCTATGTAGCTAATTTCCCAAATAAATAGCTTAAAACTCGTAATAATTTGCAGAATATAACGTTGAATCCAATAAACGAATGTGAGTGAGTCAAAACTGAATTTTATTCTGTGAGAGCCAAAAGGTTCACTGCACCATGATGACTTTCGTAGAACTTGAATACAATGATACCTACACACAAACTAATAAGAGCTAGAAAAGAGAGAGAGAAGAAATATGTAGAGAAGAAAGTATGGTTGCTTGCTCTTGCTCAAGACAATTTGAGAGGTAATGTTGGCCTTCGACCGGTATATATAGTTTTTTCCCTTTGCAATTCATGCATAATAGAAGGAGAAGTCGAATTCTCCATTATTGGCTATTACTATATATGGTTGAATTAATTGACTTCTGATTAGAGAAGAAATTGAGTTAAGTGGCCACTGCTTGAGATGAACTGAAGTAACTTCGAGTTGGCATGAGACAAATATAACTTTGAGATTAATTTAGCCAATTTGACTTGGCTCATTTTCCTCTACTTTTTTAACATTTCGACTTAGGATAAATTTAGTGGTTGCATTAATTTTCTTTTTTTTTTGTGGAGAGAAAAGGAGAAGAAATTTAGGAGAAAAATAGAGAATTTGTGATAGGAAATGTTGTAACTTGTATATTTTTGTTTCATTCAAAAAATCACTTGAAAAATATTAAAAGATAAGGCAAGAGGGAGATGTAATAAATTGTATATCGGAATCAGAAACACAAAGGAAACAAAGTAATATATCGCAATCGCAAAGATGCAGCGGTTAGTTATAAAGTTACCACGGGAATCACCGATCGCTGATTGCGATAAAGGCGTATCTTGGAAACTGTGCAAAGACTTTGGAAAAGGCGGAAAAAGGTATCATTATGCATTTTATATGTATTTCTATTATAAAAGATTATAAGCGTTGAACAGGCCAGACCCGAAACTTATATATATTACATTTTAAAGTTTCGACGGTTCCGTGATCATCACGTAATGTTTTATATATGTGTATGTGGTATGCCGATTCCGATTGCGACAGGCCAGACCCGATAGTTTATATATGATGTGTTTTATAATTCTGGCGGGTCTGCAATATCGCAAGGTTTGAGTTCAAGCACCAGTGGAAAGCGCCGATTGCGATTGCGATGACGGACCCAAAAAACTCTACATTGATTTTTATAGTTCTTGCGGGTCCGCTATATCATAAGCCCTTCATATATATTTTGTTTATGCAGCTTTATATGTATTTCTATTATAAAGGATTATAATAGAAAGGTCGGACGTGAAGCGCATACATGTTATGATTTATAAGTTCGATGGGTCCGCAAGGCATACGAAAAAGCATATTTCAAGTTATAAGGCAGGTTTTCGGGCGGAGCAAAAAACGGTAAATGGTTTTATTGGAGCTCACCTGATCCCACTCAGCATTCAACACGTAGCAGTCGGGTGGAGAGAGGAAATCGCCCATTTCGGGTGGGTATTCTCTGGGCTTATGTCCCACCCAAAACCTTTATAGACCGTCTGATTTGAAAAGCGCAGATCTATGGTGGGGATGAATCGGCGGGAAAGTATACATAAAATTGTGCGGAGCTCGTATTGAAAGCGGAAGAAGCATGTTTTATAATATATTTTCATTATAAAGGGTTTACAATAGAAAAGCGCAGGTATAAAGGATTTACGCATAAGTCCAACACTTCCATAGTTATGTGACCTAAGGGTGCATAAGTTAAGTTTTACAGTGATTATCGGGCCGATTGCGATTTGCGATGGAAGTCAACGGAGCGCTGAACGAGCGAATTTGATAGGTTTATAAAGCAGAATTAACTCTTTTGAGTTCCATATTAATCAGAGGTTCGCGTTAATTTCACTATGTAAAGTGGAAAATCAGGGTTAGAGCCGTAGCTGAAGAGGAAGACAATCTGGTATGTTTCTTTGCATTTTGGCCAATCAGAATGCCCATGTAAGCCCAGGATTATACAAACTAAACGCGTTTCATTACGGCTAAAACGAATTAAGCATCATTAGGGCATTTACAGAGGAATTCGGCAGCGGATCAACAGAGCAAGCCAACAGTTATCATCCCCTTCTAAATCCAGTTATGTTTTTGTTATTTCATGTTCTTTGAGGTGTCTTTTACCCTCTGTAAAATTCTGTAATAGTTTTTACTTCATATAGTTAGAAAAGCAGTTAGATAATTTGGGCAGTTTCAGAAATCAACAACTGTTCCACAATGTATAAAAAGAGGAAAATTTACTAAGAAAGGGTTGGAATTTTGGAGAACCCGGAGACTAGGCCACTGTATTCCTGATATCATCGTTGATTAATGAAAGAATCAGAAGTTTCCATGAGTTGTTGCATATAATTTTGTAAGCTTCTCTGTCATGTGTCATGCTATGTTTTCTTCTTTTCAAGTATAGTAATGAAGCTGCAGGTCTTTATTTGCTTATGTAGATAAAGTTAAACTTCCTTAAAAGAGTGCTCCTATACTTGAAGTCCTCACTTCCTTTCTAAGTTATAGATAATAGTTTCTGTGAAAGACTAGCATATTGTCTATGGTTCAGTTCTCATCATCATAGTTCCTCTAAATTACAGATAGTAGTTTCTGTGAAAGATCGACGTATTATCTTTAACTTCTCCTTCAAACTTTCTTCATTCATCATTTATATCTAGCAACAAATGGCATTCTGAGATGTTCTGGTCATACATGTATTAAGAGTTAAAGACCAAGTTTTCCATGTCCTTCATTTGAGAACACAACAAACAATAAGTGACAGCAAATAATATTTATTAATGTCTTAAGCACAATTTCCCCACAGCCAGGAAATTGGTTTTTTAAGGTACAACAGGAAACAAGAGAAAATTTAGCGGGATGATGGAGAGGAAAAATAGGATAGGAAATAGGAGATAAAGAGGAGGGAAAATACGAAAGGAGAGATGAGAGGAAAACACACTAGGAGAGTGGAAAAATATGAGAGAAAAATTGCTTAATTGCCATGCCAACGCATCCTCTGGCACCTCACTTATGACTCTTCCAAATTCTTGCCACTTGTCCACTCACATTCGCTGCCACATGTCAACCCCTCAGAGTGCCACCTCATATTGCTAAAAATAGACACGCCAAAATAGGAAATACCCTAGAAAATAGGAAAAGGTATCAAATGCTAGGAATAGATAGGGGGACCCTACCTTACAAAGCATCCCTGCAAATAGGCACTACTAAAAATATAAATTTCATAGCATGCCCACAATATTATACTCATTAGACTCAAAGTTTAATGGGGAGCCAAAATATGTTGTTGGTGCTTCCATTTAATGATTGTTGAAAACATTAATTGCTCAAATTTTGATCAAACCACCACCATAAGACTTAGAACTTAGTGGGGAGTTAGAATACATAATCACTGCTGCCATGCGCCAACTGCTAAACATAGAACTTTCTTAGATTTGTATGAAAATACCATCGTTGGACTTGGAACGTAGTGGGGAACTCGAAGGTTTTACTAGACCTAGAGATGCGACCACTGCAAAAAATAGAAATTCCTTTGAATGTCATGAAATTATCCTCATCATATTTGTCTTTTGGTAAGGAATCCACATCCATGATCAAAATTGACATGCAAGCACTGTAAAAGATGTAAAGTACTCGCATGTCGCATGTAATTAACTCATTGGACTTAGAATCTTGCAAGGATTATAAATATATCATTATCTATGGCATGCAAGTCCTCAGGTGAATCTTGGTAAAGATAGAAAAAGCCATGCATGTTACTCGAAAAATCGTAATCTTGAGTTCAGAAGTACTTCGAATGTGATTGACACTTCTACAGTGTGCTTGGAACCCTGTCTCCGACAAAATAGGAAACTTGCTAAAAATATAAATCTCTCCAATCCATGTCAAAATGTGTTTGAGATATCATCCAATCAATCTTGCAACTAGTCTCCTTGGAAACCAACCCCCAACTTGTATCCATATATGCCTTTGAGCTTCCAACCTATTGAAATGTGTTAGTCCTTAACACTCTAAATTTGCATGGGGCAAATTTAGGGGTTAACATGACCAAAACATGGTGCACAATTATGTCTGATGGTTGGATTGATGATGTTTCTCAAATTTGTGGATGCATTTTTTTTGTAAATAAGATAGAATATATTACTTGGTAAACTAACATGTTACAAAATTTGGGTTGTGTGGGAAAGAGAACCCAACGCAAGGCCCAACCGAAAGACTAGAGAAGGTCATAACATTGCCTTTTTTACAGTACTACGCTGACAAACGAGGGTTCTAAGTACAAAGGTGGAAACTGAGAGGAGCCCTCTTTACAACATTCTCAAAATTGAGAGTATAGAAGCCGAGAAAGGAGAAGAAAGCATTGTTGCGGCCGATTGCGTCGATTTTGATTTCTTCTGCGACAGAAAGCCTTTTGCAGAGGAAGAAGAATGTGAACAAAGGAAGAAAAACAGGGAAGGAAACTGACGACATCACTCCTGGTTGGTGGTGACCCAGTCCTCATCCAGACAAATGGGAGTCTCTTGAGAGCTTCCCTCCTGTTGCGCGGTGGTGATTCGTCGACTCGTGGAGGCCCCAACGTCCTCTTTCTTGATGCTCGGGGATCCTTCAGCAGTTGAATGGACCTTCGCTGTCGACTTCTTCTTGATGATAGTATAATTCGGAGCGTCTCTGATGAATCTGCAGTGGTGGATGGCTTCTACATACATTACAAACTTCTCAGTGAGCCGGTCAATCTTTGTTTCTAGAGCCTTGGTGCGCTCCTCTTATTCCTGCATAGCAAGCCCCATGATGGTCTTCATTTGCCACCATGTTTCTATAGTGCGCGCGTAGAGGTTTTCGTGCGCCCGGGTGAAAGCAGGGTCTGGAATCCAGGCAAATTCGACGTCGACCTCCTCAGTGGTGATCTCTCTTTGGAGAACATTTGCTTGGGCTTCTAAATCAGAAATCTGGTGCTGAGTTTCCGGATTAACCATCGCCGCGTAGCACAGAGTTGTGCGCCTAGCAGATGTCTCTGCGTGAGTGGTAGGGGGCGGGCCCAAGGACTGCCAGTGGGAGGATGCGTGACTGCGCTCACTTCCCCGACATGGACCAATGGTGGAGTAAGTCCTCGGGGCCATGAGAGAAGCAGAAGGACTGGAGAGCGGGGGGAACCAAAGAGTGGCAGACCAACTAAGAGGGGAAAAGGCAGAGAGAAGAATGATGGGGAGAAGGGGGAGGGGTGAATTTATAGAAGCCGGGAGAAGGAGGGAGGCCGAGATGAAGGGAAGGGGGTGAGAAGGGAAAGCATGCGAAGATCTGATGAGGGGCGGTGGAGGAATGACATTGCAGAGAGGATGTGACTGAGAGGCGACGATCACACCAGGGAGAGGGGATGTGGCATTACGGGCTCTAGAATTAGGCGAGCCAAGGATGAGTCTGTACTCAAGCGCCATCCACCTATCCTTCCAACTGAGCAGAGAATCGACCTTGAAATGATGAAAGGTATGCGAACAATTATTGTTCAATAGAGTAGTTATCTTCGTCATTGATTGATGCACATTGCTGACGGAGTTCCCCTTCCTCCAATTCCTGCCATGCTTGGGACTTCATGCATAGGGTACCAGCCATACCCTCATTCGCTAGTCTGTTCGCGAGTTTATTTCCCTTCCTTCTGATTGCTTGAAAGTGGAGGCCAGCCATGCTGTCAATTCCCTGCTTGATTCATTGTATTATTTTGTTTAGGCGCCAGTTTTCCGAAATTTTGTCCACCTCGATACCCTGCTGAAGTTTTTTGCTGATTTGGGTGGCCAACGTGGAATCTCCTTCAACTATTAGAGGACTGAGGTTTAGTTCGTGTGCTATGGTGATGCCATGTTCCAGGGCATGAAGTTCTGCGGTTTTGTTTGTAGCTGAACCTATGTTGCCCTCATAAATCCAGATTATCTCTCCTTTGGAGTTTTTGAAGACTCCTCCAAAACCGGCTGGGCCCGGATTCCCTTTAGCTGCGCCATCGTAGTTGAGCTTGAAGGTCCCCTACTCTGGTGGCCGCCAAGTGTTATTTTTATTTTCTTGCCTAGGGAGGGGAGTGACTTCATGGACCTTGATTTGAAGGAGATCCAACATTGAGAGAATTCTCACTTCGAAGAAGGTGGGAGGGGCTTTGACAGTCTGAGTGGGAAGAGAGGTCACTGTTTCCCGGAGCGCACTTTTGATCTTTGAGATAATGAATTCCTCCTGGGTGGAGAAGCCACGAAAGATTCTTGCGTTGCGTTCCTTCCACAGAGCCTAGCAGATCAGACCAGGAATTAAATTCCATGCGCGGTTAACCAGAGGATGTGGGGAAAAGACTGTTCTCCAGTTCGCGATGGTACTTTGGATAGAAGAGGGGTCTCGATCAGAGCTTTTAAAGACCAAAGAAATCCAATTCCATAAATTGGACGTGAAAGGGCAAACATTTAATAGATGATTGGGGGTTTCTTCTTCTTGCTGGCAGAGGGGGCATCTCGAAGGGCCAATAAAGCCTTTTCTTCTTAGATTGTCCCACGTTAAAACTTTTCTGTGCATGACTAACCATAGAAAGATAGAAATTTTTGGCCAGTGCTTCCTGTCCCAGATTGCATTCCACTTCGGATCTGGTTGGAGTTGATCGTGCTTTGCTATGTATCTGTAGGCTTCTCTTAATATGAAGTGTCCAACTGAGTTTTTCCCCCATCTGAGTTTATCCTCAGCAAAGTCAAGGAGGATTTGTCTTTTTTGTAATTCTGAAGAGAGGTCCGACCAGGTTTGGGGGTTCATGTGGGGAATCCATTCCTCTTGTTTCATCCAATTTCTCCATCTGTCGTTTTCTTCACTTTTTCCTAATACTGGTTGACTTTGATCTTCCCTTTGTTTTTCATTTCATCCTTGATTTGGTGATAATGATCTTGATCAAGTTCCGGCCTTTGTTGCTAGGCATCCTCCCAGAAAAGAGCCTTGTTCCCGCTGCCTATTTCCCAGAAACTATGTCTTTGAATGATGTCCTTGTTCTCCCAAGCTTGATTCCAGATGACTGAACCTTTGATGTTTCCATTGAGCCTGATGATTTGCTCTTGCATTAAGGAGGGGGTGTACTTAGCTTTCCAAAGGATTCCCCAAGGGGAGTTGGGGTTGGCAATCCATCTCCAAAAGTTTTTGGCTCCCAGGGCCTTTCTCAGGAGGTCTATGTCTCTAAGACCAAGGCCACCATATTTTTTGGGCTTGCAAATTTTTTCCCATGCTACTAGAGCCCATTTTTGTTTCACCTCTGCACCTCGCCATAAGAAGTTTCTCTGAAGGTTTCTGATTTTGTTTGAAATCACTTTTGGGGCTGCCAGAGCCGAGTACAAGTAAAGTGGGATGGCCTGTAGGACAAATTTAACCAGGATAAGACGACCAACCAAATTGAGAGATCTGAAGGTCCAGTTGACAATTCTTTTCTCCATTTTGTTAATCAGGTTCTCCCAAGTGGCCCGGGAGAGAGGCCTATCTGTAAGGGGAACACCAAGGTAAGTGGAGGGGAGAGTACTAATGGGAATAGCTAGGAGTCTGGCGATGTTCCTACAAATGGGTAGCGGAGTGTTAAAGAAGAACAACTTGGATTTTAGGGGGTTGATGGAGGTACCAGAGGCAACAAAGAAGTCCGTCAGGATGGACATGAAGGAGGCAACCTCTTTAATAGAAGGGAGGCCCATGAGAAGGGTATCATCCACAAATTGCTGGTGAGTTGAAGGGGGGGCCAAGGCATGGGGCTGGAGACTAGAGAGCTTATTTTCATGTAGGGCAGCAGAGATAGAGCGACTTAGCCCTTCCGCCATTATAACAAAGAGGAAGGGAGAGATTGGATCCCCTTGCCTGATACCCCTTGAAGGATTGAAGGGTTGCGAAGGTGATCCATTCACGAGGATGGAGAAGAAAGCTCCTGACACCATTGCCATGATCCACTTGATGCTATCTTTGTGGAAACCAAATGCCTCTAGGACCTGTCTCATATAGTTCCAGCTAATTTTGTCAAAGGCTTTTGACATGTCTAGCTGAATCATCATACTAGGATTTTTTTTGGGATTTGAGAGAATGAATAAGCTCATGAGAGAGGATGATACTATCCATGATTTGTCTTCCTTCCACATAGCCAGACTGTTGATGGGAGATGAGGAGAGGGAGGATGACTTTGATTTGATTGGCCAGAACTTTGGAGATTATTTTGTATATGACATTGCAGAGGGCTATGGGCCTGAATTTTTCCGGGGAATCTGCAGAGATTCCCTTGGGAATCATAGTCAGGAAAGTAGAGTTAAGGGATTTAAGGACAGACTTTTGAATTCGAGATTCCTCCACTAGGGTATGTACTTCCAATTTTATGATAGGCCAACAAGCTTTGTAGAAATCAATGGTGAACCCATCCGGGCCTAGAGCTTTGCCATTGGGCATTCCCATGACCACATCTTCCACTTCCTAGAGAGGGCCTTTCGTTAGGATCATTTTGTTATGGTCCTTTGTGAGGATTTTGGGGATATTCTTGGTGATCTTTTTGATGTCCTGATCCTGATCATTCCTTGGCTCTTTGAGAAGAGAGCTGAAATAGTGGTTGAGCTTTGTTTCCAACTCCTCTTGAGAGTGAATGAGATGACCCTCTTGATTCTTCAGAGCCAGAATTCTGTTGTTCCTCCTGTGCTGTATCATTATTTTATGGAAAAAGGCCGTATTCATTTCCCCACATTTCAACCAATTTATTCTAGATTTTTGTTGCCACAACTTTTCTTCCTGAATGGCTCTTTTTTCCCAGCTTTGTTATAGTCGTTGTTCCTCTTGCTTACTGTTCTCCGTAAGCCCTTCTTCAATTATTTTTTGTTGGAGAAGTTCCAGTTGGTGTTCCAAGTTTTTTTATCCGTGATGATGTTGCCAAATGTATCTCTGTTCCATTTTTTGATTTCCTCTTTGATGTGTTTTAACTTTTGTTGGAAAGTATACATTTTGTTACCAGTTCTGATGGGAGAGTAAGTCCACCATTGTTTCATTTTATCCATGAAATCTTGGTGATCCAACTAGAAGGCCTCGAATCTAAAAGGCTTATTTTTCAGACCAATGGAAATTTGAATCTTGAGAGAGATAGGCCAGTGATCAGAGCCTGCTTGCGGAAGGATTCTCGCCTCCGTTTCCCAGGAGGTAAGGTAAGTTGCCTCGGAAAGAAGGAAGCGGTCTAAACAAGAGGCTATTTGATGGTCTCCTCCTCTTCTGTTATTCTAGGTGAATAAGCCATTGCTAGTGGGAATGTCGATGAGGTTGAGGTTTTCTATGGTAGCGAGGAAAGCCTCAGAGTCCTTGTCTAACTTCCGGATTCCTCCTTTCTTTTTAGATAAGTTAGTTATCATATTAAAATCACCAGCTATGATTTTGAGAGGGTGGTGCAGAGGGTCAAGGAGATTGGATATGATTTGGAGCATTTTGATACGGTCTGTCACCTTGTGCGGGGCATAAATATTAGTTATGCAAATGGTCTCGTTGGTGCCTAAGATTCTCAGGATCACTGTTATGGAATGGTGAGTGGCCAGAGAGGAAATAAGATCGAATTTAGAGTTTTTCCAAAGTGTCATTATGCCCCCCGCTGTACCTGTAGCCGTATTAGCCAAGGAGCTGTAAGGCTTGAAGCACGAGTTGAGAAGGAAGGGAGGGTGATTTGAATCAAGTTTCGTTTCTTGAATTAGCAGGATGTCGGGATGATCAGACATGATTCTGCTTTTTAAGATGCGTTTCTTCCCAAGACTGTTTAGTCCCCTAATATTCCAAGAGATGCAATTCATTGACATGCAGATGGGTATAGAGCCAGAGCCTTTACCTTTCCTTCATTGATTAGCTTGGCACCCAGTTCTTGAAGGAGCTGACTGGTGGTCTTTCGTCCTTGCTTTCTGCCTGAGCCTTTGAGGTTGAGTCCTTCTACTGGAATATTGGCTAATATGCCTTTTGAAACCGTGCTTTCTTGTAGTGTATGGTGAGCTTTGAGTTTTAATTCTTCCTGGAGGAGATAAGCTCCTTCGATTTTTTGTAACTGTTGTTTTGATATGGCATTTATTCCTTTTAATTTCCATTCCTCTGCAATTGTTGCAAGGTCTACCCCCTACAGAGCTTCCTCTATTGCGTTTTCCTCTAGTGTTTCCTCTGTTTCTACCTGCTGCATTTTTGTGTCCTCTTGCGCCTGCTCCTTTCCTCTGTTGGTGTTACCTGTATCCCTTTCATCGTGTTCACTATCTACTGGGTTCATTTCTTCCTCTCTTGCTTCATTTGCTATCAACTCGTTAGGATCCATTTGCTCTTGGGTACTGTTCAGTACATTGAACTGATTCTGGCTTGCTTCTTTAGATTGATTCTTCTTGGGGATAGCTTTTTTCCTGTTATTCTTGTTCCTGGAGATGACTTTGGTGAATCCTTCGCTGTCTTTTTGTTTATTTGCTTGCTCTTGCGTTTGAGGGGTTTTATTCATGGGACAGTCTCAGAAAAGATGCCCATGCTCATGACACTTTCTGCATCAGAAGGGAATATGTTCATAGTCTATACTTTGCAGCCAGACTTCATCCCTGAAGATTAATTTGATTTCTTCTGGCAGGGCACCAGAGACGTCTATATATACACAGATTCGGGCGTAGGAAACATAGTGGCCCGTTCTGGTGCCTTCAGACATTTTGATGTACTCCCCCAGCTGGTCTCCTATTCCTTTTAAGACTGAAGGAGCCCAATAATCAATTGGTAAGGAGTAGAGGCGTACCCAGACTGGAACCCTAGTAAAATCCTCTTTTTCCGGTGTGAAGTTCTCCCTCCAAAATCTCATGTATAAACTAGTTGAATTGTAGAAATAGGGTCCTCCTTCAAAAATTATGTCTCTATCTTCTAGGAGGTCAAAGATGACTGTGAAAAATCCTTTGGAGCCCAGCTGAAGTCTGATCTCCCCTTTGGGTGTCCATTTGCTCTGAATCCACCAGTTCAGGGCTCTTTTAGTTGGCCATATTCCCATGAACTTGCATATAACTGTGTGTTCCTACATGTATTCTCTATATTCAGCTACTCTGGGATCCTAGATTTCCAGTTCTGGGATTTTCTTGGCTTTGGGGTTACAATTATTCTTAGTCTTTTTCCCTTGATCCTGTGGCTGCTCCTGAGATTTTGAAGGATTGATGTTAGCAGGGAAGGGCGAGTTTGCGGCCTTGCCCTTGTCTACCCGAGTATATTTGGTTAAGCTTTTCCCTGTGTCAATGCGTAGTTATTTTTCTTTCTTTTTGGACGAAGTGGTTGTGGAAGTAGGGGTAGAGAATGTTGTACAAGTGATCACAACCAATGCCTCTTATGCTGCAATTAGAGGGATGTTGGAGAAAAAATATCTCACCATTTGGTGGACTCCATGTGTAGCCCATTGTTTGGACCTCATGCTTAAGGATATTGGCAATATTGAGTGGGTGAAGAAGCGTGTAGAAAAAAACCATAACTAGGTACATCTATAATCAATCCTGGGTTTTGAACATTATGGGTTTGTCCAATCAACCATTATAGGATTTGCAACAAACTTTCTTTCATTGCAATCCCTTGTTCAACAAAAAGCCAACTTGAAGAATATGTTTTAATCCCTTGTTCTGCATATCTCAATGGAGTAGATATGCAGAAGGGAAGCAGGTGGTTGGCCATATGTTTGAATTTTGTTTTTGGAGAAAGGCATAAGAGAGTGCTATTAAGTCACTGCTCTTGTGAGAGTTTTGTGGATAGTTTATGGTGATAATTTTTCCATGGGTTTTGTTTATGAAGCTTTGGATTAGGCCAAAGCGGAAATAAAATCAACATATTTGGATGAAAGAAAGAGTATCTTCCTCTATGGAGAATCATTAATAAATGTTGGAACAAACAACTCCATAGATATTTACATTCAGCTGACTACCACTAAAACCCAAGATATGTAATTTGAGTTTTCAAAGTTTATAAGTTCTTTTATTCATTAGAAAAGCCTTGCAAAACATTCGAAAACAATTGATGAATATTTTTTAATATTTTGTTTGTTGAAGGCACCATTACACAACTAGAGACAAAATATGGAAAGTTAGCTCATCTATATACCATGTAAGGGTGAATATATTAGAATGGCACCGAGTGCAATACATATCAACAACAAAATACATAATCAATGAGGCTCTAAATGGTCTCTAGTATCCAAAAACACCAAAGCTTGTACTATATTTTGTTTATCAGCATCAACTCCCTAATTTATCAACACCAAAGCTTGTACAAGAGTCAATATTAGACAAAGAAAGTATGCCCCTCTAGCAGCTACTCCTTTGTCCTTCATATAGGCACTCGACTTCCTGAACATGGCCTACTTAGCAACAGAACTTCCCTCAATAAATGATTGTTGAACTCAACCTCTAGAACTCTGCCTCCTCCATAAGGTTCGGCCTCCTCAACAAAGGAAAGTGTGAGATCTTCAAAACAGACCTAAAACTTGCTTTCAAACACATTAGGATTTAGCCCTCAAAATAGGCCCAAGTTCGGCCTTCTTTGTATCAGAACTTCGGTCCTGAAATTCAGACTCAACAAGGGCAGGTTACTACTCTCGAAACAGACCTAAAATTCGGCCTTTCACACTAGAATTCAGCCCTCTACACAGATCTGAAATTCGGCCTTCAAAGGAGATGGAATTCGGCCCTCAAGAACAGGTCTGCAATCAGCGTTCTAACCAGGGATAGAAACCTTCAAAAGGTGTGCCAAAAATCCTTCCAAAATAAGCCAAAAAACCCTTCCAAAATAGGCCAAAAATCCTTTCCATAAAGTTACTTCTAGTTCATCAGGTATGAACCTCATAACTCCTTTTCTTCGTTTGCTTGAACATATCCGAACTTGATTGAGTGAATGACTTGAAATGCTCTTTCTCATGCCTATTTATAGTGCATTCAAGCTCTATACTAGGTCGACTTGTCCAAAATATATAGTGAATATTCAAAAAAAGTATTTATCCTCAACTGTGAGGGAGTTCTATCTATTGTTGGAAAGGTCTTGGAAAAAGCTTACCAACCATATATGTAATGCTTCCATTTGAGTTGCGTAAATGGACTAAAAATGCACTCAAAAATAGGTTATCAAAATGGGGCATCAAAAATCCAAAAACAATATTTCGAAATATGTTATTGGAAGATGTAATTTTCTCTTTCATTTGGATAGCCTTTGACATCAATGACAACCTTTTGCTACACATAAACCATGTCATTCAATTGTTTTCACTCCAAACAATTCCTCTTCTTGGTGTGTACTCAAAAAATGCTCTAATTATGTTCACACCTCAAAGCACTACACGACTGGCTCAATATCCAAATTTTAATTTTTTGCAAATCAAGGCACTGGCTACCAAGTAGTTGCCACCAATACATTACAATAAGAGAAGAAGGCAAAAAAGCATTAGCAGATGATTTGGAAACTTGGACACAACTCTTCCAATGAGTAATATAATTTAAAAATTGAGATATTTCTTATTCGATCGATCCTTTATTTTGCTTTATATGGACATAGACATGCCATAGCTACTAGTACTCATTGAAATTCAAGAGAATGATATGTATCTCGTCTTGAATCTTGGAATCTAAAACCATGTGCTCAATGCATCTATAGAATCCCTCTTTTCACTTCCCATCTGCCTCAAAATTTTGTGTAATGGTGCCTTCAATGAACAAAATATTAAAAAAATATTCAACGAACAAGGCTTTTGTACTATATTTTGTTTATCAGCACCAACTCCTTAATTTAGAGACAAAATATGAAAAGTTAGCTCATCTATATACCATGTAAGGGTGAATATATCAGAATGGCACCGAGTGCAATACATATCAACAACAAAATACATAATCAATGAGGCTCTAAATGGCCTCTAGTATCCAAAAACTATACTACAAGCTACGGGGCCACTAGCCTACTACAAGTCTACATATTAGTGATCAACATGATCACTCCTCATCATGGTCAAACTCATCACCACTACTTTACATGAGATCATCAATAGGAGCTACATAAACATCATTTTTCCTAGAGTCTTAGTACTCCTCATACTCCTCTGTACTTTCAATAGTACTAGAAGTAGCAACGAAACTAGACCTAATGGAAGCACACGTTGGTCGAGATGCATGACTAGTGCCTTTCATTGGTTGTTTTCCTTTGCTTGATTTAGCTACTGGTTCTAGTTCCATTGCCACTACGAAATCTACATTGGGATCAACCCCCCCAAATCCATGGCATAAATATCAAAATCAACATCAAACTCAACACGCTGAGTCTCCTCCCCCCATTCTGATGTTGGATCCATATTGTCCAACACAATGAGATCTAGATTAAGTCTTCTATTCAACAACTAGTTGCACCTTAGTTGAATGTTGTACTGCACGAAGACGATAACATTTAATCTTTTTTATTCCAATCAGCTTCTCTTCTTTGTGTGTATTCGCTCAAAAACAAACCAATTATGCTGCCAAATAGAGGGACTGCAAGCTTGGCTGAGGACTCTAATCGCAAACATTTTCAATTGAGGACGTTGGCTGCAAAACGACTCCCACCAATGTGCTGCAAAGTCAAGGACATTAGTTAGTTACATTGCACAACAATTTTGATTCTAAGTTTGGCTAAAAAAGCAAGTATTTACCGTTTCATTTGTAAACAATTGAACTTTAAAAGAAAAACAAATTGGAATTGCTTAGCTGGTTGATCTACACTCTTCCCATCTTTCCCAAGTCTTTTACAATAGTACCCGAGGCCTTATTGAAAAGATAGATCTATTTATGTATTTCCAACTAGTTGGATTGCTTAGGGACAATGCGTTCCACACAGTCGTACAATTGATCTCTAACCTTCCTAATGTGATCTTCTCATAGTTGAGTTTTATAATGATACTTTGGGTTCGGGAAATACCCGGTTGCATGTATAGGATGATGGAGTTGATAGTTCCATCTGTTATCAGTGATCTCCTAAATAGGCCCATATTTACCTACTCTATCTTTGTAGCCTACTCGTATCTGCTCCTTTTCTTGATCCATAGCCTTAGATGTAGCCCATGGCCATTTTTTCCCCATCCACCAATTGTAACACGTTAACGAGGGGCTCGTCAATTTCGCAACTTCTGCAGACGTTTTCCAAAAAGAGTTGTCAAAAACATTCTTTTTGATGTCTTTCCTGATGATGAACCAAACTTGTTGGTTTGAAACGTCAACAACATAATTCTATGTGATGGTCTCGGAAGATGCTTCTCAGTTTTGTTGACCTACGTATTTGGTCATTCATTTGAAATTAATTTATCTGTCTCATCTTATCTATATCTCCTCTATAAGAGGTAATTTCTATACTATTCAACAATAATTGTTAATTTTAGGCAACAATGGTATGTTCTATGCTTTAGAGCAATTTTACTTCAATTTCTTTATTAGCCCAATATCAATATCCAGTTTAGCAATCATATCGACATGATAGTAAAATGTAGATAGAATATAAACATAAACAATAGAAGACAAGCCAAGATAGGAGGACGCAAGATGTGGCACCAGCTAGGGACAAACCCCAATGTGGGGAAACCCTTTATCAATTCTTCTTATAGTCTACAATAGTTCAGCAGAGAGAGATAGTACAATTTACAAATTCTGATAATTTATAACAGCAACAAAAGAGCCCTAATCAGAAAAGTCAACGATGGTCAACAAGGCGAATTTGACCCTCAAAAATTCGGCCAACTTTAGTCAACTTTGGCCTCCAAACAGCAAGATGAAACAAACCTCAAAACAATCAAATTCAACCCAGTCAAAGTCTGGTCAAACAGTCAACCTGTGGTCAGCCATAACCACAGTCAATGCTGGGCAAACAATCAACGAATTGCCTCGATTTCTGTGCCCAGAAATGCGGCTTGCCCAATCAGAGATAACCCTCACAAAAACACAGTCAAACAGGTCAACGCTTGGTCAGCAGTGCCCGAAACAACCTTCTGGAAATTCGGTCAAACATGGTCAACACTAAAGCAGAAAATGCCCTTCCTTTCCTTCGCACGTGTGGAGAGAGGAGCTGCCCAGAAATCCGACCCAATTAGATTAGGAGAGAGAGAGATGTGTGAAGATGAGTGTGTCCAAATGCGGATGAGGCATCATGTATTTATAGGCTAACGTTGAGGATGATTCTGAGCCTACATGAGTTTGCTGGCCGACCTTGACAATTTGTCCATAATATAAATAAATTCATATCTTCATTTGTACATGTCAGAATCAGACGATCTTTAGATCAATCCTACACCTCTCGGAGAGAGGAATCCAAGAAAAATATGAGTTGTCATAATTAAGATGGCCCATGTGGATTTTGGCCCTAGTTGCCAATTTTAACAATAACCAATATTGCTAGAGGATGGATTGAAGCAAGGATTGGGAGTGATGAGAGCATTCCTTTCAAAATGCTGTTGGGAAAATAACACGCGCAAAATGCGAAAGTAGTTGCAAAAAATATGAAATATAGATCTTTAAGCTACTTGTAGACAAATACTACTTATTTAGAAGTTAGAAATGTCGTCATTAGTAGATTAATTATTAGAGCATCAACTTTCCACCATTTAGTTCACATATGAGATCAACTATCTATTAACGCAGATAACAGGAAGTAGACAATGAAATTTTGAAATGAAATAATCCGTCATGACCAAACAGTTGTGCGATGCATATAATGGTTATCAAAATAAGTTATGTGCCCAATTAGCAAAATAGATCTTAGAGGTTGAAAATTACTAAATGAGGCTAAAGTCTCTGATAATTGAGAAGTAAACAACTGAAAAAGTAGAAACGATTTTCTTATCTACTTTTGTGTCCTCTTGCCATGAGCAACTTCTTGCTCTAACATCATGTGATTTATGAGTAGGAAGGGTACCATTCTGAGCTGCACAACCCCCATGTGGTTGTGGAGGTTATGAACCTAAAATTGCTAGAGTGCTGTTGACAATGGCAAGTAGATGGGGATGACATCTCAAAAATATCAATATATTAATCCTACATTGCACGAAGTGCTGAAACGTTTTAGACTTTTCGAAACGGGTACTTTTAGAAATGTTACCTCCCAAAAATTGAAATGTCAGCCAAAACGTCATTCATATATATATGTATATATATATATATAAAGAAATTTATAAATAAGTGAATAACTCATTATCTTGCAAGAAAAAAGGGAATAAGACCGATAGATGACAATTTAGAAGGAAAACCAATTCTATATTAACTCTCATAGATGATTACATGATGGTTGAGTTTTGGCCAAGTTTCGGAGTTTCGGGCACCAGTATGCCCCGAAATAGATCAGTACTGCTCCAGTTGGAAATACATAAATAGATCCGTCTTTTGTGTGGAATGTGCTGCAAAAGTATGTGTACTCTATTTTCATATCATTAGAGGTACACATACTTTTGTAGCACATTCCACACCACTATAAGCCCAAGGTCACAAGTTAAAGCCTTGTAACAACCATATGAGGCCTTGCACGGTTATATTTGTATCAAGTCTGTATGTGGCCTTGGTCTTGGTGCAATATCACTCAGATAATTCTCATCATTGCAATTTCACAAAGTCAACTTTCACATTTCTTGAGGTGGTTCACATTTCCTAATGCATGTGGTCTTGGAAGTCAAAAAGTCAACTTGGTCCCATATTATTAAACTCGATGAGAGGATGACATGGCACATTGAATATTTCCAAACAGTGAAGGCATTATCAATGTAGAACCAGTCTAAGTTGGTCAAGAAGTATTATAGCCAGGTGGAAAAATAGGGGCAATATTGAGCAATTTTGGACATTCATTACGTCAAAAGTGGTCTATAGGAAAAGAGGAACAAAACCCATGTGTCAAAGTTTCTAGGTTTCATAGTGTGTTAGAGAACTAATAGAAGGGCATGATGACATGGTAGGGTAGTGATGATGTGGCAACGCAGGGCAAGATGTGGATAAGCAAAGTAAGACCCAAATGAAATCAAGGCAGGTTACAACAAACCCATATGGCAAAATCATCAGATTCACCAAGGTATTGAAGATCAAGTAAAGGGTGGTGAAGTTGAGTTTACTATTCATTAATTGTCAAGACGAGTCACTGTTATGGATAGTGAAGTGGAATTTTGGGGTGTTACGAACCAAGAAGTTTATGAGTGGACAAAAATATAGTTGGAAAGTCAAGAGTCTTGTCTTGAAGCAAATTGAATTCCAAGAGGACTAAGTTGAGTTCCATGGAGCAAGTGCAACATGGGCTTCCAAAATTTACTATTCTTTATATTTGGTCTTCAAGGGACATGGTAAAAGGGAATGTTGGACCTCCAAGGGAAATTTGAGTCAATCAGGCCCTTACTGGGTAAATTCATGAATGTAATTGTAATATTTTATTAAATTTTCTTAGTCTCCAACATGTGGATGACAAGAAAATTATTTTCTTGGAGGAAGAGTCCAACTAGCTATAAGCTAACCAACCATTATCTAGTTGTTATATATATTTTTTAAAAGGCAGCCTTTCCTCTAGAGATGTTGCTGTTGTAGTTTTGTGAGATCATATGCCATAGTAAAAGGAACTCATTTGCAAACCTGTACACACACATTGTGTTGGTTGGGTTTTACTATCTTGTTTCTTGTTGGCTTATTGTGGTATCCATGCTTAAATTTGAAATTATTTTCACCGAGTAAGGTTACACAGAGGGTTGGAGGAATGATCCATTTAGGGGTTACATAACCATGTGGAGAAGATAAACTAGGGCACTAGCCTGCTTTATTTCTTTGTTGCGGGTGGATCACTCCGACAAAGGTTAGACCATTCCAGAAAGGAACTTTCGTTGGGGGAAGTGTTTGTATTTCGTCACATAGTTGATTCGAAGGAGAACACCACGCTAGAGCCACTTCTAGTTGAATATGAAAAATGGAATGGGTTTTAAGTTAAAAGTGGGGGTGACTTCTCTTCAGAGACCAATCTCAATTTCCTGAACAAGTGTAAGGTTGACTTAGAGACAAGTGTGTTTCACAACTCGGCTCATGAGGTAAATTTGTTGTGGCAAAAGGGTAAGAAAAGCAAAATAACCATCTTATTTATAAATGATCAAAGTGTTTTTTAAACGCTTTTGTTTTAGTTTAGGATAATTAGCTTGCTATTTATTTCAAGTTTTATCATAAGGAAACATTTTCATTTACCTTGGAGTTGATAAAACAAAGTTATATATATATATATATATATATATATTTTGTGAATAAGATAAATCATAAAATATATTACTGAAAGAAGTGAGTAATTACATTGGTTGGTTTGTGAGGGGGAGAGAACCCGACATAAAGACCAACAAAGTAGTTTGATTTGGCTTCAATATTCCTCCTATTACAATGAAACCTTGGCAAAATTGGGTTCTGTAGCCTAAGGTAGATACAATGGAGTAACCAGACATGAACCCTTTTTACAACATACTAAAAAATGAGTGTATAGATTATAGCTGTTGCAATATAGACTAGGCATGGGGTGTTTATTTCTGAGACATGGTAGTCTACAACAGTCAGGCCTCTGCGGGGGAAAAGAGACAAAAAAGGGCTTGCCATAGTCATTCTTGGTTGGTGGTGACCGAGTCTTCGTCCAGGCTGATGGGAGTCTCCTGAGTGCTCCCCTCCTGCGGTGCGGTGGTGTTCAGACGACTGGAGGAGGCTCCAACGTTCTCTTTCTTGATACTTGGTGAGCCTTCAGCTGCAGAGTGAACTTTCGTAGTCGATTTCTTCCTGATGACAATGTATTGTGGAGAGTCCCGAGTGATGAACTGACAATGGTGGACGACTTCAACATAGATTACAAACTTCTCAGTGAGACTGTCAATCTTGGTTTCGAGCACCTTAGTGTGCTCCTCCTGCTCCTGCATTGCAAGACCCATGATTGTTTTCATCTGCCACCATGTTTCTATAGTGCGCGCATAAAGATTCTCGCGCGCCCTGGTGAGGGCAGGATCAGGGATCTAGGCAAAGACCGCGTCAACCTCAGACGAAACCTCTCTGAGAAGAACATTAGCTTGGGTTTCCAGATTGGCGATGCGCTCTTGAGTTTTCGGGAGGACGACTGCCGCGTAGTTCAAAGTTGTGCACCTCGCGGAGGTCTCAATGCGGGTAGTGGGGGGTGAACCCAAAGAATGCCAACGGGAGGTTGTGCGACTGCGCGCAACTACCTGACTAGAGGTAGGGGTGGAACAACGCTTCGAGGCCATGAGAAAACCAGAGGGACAGGGGAGCGATAGGAGCCAGAGGGCGGAGGAAAAGCAGGGGGGAGAGAGGGCAGAGGGAATGATGGGAGGAAGAAGGGTGAGGGGGAAATAAATAGAGTCCAGGGGAGGAAGGGAGGCAAGGTGCGGAGACAGGGGGTGGGAAGGAGAAGCGTGCGAAGAATGGAGGAGGGGTAGTGGGGGAAGAGCCTTGCAGAGAGGATGTGACGGGAAGGCGGTGACCGCACAGGGGAGGAGGGAGGTGGTAGAAAAGGCCAACACATCAGGCGTGCCAAGGATGGATCTGGGCGTGTGTGCCGCAGTGTCATCCTTCTTTCGGTACTTAGAATCATCCTTGAATTGATGGAGGGTATGTGAACAATTATTGTTCAGTAGTCTGGTTGTCTTTGTCATTGATGGCTGCGCAGTGCTGACGGAGATCACTATCCTTCAGGTCATTCCATGATCTGGAGTTCAGCCGAAGGGTCCCCGCTGTACCCTCATTTGCTAATCTGTCTACTAGCTTATTGCCATTCCTTCTGATGGCCTGAAAGTGTAGGCCTGCCATGCTGTCTATTCTGTGTTTGATTCTCTGAATGATTTTGTTTAGGCGCCAGTTGTTCGAAACTTTAGCCACCTCGATACCCTGCTGAAGTTTTTTTCCAATTTGAGTGGCCAGAGTAGAGTCCCCTTCCATGATCAAAGGACTGAGCTTTAGCTTGTGCGCGATGGTAATGCCATTTTCTAGAGCATGAAGTTCAACAACGTTGTTTGTTGCTGAACCTATGTTACCCTCATAAATCCATATTATTTCTCCTTTTGTGTTCCTAAAGACACCTCCAAAACTGGCTTGGCCTGGGTTACCTTTAGCTGCACTATCGTAGTTAAGCTTTATGGTGCCTAGCTCCGACGACCTCCATATGTCTTTTTGTTTATCATTCTTGGAGGGGGAGGGGACTTCGAGAACTCTTATCTGGAGAAGGTCCAGCATAGACAAAATTCTCGCTTCTGAGTTGGTGGGAGGGGCATTGGAAGTCTGAGTAGGTGAAGATACCACTGTTTCCCGGATAACGCTTTTGATCTTCGATAATATGATTTCCTCCTGAGTAGAGATGCCTTGGAAAATTCTGGCATTGCGTTCCTTCCATAGTGCCCAGCAGATTAGACCCAGAATTAAGTTCCATGCACGATTAACCAAAGGATGAGAGGAGAAAGAAGGTCTCCAGTTCGCGATGGTGTTCTGTATGGAGGAGGGATCCCGATCCGAACTGTTGAAGACTAGGAAAACCCAGTCCCAAAGTTTGGACGCGTATGGACATTCATTCAGGAGATGATTGGGGGATTCTTCTTCTAGCTGACATAGATGGCATCTGGAGGGGCCAATGAAGCCTTTTCTCCTTAGGTTGTCCCAAGTAAGGATCTTCCTGTGCAGAACCAACCATAGAAAGATTGAAATTTTAGGCCAGTGTTTCCTATCCCAGATAGAATTCCATTTTGGGTCTGGTTGAAGTTGATCAAGCTTGGCTATGTATCTGTAGGCTTCTCTTAAATTAAAGAGACCTGCCGAATTTTTGCCCCATTGGATTTTGTCCTCTGAGGAGTCATGAAGGATTTGTCTTTTTTGAAGTTCTGTTGAGAGAGCAGACCAAGCCTGTGGATTACTATGGGGAGGCTAGTCCCCTTGATCTAGCCAGATTTTCCATCTGTCCTCATTCGTCCTTGGTTTCCAATATTGGCTGACTCTAGTCCTTCCTTTATTTTGCATATTGATCTTGATTTGATGGTATTGATCTTGATCGAGTTCAGACCTTTATTGCCAAGCATCCTCCCAGAAGAGAGCCTTGTTTCTGATTCCTATCTCCTAGAAGCCGTGTTTTTGTATTATTGCTCTGTTCTGGCACGCTTGATTCCAGATCACTGATCCTTTGATGCTGCCATTTAGCCTAATAATTTGCTCCTGTGAGAGGGAAGGGGTATACTTAGCTTTCCAGAGGGTTCCCCAGGGGGAGTTGGGGTTTGCAATCCATCTCCATAGAGTTTTGGCTCCCAGAGCCTTCCCCAGGAGGTTTGTGTCTCTGAGACCAAGACCATCGTCTTTTTTGGGCCTGCAAATTTTTTCCCAAGCAACAAGAGCCCATTTTTGTTTTACCTCTGCGCCTCTCCATAAGAAATTTCTCTGCAGGTTTCTGATCTTGTTGGAGATTGCTTTTGGAGCTGCCAGAGCCGAGTACAAGTAGAGCGGGATCGCCTGTAAAACAGATTTGACAAGGACTAGACGACCTGCCAGATTGAGAGATCTAAAGGTCCAATTGGCAATTCTTTTTTCCAGCTTGTTGATCAGGTCTTCCCAAGTCGCCCGAGAGAGTGGCCTGTCTGTCAGGGGGACCCCAAGATAGATGGAGGGGAGGGTGCTAATGGGGAAATCAAGGAGTCTAGCAATGTTCCTTCGGATAGGCAGAGGGGTGTTAAAGAAGAACAACTTGGATTTCTCAGGGTTGATGGAGGTACTAGAGGCAGCAAAAAAGTCTGACAGAATGGTCTTGAAAGAGGAAGCTTCTCTGATGGTTGGGAGCCCCATGAGCAGGGTGTCATCCACGAATCGCTGGTGCGTGGAGGGGGGAGCCAAGGCATGAGGCTGTATACCAGAGAGCTTGTTGTCATTCAAAGCAGCAGTAATTGAGCGGCTTAACCCTTCAGCCATGATGACAAAGAGGAAGGGAGAGATAGGATCCCCTTGCCTGATACCCCTGGAAGGATGGAAGGGTGTCGAAGGGGAGCCATTCACGAGGATGGAGAAGAATGCTCCTGACACCATTGCCATGATCCATTTGATATTATCTTTGAGGAAACCAAACGCAGCCAAAACTTGTCTCATGTAATCCCAACTAATCTTGTCAAAGGCTTTGGACATGTCTAATTGAATCATCATACCAGGCTTCTTTTGGATTTTGAGAGAGTGGATGAGCTCATGAGAAAGGATGATACTATCCAAGATTTGTCTACCTTCCACGTAACCAGATTGGTGATGAGAGATAAGGAGAGGCAGGATGGATTTCAACCGATTGGCAAGGACTTTTGAGATAATTTTGTAAATGACATTGCAGAGGGCTATAGGCCGAAATTTGTCCGGAGAGTCAGCTGATTTGCCCTTGGGAATCAGGGTTAGGAATGTGGAGTTGAGGGCTCTTAGGACAAACTTCTGAATGCGGGATTCTTCCACAAGGGCATGGACTTCCGATTTAAGGATGGGCCAACAAGCTTTATAGAAATCTATGGTAAAACCATCCAGGGGATTTTCCATTGGGCATCCCCATAACCACTTCTTCCACTTCCTGGAGGGACACTTTTCTTAGGAGCATTTTGTTATGCTCTTCAGTAAGGATTTTGGGGATGTGGTTGGTGATTTTTTTTATATCTTGATCCTGGTCATTCCTTGGGTCTTTGAGAAGAGAGCTGAAGTAATGGGTGAGCTCTGCTTCCAACTCCTCTTGAGAGTGAATGAGTTGTCCCTCTCGGTTCTTCAGAGCCAAAATTTTGTTGTTTCTCCTGTGTTGTATCATTGATTTATGAAAAAACAATGTTCTTTTCCCCACATTTCAGCCAATTGATTCTAGATTTTTGTTGCCACAACTTCTCTTCCTGGATGGCTCTTTCCTCCTAGCCTTGTTGTAATCTTTGTTCCTCTAGCTTGCTGCTCTCTGTAAGCCCTTCTTCAATAATGTTTTGCTGGAGAAGCTCTAGCTTGAGCTCCAAGTTTTTTTTTTGAATATTCCGTGATGATATTGCCGAATGATTCTCTATTCCATTTTTTGAGTTTGTCTTTGATATGTTTTAGCTTTTGTTGGAAAGTATATATTTTGTTGCCGGATCTAGTGGGAGGGTTGGTCCACCATTGTTTCATTTTATCCATGAAACTCGGGTGATCCAACCACAGGGCTTCGAATCTAAAAGGCTTATTTTTAGGACCATTGGAAATCTAGATCTTGAGAGAGAATTCGCGCTTCTGTTTCCCAGGAGGTGAGATAAGCTGCCTCCGATAAGAGGAAGCGATCTAGTCGAGAGGCAATTTGTCGATCACCTCCTCTTCGGTTATTTAATGGTTGTGAGGAAAATCTCTGAGTCCTTATCTAGCTTCCGAATGCCACCTCTCTTCTCTGCCAGATTAGTTATCATATTAAAATCACCTGCTATTATTTTGAAAGGGAGATGAATGGGATCAAGCAGATTAGAGATGCATTGAAGCATTCTAATTTTGTCTATCACCTTGTGAGGGGCATAGACATTGGTTATGCAGATGCTTTCATTGGTGCCAATAATTCTCAGGACTGCTGTTATAGAATGATGAGTGGCTAAAGAGGATATGAGGTCAAACTTAGAGTTTTTCCAAAGAGTCATTATCCCTCCCGCTGAACCTGTGGTTGAGTTAGCTAAGAAGTTGTAAGGCTTAAAACAAGAGTTGAGAAGGAGAGAAGGGTGAATTGACTCAAGTTTGGTTTCTTGAATTAGAAGGATATCAGGATTGTCAGATAGGATTCTGTTCTTCAAGATTCGTTTCTTCCGAGGACTATTAAGTCCTTTAATATTCCAAGAAATGCAATTCATAAGCATGGAGAGGGGTTTAGGGCTAGAGCTTTTACCTTCCCTTCATTGATTAGCTTGGCTCCTAGTTCTTGGAGGAGCTGACTGGTGGTCTTTCGACCTCTTTTCCGACTTGGACCTTTGAGGTTGAATCCTCCTACAGGAATGTTGGCTAAGATGCCCTTTGATGCTATGCTTTCTTGTGCGGGGTGGAGAGCCTTGAGTTTTAAATCTTCTTGGAGGAGGTAAGCACCTTCTATTTTTTGTAACTAGTGTTCTGGTATGGCTTTTATTCCATTTAGCTTCCATTCCTCAGCAATGGTTGCTAGGTCTACCCCCTCTAGAGCTTCTTCTATGGCGCTTTCCTCTGGTGTTTCCTCTAATGCTATTTGCTCCATTTTTGTGTCCTCTTGTGAGTGCTCCTTTTCTCTGTTACTGTTGACTGTATCCCTGTCATCGTGTTCTTTGTCTGCTTGGGTCGGCTCCTCTTCTCCTGCTTCATCTCCTGTTGGATAGTTTGGATCCATTTGTTCCTGAGTGATGTTCAATGCATCAAACAGATTCTGACTTGCCTCCTTATGTTGATTCTTCTTGGGGATCGCCTTTTTCCTGTTGTTCTTGTTCTTGGAGTTGACTTTAGTGTATCCTTCACTGTCTTTTTTGTTTGCTTGCTTGCTCGGGAGGTTGAGGGGCTTTGTTTAGAGGATAGTCTCGGAAGAGATGACCGTGCTCATGGCACTTCCTGCATCTAAAGGGGATGTGTTCATAGTCTATACTTTGAAGCCAAACTTCATCCCTGAAGATTAATTTTATTGCTTCTGGAAGGGCTCCAGAGACGTCTATGTATACGCAAATATGGGCGTAGGAAACGCAATGACCATTTCTGGTTCCTTCTGACATTTTGATGTACTCCCCCAGCTGGTCTCCTATACCTTTTAAAATCGAAGGAGGAGCATAGTAATCAATTGGTAAGGAGTAGAGGCTTATCCAAATTGGGACTCTTGTGAAATTCTCCTTTTCTAGTGTGAAGTTGTCCTTCCAGTATCTCATGTATAGTCTAGTTGAGTTGTAGAAATAGGGATCTCCTTCGAAGATTCTATCTATGTCTTCTAGGAGGTCGAAGATGACTGTGAAAAATCCTTTCGAACCCAGCTGAAGTCTTATCTCCCCCTTAGGTGTCCACTTGCTTTGTATCCACCAGTTTAGGGCTCTTTTGGTTGACCATATGCCCATGAACTTTCATATTATTGCATGTTCTTGCATGTATTCTCTGTATACTGCTGCTCTTGGGTCTTGGGTTTCTAGCTCCAAAATTTTCTTGGCTATGGGGTTGCAGTTGTTCTTTGTCTTTTTCCTTTGTCCTTGCATCTGCTCCTGAAACTTTGTTGAGTTTGTGGCTGTGGAGGAGGGGATGTCCAAGGCCTTTCCGTTTGCTGAGCGAGTTTCTCCGTTTTTCTCTTTCTCTATTTCTCTGAGGCGGTTCTTTTCGCTGAGAGAATCTGGTATCTCCATTATCAGAGGTTCGTCCTGGGGGGCAAAAGGCCGCGCTGGAGGCAAACTTTGTGAAGAAAGAACCCTGGTTTGGAGGCCGACCAATGACTATATCCTTGAATGAGTGGGCACCTAGGTTGAGGTGCAGTTCCCCCTGCATGGCCCAGACCAGTCTCGCCAGAGGAGGTCGTGAAGAGTGCGGGCATTGGGATTAGGTTACGGGTACCATTGTTTGCAACCGCGTTCTATGACCGTTCTATCTACCAAAACAAAGTTATATATTAACCAAGGATTGATACTATGATTTTTTAAGGTTTTATTGCATATATTTTGTTGTTGTAGCATTGTCTGTTTTCACTATTGTTACAAAACAAATCTGCAGTTTTTCTACGGTTCCACATTATGACCATGTAATTATTTTCATTTGGAATCTTATTGGTAGGCTCTAATATCAATATACTTACTGGTCTATAAATTTAGAGTCAAAATAATAATTATTCTAGCATAGTGCCTTGTGGGATTTGATCCTAGGACTTAAGTAATTTTATTTGCAGGCACTGCCCCCTCGGTTCAGAAGGTGGATTCATGTCCTGTGCGGAACTGCAGTTTCAAAAATCAGAACCACAGTTCCAACCTTTTTTCGCGCATCCTGGAAAATCGGAATTGTATCAGTTCCATTCCAGATTCCGCAAGCCCAAACTGCGGTTCCGACATGGTTCTGTTGCTGTTTGCAACCGGTTTTGGGACAGGGTCGGATGGTTCCGTGGCATCCATTTATTTATATATAATTTTTAACTAGGTTTCGTTTTTCTAGCCATGGTGGATCGATAATTTAGAGTGATTTGGGCTAGACCCAAGATCAAACTTTTTGATTGCCACTATACCACCAAGAGTATATCCAAATTGCCTGTAAGATAAATATACTAGGAATATATGACTTAGCAAGAATCGGGACATCTCTTATTGACCATGAACAGAGTAACTCCTTGGGGTCGCCTATTCCTCTAGCCTCATCATAATGGGATTAACATGTCATTTAAGGAATCGAACTTGGGTGGAGAGGGAGTTAACGTCTTGTCTTAACCACTCATCCTACCCTTACTTGACAATTTATTTAACTAAGGTTAAAGTGGGGCTTCCACTGAGTTAAGGGCGAGTTAGGGAAAAGAGAGGATGAGGTTAAAAGGCATTTCACCCCTTTTTTCCTCATTCTTGGATCTTTGAAGAGTTTGCAGAAGAGAGGAAATAGCCAACTTTTGAGATCATGTTTGTGAGTGGTTTGAGGAGCGCTTGGAGGAGGGAAGGAGGAGCTTGGAGGAGTAAAAAAGGGCTGCCTCCTAGAAGAGCTAAAGAGGTAAGTGCAAACTCCAACTAACTCCCTCATTTTCTTGTGATTATTGTTTGTATTTTTTCGCATCCCTCTCTTACTCTTTCCCATTCTTTCTTCTTGCTCATTTTATTGTAGGTTGTCCATCTAGATTCTAAAATGGTGTTCTTTTGGATTATCATTCCGCTTTTGGTTTCAATGGTGTTGGTGGGGGGTAGGCATAGAAAGGAAGAAGTGGAAGATGAGGATAATGGTTGTAGTGTCGCACTCATAATGACCCAATTTATGATGAGGAGGAAGGGTTAGAAGAGGAAGGGGATGAAGAGGGCACTGGAATGCAAGGGGGAAAATTTGTATTGACACCCTTTCAGAATTATGTGACAAAACTTGAGGGGGGAAAAGGTGGTGAAAGCCTTTGTGAGGAAAACCTTAGAGGGGTTCATATACCTGTGTGAGGAGGCATCTTTGTTGGGTAATGGATAATGATGACATAAAGGGTCCCATAGGGATCTCAGTTTTCCTTAATGTTGTTAGTTTTAGTAACCTCAGACAGGTGTTCTTGTTTTGAATTTGGTTAGAGAGGCTAAGAAACACAAGATCTCCAGGACCTAGGGAAAGTTTAAGGAGAAAACACCCAAAGACAATTCAATTAAATTAATTGATCGATAATTAAAAATTTCCTAAATCTAACTTAGGGAAATTGATTAATTAAAGATAAATTAATTGAGAAAAGTGATATTGCTCTAGAAACTCATGAATTTAGTTTGACATGATCTTAGTTGTTGATGAAGATTTAATCATGGCTGTTGGTTCACCAACGAGAGATTATAAGAGCAAGTCGATGGGTAGAGGAGAAGACACACCAAAGACACACTAGTGAGGTGAAGTTCCTTGGCAGATCGAGCTAACCAACTGCAAAGGTCAAGCTGGGATGCAAAGATAGAGAGGGAGCAATGACATTAATTCCAGAAGAGGTTCCAGTTCCGAAGAGGCAACAATAGAGAGGCCGAGATAATTTTCCAGAGGGTCGGAGAATCGCTTCTAGAGGCAATAACAGGCATGACCTCTGATTCAGAGGCAATTTCGGGCAGTGCGAGTTATAGGCTGCACAAAGGTAGTGTAGAGGCCTACGTAGGGGTATTTCAAGGTCAGTTTTTGAGCAACAGTTCATTGCAGGATTGCTTGTGGAGAAGCGAAAAATTTCCTTAATAATATGGGCTAGATTATTTGATGAGGATTGCCAGTTTGCCATCTAGATGGCACTTTGAAAATTCATTGCTGCGTAATAATAATAAAACCCTCATCTGCTACACCAATTTTCCTACATTGGGGTTTTTTGGGGACATTTGTCCAAAAATAACGGTGTCAATTTTATTGTGTGTGCTCTATTTTCTCAGTTCCTATTTTTATTTTCCACAACATTTTTATTGTGAAGAAATTGCAATGTGATTTATTCATTGTTTACTGTAGCAAATAAATTGCATAATTAATCAGTTTGAAGAATAAATTTCCAGTCGTTGTTTTTTCAAGGAATTTTCACACGGTACCAGAGTAGTTTTGATCAGATCAAGAGCTCAGTAGCGAAGAGGGAGAAATTTTGTAGTTCAGAGGGAGTTTGAGTGAATTTCTTCCAGGTCTGCGCAGAGGGCTAGCTAGGCAGTTCAAATCGCTGGGCATAAGGTTTCGATTTCCAGTTGCAGGTGCATGAAGAGTTCGAATAGCCCAGTAGCAATTCCAGTGGGCAATGTTGTTGTTTTGAAGAAGTTATGGTGAGTAGATTAGTAATTTCGTTGAGCAGATTTGGGAGACACTGTTTTTGCAGCTGTTTTGCAGTAGCAAAATCAACGCTGGGCAAGGAAGAGGAAAGCACACACATAGGATTTCTCAAAGGGTTTCCAGATTAGGTTCTAGGAGAAAATCCATAATTTCCAGTTGCAGAAGGCCGTGCAGGTTGCTAGAAAGGCCAAGCGAGTGGTCTCATAGAGGAGTTGAAGGTAGAGCGAGGCAACAATCATAGTTTTGCGCATTCCAAGAGGGAGTGCAAGTAGTAGAGGAGGCCGAGCAGGAAAGGGAGGAGATTCCCGTTTATTTTCATAGGTTTGAATTTTGCAGAAATGGCCTTAGCTAGACTTCTAGATCAGGATAGGCTAGATGGAGCCTCAAATTATTGTATCTGGAAAGCCAGAATGTCTTTCCTACTAGATGAGCATGGTTTGAAGATGTATGCAGAGAGAGTTGTAGTCGTACCTACAGACCCACAACAACTAGAGAACTACAATAAGGAGATGGCCAAGGTAAAGCAGTTGATCCTCGATGGAGTTCGAAATCATATAGTCTCACACTTAGTGGCCAAGAATATGACCAAAGAAATGTGGGATGCGGTTGCTACGCTTTTCCAAAATCCTTCCGAGAACCGGAAGATGTTCTTGAAGGAGAAGTTGAGGACCACCAGGATGCATAAGGGTGAAGGAGTCACTCCTTATCTCACTAGAATTTAGAATGTCCGAGATGAGCTTGCAGCAGTTGGAGAGGCACCTCGAGAGAGTGAGCTAGTGCATACAACTCTCAATAGTTTCACCTCGGAGTGGACTACCTTCGTCCATTGTACCATTGGATGAGATAATCTACTTGGTTGGAATCAATTGTGGGCTGATTTCACACAAGAAGAGAGGAGGCTTGCTCTGGTTGAGAGGAACATCAACGACAACAGTAGCAAAGGATCAAAGAGTGTGAAGGACGAGGAGAATGTTGCCCTTGCGTCAAAGGGGAAGGTAAATAAAGGTCCTAGTCAGGGACAAGGCTCAAAGGGAGAAGAAAAGAAAACGAAGGATTTGTCGAAGATCAAGTGCCTCAAGTGTGGTGAGTTTGGTCACTACATTACCTAGTGTCCAAAGAGGAAGAAGGACAAGCAGGAGAATTAGGAGCAGACAACAACTTCGCTAAAGATTGATAATTTGTCTTCCAGGTTGGAGGACGAATTCGCTTTGTATGTGACTATACCTCCAAGAGATGTGAAAATTTCAAATCTGAAATGCTATTGCAGCAACTAGATTTTTTTTTTCTAATTGTTAATTAATTTAATAGTTTATCTGCTACAACAACATCAAATAATTTACACTATAACCTTAACAAATAAAACTGCGGAAAATAATAGCGCTGGAAACTGAGAAATGCTAGCATACACACATAAAATTTTTGACATAGTTATTTTTGGATAAATGTCCCCGAAAAAACCCAACTTGGGAAAACCGATGTGGCAACTGAGGGTTTTTATTATTATGCAACAGTGAAATTTTGAGTACAATCTATGGAAGCCCAACTGACATTCCAAACAAGAAGAAAATCTGGACAAAATTATCTATAAGGGAATTTACCTTCCTCCAAAGGCAATCCCGTCACAACTTAGCTTCAGAAACATATCCTCTTGGACCCCTCACGCTGGCATCTACGCAAACCCTTGGACATCTAGCCCAAAATTGCCTCTGATCAAGTCATTTTGCCTATCTCTACGGAGGAAAATGATTCTTCGACCTTCTGGAAGACTTTCTAGTCCTTTGGAAGTTGAATCGATTTTTCCTCTTGCTAAATCGAATCGCCCTCTTGTTGTTGCCTCTGCGGATCTGGAAAACTTCCTCCAGCCTCACTGTCTCTGCCCCTTGCTGTTTTTGCTTCCTTCATTGGCTTTTCGACAATTGCTGTTGCTCTCTAGAAATCGAACTGCCAAGGAAATCGAACTCCACAAGTGTGTTCTCTATCTACCCATCGACTTTTTATTATAATCCTTTGTTGGACCTCCAACGACCAAGGTTAAAACTCAATCAAGGGCCCATATTATTTCCTAGTCTATCCGTGTGAGTTTCTAGATAATTCACACCTTATCTCAATTAATATTGATTAATTAACTAGTTTTCCCAAGTTTAGACTTAGTGAACATTAAAAAATAGGTTAATAATCTAATTGAGACACTTCTAGGTGGATTTTCCAGAAACGATTTCTTGGTAGTGGAGAACTTGTGTTTTAGCCTCTCCTCAAAGTTTCGATATTAGAACACCTCCAATGCTACAAAAACTAATACTCCCTCTTAGCAAGGAAGGTGTTCTCTCTAATGCTGCACATTCTGCCTCAACACTTGTTTTTGTACCACCCTTTGTCACTTTGTTGATGTCTGGCCACTGTGACTACCTGCCACTGCCCACCTGCTACTGCGCAACTTTGATGCTGCATTTGTGCTGCTGCTACACTATGTTAATTTTAGTTAACAATGTTATGTTCTATGCTTAGCACAATTACTTCAATGTTCCTTTATCAGCCCAATCACAATTTCCAATTTAGATTTTCAGTAGCAATCACATTAACCATTAATCACTTTGATAGTAAAAGCATAGTTTTAAAAATTGGAACCGTTGACCGGACTGATCCACCTAATAAACCGGGTTTCAAACCGGAACTGGTCAGGTTTAAATGAATCAGTTTTTAAAAAAATACATTAAATAATTATTTTTTAATGAAAAAAACTATTTTTAAGATTTAAAACTATGATTCCAAGCCAATAGAGACAAAAGATGTAAAGTTTGCTCATTTATATACCATGTAAAGGTGGTATATCAAAATCAACAAAATACGTAAGCAATGAGGCTCTAAATGGCCTATAAAGTCCAAAGAAATGAGATAAGTGGGTACAATTGGCTAATTCGAGTGGGGGTATTCATTTCCTCCTTGTTAGCAAATTTCAATTATTTGAGTTATCTCACTGGTTCCTAGACATTGTTTCCTAGAGTAAAAGAATACTTTAGCCAAAGGTACATGATCTTGTAATGTTTCAGTGACCTATCCCATGTTGCAAGTACAAGTCATTCAACATTGCTCATTTTCCTATTAGAGTGATCTATTTTGTTCCCAGAATTGTGATTTCATCATCTTGCAGAATTAAACTACTAATACTTTTGAGCAGAACCTTTGGAGGAGAATTGCTGGCCTATTGCATTTTTCTACTCAGAAAATCCCTTGGCATTCCAATCACTGGTATAAGGTGACTGTCTAGCTTTAATTGCAGGACTCTTCATCACTGGATTTCAAGCTCCTCTTGCAGTAAAGAACTGGCATTCTTATCGTCTAATCATTTGAAGGTCTTGCTACCCAGGCCAAGAAATTCGCTGTTGTCATCATCTTGTTGGAACGCTGTAAGTCATTAATAGTCTCACCCTTGAAGCAGTTTTGGACCATCTTAAGTGGATTTGTTTTTGACAGGTTATCACCATGTAGAGAAGTTCCTTGAAAAAGAGTCTTCCTCCTTTGTATGTAGGGCAATATCATTAATAAAAATGTGTTTATTTCTCTAATTGCATTGCACTCTAATTGCATTTCTAACTCGCGTTGGCCTTGGCAGCGAATCGACCAGTTTAGGACAGAACCGGTCGGTTCTGTCCTAAACTAGCCGGTTAAGACTGGTTTTTCTAAATTTTGGGGGAGGGAGGTGGTACAACCGGGTTTTTCTGCGGGTTTGACCCGTTTGGCTAGTGAATTGGCCTATTTGACCAGTTACCAGTTCAAACCGACTGGTTTTTAAAACACTGAGTAAAAGTAGATAGAACATGAAACAAAATGCAAAAGACAAGCCAAGACAAGAGAACACCACATTTGGTGGATGCCAGGGAAAAACCCCAATGTGGAGAAAACCCTTTGATCAATTCTTCTTATTATTATATCAAAATGTTTAGTAGAGAGTGAGAGTACAATAGTCAAAATTGACTTCCAAATTCAAGTCAAAACAACCATGTCAAAATCTGCAGTCAATTGCAGTCAAAGTTCAGCCCTAACTAGAAATCATAGAAGATCAACGTAACAGTAAAACCCCTCCTTTGAAGCTCAGTCAAAGTTAGTCAAACTCGACCTTCAACAGTGGTCAAATTCAGCCCAAAACAATCACAAAATTTGTAGTCAAACTTGGTCAACCTGCGGTCAAACAAGCCTGCGATCAACATTTTCATTAGTTTTTGTGCCCAAGAATGCGGCCCACTGAGACAGAAATATATGCAGAAAATCGAAGTCAAATGATGCCCAGAAAGTCAGTCAACGCTGGTCAATGCTGGTAAAAAATTTCTGAGCTTTTCAGCCCTACAATTCTGTCTTGTAATTTCGCCCTCCTTGTGCCACACGTGGGAGAGAGAGAATGCCCAATGTTGTACGAAGTTTGAACCAATGAGAGAAGGAGAGAGAATGCATGAGCGATGAAGATGCCAAATGAGGTGAGAGGTCACTTGTATTTATACAATTCATTGTGAGTGAAGAGTCACGTCCATTGGGCTTCATTAGCCTACATGATCTTTAGGTCGATTTTGGTCCTCTCGAGGAGTTCAATGCAATCATCATCTCCATCAAATGACTTGTCCAATGTGGAATTTGGCCCTAGTTGCCAATTTTAACACTCCATCCCAACTAGGGAGAATTCTGGCTACTAATCCATCCATCATCATGCCATCCTGTCCTCATGTACCATCTCTTTATCTCGTCTCAACTTTGTTGAACATTGATATAGATAATGAAGAATAATCGATAAAGAGTGAGTCATAAGACCTTACCACTCTCCATTGACAAAAGTCAGTCCAGGGGTAGAACCCCAATCAGACTTGATCCCAGATCAAGTTGTTGAACACCATGCATCTTAGACATAGGGAGTACGACAGTACACGATGCGTCCATCAGGAGTGCTATGGTCCCTATCCACTTTTCCCAACTCATTGGCTAGATGAGAGGTACTTCCCATGAGTCCCAGACTCATGGGATGTATGCTGGGGCATCAACAAGAGAAGGTGAACCACTCATCCTGCTCATATGCAATAGGAAAAGGTGAGCCACTCATCCTATGCATATGTCAATCAAAGGGGAAGGTGAACCACTTACCCTACACACAGTTAACTATCATGGGGTATCACAGGGGAAGGTGAACCACTCACCCTGTACACAGAGCACCAATAGGGGAAGGTGAACAACTCACCCTTTGGTCGCTCATAGCTCCAAGAAGTACCCCAAGCCCCCATAAGCTCACAGAGCGCAGTGTCCAACTCAAATGGGACCCTCATAGGAGGGTCTTTCCATGACTCCAAGTCTCTCTCGAAAGGCTAAGAATTTGACCTTCCCTAAAGACTTCGTGAGGATGCCTGCGACCAGCTCGTCAGTCCTGATGTGTTGGAGCCTTATTGCTCCTCGTTGTACCATATCCCAGATAATATGGTACGTGATATCATTGTGCTTGGAGCGATTGTGGAACATGAGATTCTCTTAAAGGCGAATCCCACTTTGGTTGTCACAGAAGATCACGGTGGTGTCTAGTACGTGCTCAAATAGCTCACTAAAGAGCTTCCTCAGCCAAACAACTTCACAGCATGCCATACTAGCTGCATTGTATTCGGCTTCCGCGGTGCGTAGAGCATCCGATTTTTGCTTCTTGCTCATCCGAAAAATTGAAGACCCTAATGAGAAGCAACATCCAGACGTGCTCTTACGATCCACCACATTGTCATCCAATCAGCATCAGTATATCCATGTAGCCTCAAATTTCTGACAGTGTATCTCAGTCCATAATTGATTGTACCATCTAGATATCTCAAGAGATTCTTAGCAGCAATCCACTGTATGTGATGAGGCTCGACCATAAATTGACTCAACGTATTGATAACGAAGCATATGTCCGGATGAAAGTTTACCAAGAACACCAGCGCCCCCACAAGTTGTTGATACTCGGAAGGGTTTGCCAATTCGGGCCCAGCAACACTGCCACACATCTTCTTGAAGTTGATTTCCATCATAGTAGAAACGACTTACAATCCACCATCCCACATCTCTTGAGCAGCTCCATAATGTATTTTCCCTGAGAAAGGAAAATCTCAACTAGCTTTTGCCAAACCTCCAGGCCTAGGAAGTAGTGCATCAGACCTACGTCCTTCATCTCCAACTCCCTCTTGCATTGATAAATGAGAGAGTCTACACCTGTCAGAAGGAGATCATCCACATAAAGGACCAAAATGAGAGGCATGTCCTTCATTGGTTCATCTGTCGGAGGTTCATCCTGCTTTCTTGCAACATCATCATTGTTCTTCCTTGGGATTGGAAGATCTTTGGCTTTTCCAAGGGCAAAATCTTCATTGAAAGTGACATCATGGTTTATTTCCACTTCTCTTTGATCAGGCACATAGATTCTATAAGCCTTCGAATTTTCACTGTAGCACACAAATGTTCCTTTCTTCCCAGATGCTTCTAACTTGTTTCTTCTCTTTAGGCACATGAAAATACACACTACATCCAAATATTCTAAAGTGAGAAACATTAGGTTTCTTACTAGTGAAAACTTCTTCGGGTGTCTTGAAATCCAATGCTTGATGCAGGCTCTTATTTTGAACATATACGACAGTGTTGGCAGCTTCTCCCCATAAGAACTTCGGTAGGCCTTGGTCATGAAGCATGGCACGGGTAGCTTCTATGATTGTTCGATTCCTCCTTTCAACAACTCTATTTTGCTCAGGAGTATATGGAGTGGTGGTCTCCCTCTTAATGCCAACCTCTCTACAATAGTCATTGAATTCCTTTTATTCGTATTCAATTCCATTATCAGTTCTCAATATTTTGATCTTATTCCCTGTTTGATTTTCAACCAAGCCTTTGAAAGAACAAAACCATTTGAACACTTCGTCCTTCTTCTTCAAGAAATAGATCCACGTTTTGCGAGAGAAGTCATCCACAAATATTGCGTAGTATAAGTATCCTTCTATTGATGTTACAGGCAACATACCAGATAGATCAGAATTGACCAATTGGAGAATGTCGGTATTTTGACTTTCACTTGAGGGGAATGTTCCCCTCGTAAGCTTTCTAGCTGCACAACCTTGACAAATACCTTTATGATTTATGTTGAACTCGGGCACACCTGTGACCATCTTTCTTACCCCGCGGAAGGCTTTGTAATGAAGGTGGGCAAATCTTCAGTGCCATAATTAAGATTGAAGAGAAGTATCACAAGTCAAAGCTCCAAGTGTAAATGCATCTTTCGGGTTTCTTTTCCAAATACGTACCTTTCCATCAATAAATGCTACCTTGAAGCGTTTATCTTCCATCGCGGAAATAAACACCAGGTTCTTCAAATCGGGTACATACAATTCTTCTTGTAGATGAAGTGTTTGACCTTGATTTAAGGGAAGAGTTACAGTCCCTATCCCTTTCACGGGGTAGGTGGCATTGTCTTCAAGTATGATCTCCAAATTAGTCTTCTTTTTAATCAGATTTGAGAGGGCCTCCTTGTACCCAGTGAAGTGCCTTGAGGCACCATTATCAATCAACCAATGATCCAAAGTATCCGGAGGAGAGGCAGTAGCGAGGGCGGAAATAAGATAAAATTCCTTTTGTTTTTCTACAACATTATGTCCTCATACATGAAATTTCTCATCCTTTTGGGAGGTTGACCATTTCCATCTCAAGCAGCGGGAGCATTCCTCTTTCCTTTATTGTTGAACCTGTTGTTCCTTTGATTGCCATTGCCTTTGTAGTTGTGGATGTTGTTGTCATCTTCCCTTGGAGTGTCCTCCTTGTGAGGATAGTCTCTAGCATAATGGCCAAACTTGTTGCAATTGTAGCACCTTCCTTTTCTTCTTTCTTTGAATCCCTGCTTGAATCCTTGACCTTGTCTTTTTGGACCAACATTGTTCTTGCTCTTTGCATGAGCGGAGAAAGAAGTAGGTTGATTTCCATTTGAAGGCTTGTCTCTATCCATCATCCTCGTCTCTTCTTGAGTGCATCTAGCCAATAATTCATCGAAACTAGGAATCATGTCATTGTTAAGAATGGTGGTGTAGGTGGCATTGTCTCCAAGTATGATCTCCAAATTAGTCTTCTTTTCAATCAGATTTGAGAGGGCCTCCTTGTACCCAAAGAAGTGCCTTGAGGCACCACCATCAATCAACCAATGATCCAAAGTATCTGGAGGAGAGGCAATAGCGAGGGTGGAAATAAGATAAAATTCCTTTTGTTTTTCTACAACATTATTTTCCTCGTACTTGAAATTTCTCGTCCTTTTGGGAGGTCGACCATTTCCATCTTGAGGAGCAAGAGCATTCCTTTTTCCTTTATTGTTGAACCTGTTGTTCCTTTGATTGCCATTTCCTTTGTAGTTGTGGTTGTAGTCATTATCCCTTGGAGTGTCCTCCTTGTGAGGACACTCTCTAGCATAATGGCCAAACTAGTTGCAATTGTAGCACCTTCCTTTTCTTCTATCTTTGAATCCCTGTTTGATTCCTTGACCTTGTCTTTTTGGACCAAGATTGTTCTTGCTCTTTGCATGAGCGGAGAAAGCAGTAGGTTGATTTACATTTGAAGGCTTGTCTCTATCCATCATCTTCGTCTCTTCTTGAGTGCATCTAGCCAATAATTCATCGAAACTAGGAATCCTGTCATTGTTAAGAATGGTGGTGTTAAACACATCCCATGCTTTTATGAGACCTCCAAGAGCAATGAGAGCGAGTTCCCGGTCAGTAACAACTTATCCAATAGATAGAAGATCATTCTTGATTTCTGTAATCCTCATGAAGTAGGATTGGATAGACTCCCCTTTGTCCATCTTGATATCCTTCAACTTGTTTTTGAAAAAGAGGATTTGATTTGCATTGTTCACTTTGAACATCCCAACCAGCTTATCATACTTCTTAGATGTTCCTAAATCATAAATATAAGCAGCCAAATGTTTTTGAATGGAGTCTATAATAATTCTTTTAGCTTTGACCTCACCTTTCTTGTATTTTTTCTTTCTAGCAGTAGGTGCATTTGAAGGAGGCTCCACCACTCTTCCAATCACATAGTCCATGGCATCATGCTCTTCCAAATTCAAGTCCAAAGTCATCTTCCATGCATGATAGTCAGATTTGTCCTCGAGCTTATCCTCGAATTTAAAGTAAGACGTAGAAGCCATTGAAGTTAGAACAATAGTCTTGACCAACAAATTTTGCTTAGTGATTGCTTTTCTCTCTCTTGCTTGGGCTTTGTCTTGACTTGTGCTCTGATACCATGTTAATTTTAGTTAACAATGGTATGTTCTATGCTTAGCACAATTACTTCAATGTTCCTTTAGTAGCCTAATGACAATTTCCAATTTAGATTTCTAGTAGCAATCACATGAACCATTAATCACATTGACAGTAAAAGTAGATAGAACATGAAACAAAATGCAGAAGACAAACCAAGACAAGAGGACACCAGATTTGGTAGATGCCTAGGAAAAACCCCAATGTGGGGAAAACCTTTTGATCAATTGATCAATTCTTCTTATTATTATATCGAAATGTTCAGCAGAGAGAGAGTACAATAGTCAAAAATGACTTGCCAAATTCAAGTAAAAAAAGTCTTGTCAAAATCTGTAGTCAACTACAGTTAAACTTCAACCCTAACCAAAATTCACAGAAGGTCAACACAACAGTCAAACTCCTCCTTTGAAGCTTGGTCAAAGGCAGTCAAACTGGACCTTCAACAGTGGTCAAATTCAACCCAAAACAATCACAAAATCTGCGTTCAAACAGGCTGCAGTCAACCTTACCGTCAAACATGCTTGTTGTCAATGCAGGTCAAGTCCTTTTTCCTAGGTTTTTGTGCCCAAGAATGCAGCCTGCTGAGACAGAAATATACCTAGAAAATCAAAGTCAAATGATGCCTAGAAAGTCAAAGTCAATGTTGGTCAAACTGCAAAAATTTCTGAGATTTTTGGCCCTGCAATTTTGTCCTGTAATTTCGTCCTCCTTGTGCCACACGTGGGAGAGAGAGAATGCCCAATGTTGTACGAACCAATGAGAGAAGGAGAGAGAATGTGTGAGTGATGAAGATGCCAAATGAGGTGAGAGGTCACTTGTATTTATACAATTCGTTGTGGGTGAAGAGTCATGTCCATTGGGCTTCATGAGCCTACATGTTGATGTGGCCGACTTGAACAATTTGCACATGTGTGGGTATAAATTCAAAAATGCACTTTCGCTTGTCCAAATTGGATGATCTTTATATCAATTTTGGTCCTCTCAAAAAGAGGAATTTAATGCAATCATCATCTCCATCAAATGAGCTGTCCCAAGGTGGAATTTGGCCCTAGTTGCCAAGTTTAACACACTGCCATACTGCTGCCAACCCTGCATCTACACTCAACTCCCTCTCAAGTGTTGCTGCTGCAAATGCAACTATTGCAACTAAGAAGCATCCTAAATATTGAATCAATTTTGGTCAGTATGATGCATCTGTCTTTCGAGTCGTTGACTGCTACTAGCCCCTACACTGTCTACTAAGGAATCTGTGCTGTTGCTGACTCTGCTACTGAGCTTCTTGCTTTGCTGTCAAACCTGCATTGTGCTCCTCAACACCTGATTGCAACTAGTCTGAAACTGTCACTCTGGAATCTGACTGCATCATTGACACTGATCCATCCTGCTACTGAATACTGTGGGCACTTGTAGCAATGTAATGATTCATGAGGAGGACACCCTAATGGACCCTACCCATGTCTGCGCTACTTTGGAACTACAGTTCTAGATCACGCCACCTCTCTCCTGAAGGTATAGCTGAAAACATCGCGAAATTTGATCTAGTCATACTGCTGCTTCTACTGCCTTGCTGATGTTGCCGCATTGTTGCTGCAACTACTACAATAGTGAGTATGATCTCTCCAGATCTCGAAGTACTAGCTTCCATAGGGTTGCTCCCTTTGAGTCTTTGTCTCCCTATGAGAAATCTCTTTGTTCCCTCTTGGCAACTCGCACTGTCCTCCTGTGCTGGAACTTGATTACATAGCTCTCCGCTGGGAATCTTCTCGCTGGAATTGCCCTTGCATATTGCAATTGGGCAATTCGCACTCCCTGTGTCACTGGATCTAGCTCTGCAACTGTCTCACGTGTAGTGGCTGGAATTGTCATCTAGTTGACAACACCTGCTGACACTGAGTTTGCTACTATGATATTATGTGCTTCTGTCGCAAAGGTGATAGTCCCGCTGCAACAATCTAGAATTGATCTGACTGATCTCCTTGTTACAACCGCGCTCGACCTTGCCTATCTGACACATTGGTGTCTCATACTCCTCCTCCACCTGGATCTAGTGCTCCACTATCTCCTTTTGAGCCTTTTCCCTCGCTGGGACCTTTCTTCGCTTTGCAACTCGCATTAGACAACTTGCACTTCCTCCGACACCTGTTTCCGGCAACTGGAAGTCGATTTGTTGCCCAGATCTGCATTATGGTTAACTCACACGACCTCCTCGGGCAATCTCGTATGACCATATCTGAAAAGCTGCAAAATCTGCGAAATTCAAAAACTGGGACGAAAATCTCCCTCTTTCCCTCTGCTTGGCTGCTGAATTTGCTATTCCCACTCCCTTCTGGAGTGAGGAAATCTGCTCACAACTATTGCCAATCTGTAACTGGAAAATTAGATCTCTAAAACTCGAGATCCCCTAAGAGAAATTTTCCCTTTGTGTGTGTTATTTCTCTTCCACCCGACGTTGATTTTGCTTTTGGAAATTGTTGCAAAACCCTCCGTGCCCAACTAAGGAATCTACTCAGTGAAAATGTAAGTTGTTGCTGCACCCTCTGCTTGCTAGAATCTTTGCGCAAATCGAATTTTTTGCCTCCCTGCAACTGAAAATTGAACCCTTACCCAATAATTCGTGTTGCATGGATAGGCATTACGTAGAACCAAAAAATTTCGGCCTGTTGCTCCCTTTGAACAACAAATTTTTTTTCTTCCGCTTCTGAGCTTCGCGGCTGATCAATCAAGCTTTAATACCATGTGAAAATTTCAAATTTGAAATCCTATTGCAAGAACTAGAAACTATTTTTCTAATTGTTAATTAATTTAACAATTAATTTGCTATGACAAATACCAAATAATTCACACTGCAACATTCACAAATAAAAATGCGGAAAATGATAGCGCTGGAAGCTGAGAAATGCCAGCACACACATAAAAATTTTGACATAGTTATTTTTGGACAAATGTCCCCGGAAAAACCCAACTTGGGAAAACTGGTGCAACAACTGACTGTTTTTATTATTATGCAACAGTGGAATTCTAAGTACAATCTATGGAAGCCCATTTGGCATTCCAAACAACAAGAAAATCTAGCCAAAATTATCTAAGGGAATTTTCCTTCCTTCGCAAGCAATCTCGACATAACTTAGCTTCAGAAACTCATCCTCCTGGACCCCTCACACTGACTTCTATGCAGTGCTTGCACAAACCCCTTCGACTTTTAACCCATAACTGCCTCTGATCAAGTCGTTCTCCCTATCTTTGCAGAGGAAAATGATTCTTTGACCTTTTGGAAGACTTTCCAGGACTTTGGAAGCTGAATCGATTTTTCTTCCAGCTAAATCGAATTGCCCTCTGAAGTTGACTGCGTAGTCCTTTGCGTTGCCTCATTGGGAATAACTTGGCCTCTTGCTATTGCCTCTCTGTAACGAACAAGGTTCGTATACGTAACGGAGTAAGCTTCAAAATACTTCGAAGACAAAGACATCCCTTGTAGGACAGTAATTGTATATTGAATATTATATAAAAGAATCAATGAGATATGAGATGATTACAATGAGGGTGAGGGGCTTCTTATATACCCGAGGCAAGTACCCTTTCATAAATGGTCATGTCTCTTAAGACATGCCTTTTCATTACTAACTAACTAATTATTAGCTAATTAAGTATTATCTATTATTTATTATATTTTATATTTACATTATCATTTTTTATATGAATTATATTCATAACATTGCCCATCTCTTCAAAAAGCTTTGTCCTCGAAGCTTGCTGATGTAAGGTTTGGTTCCTTTTTCTTGTTTCGAATATCTTTTCGTCTCTGAACTTTCACTTGGTTGATACAAGACGATATGATGCTTTGAGTGATAAACAAAATTGTTGGACTGAGAATGGCTCTGACCATCCTAGATTAATCTCTTGGGGAACTTTCCGGTCATTGGGAATTTGTAGTGAATTGTTATTATAGGATTGGATTCTGCAAACTTTAGTATTGCTTGGAACATAAATTTGTTGCTTCTGTTCTGAATGGTTCAAATATGTAGACCGACTTGCTTGTCCGCTGTTGTGATTCAGGTGCCGATAAGGAGTTATGGCAGTTTGATCTTGCCCTAATCTGTTTGTGGTGATTTCCCAATTTACTTCAAGTACTGTTATTGAATTGGTTATTGAATCATCACTTGGAATGTCCATCATTTGAACTGCAACATTTGCACATGTTTTAACTTCTTTTGGTTTCTCATCCTCTTGAGTTGTGATATTAATTGGATCAATATTTACTCGCTTATTTTCAACTTGGATTGAAATGAATGGAGACTTCAAAACTTCTCCTTGAAGTTGTTCTAACTTGTCATTTAGTGACTTCTTGTCACTTTTGAGCTTCTTAATTTGTGTAATTAGGACTTGGTTATGATTCCTTAGATGTGAAAGTTTGTCATTTTCTGAGTCGTCGATTTTGTCCTTAGTATCATTCTCTTTATTTTTGATTTGTTCTAATAACCTTTGATTCAGAGTTTTTAAACGCAAAATTTCTTGTTCCTTCTTCGACAGATTCTCGTTGAATTTCTCCATAGAACTTTCGTTCTCTTGCTTTAATTTTTGCTTCTTAATCTTAATCGTTTTATTTGCATTTGCTCATTGTCTTGATGTTCTTCTATACTAAATAATCTTCCACACCTTGGACATCTTAAATTGCATTTTTTTAATATATATTATAAAGTATATCCAATTTCGTTTAAACACAGTGAACATTTAGTCCAAAATAGTGATTGTTGTGTGGAACTCATCTTTATATGATTTTAATAATATTTTTTTTTTTTTTTTTACCTTTTATATATTCTTCCAACAATAAAGATTTAGTTTTTTGGATTTAAAAATCTTCTTTATGTAAACTTTATAATATATTTTCGTAGGTAATCCTTATATTAACCCCCTTTTTTCCCTTGTAAAATACTTTTAGTTACCATTTGAACATATTACTATAAAAAACATTTCGATTCAATATGATCACTTAAAAATCTTGCTAACCTTTCAATAACATATTTAATATGCGTTGCTCTCCAAAATTATGCAGAAAATTCGTTTATGGTGGCTTGATGTTTTAACTATAGTATGATAGGACACTGTGTAAGGGTGTGACCGTTCACAATTTTTTTTATCTGACTCAAATCCAAATTCTTGGAACAACAATTGGCGAGCGATTTGTAGAGATTCTGGCACCCCAGGGGTGGATTTTTTCACAATGTGTACGGTTGTTGGATTGAATGGACATTTGGTTTGTCGTTGAGGCCTGCGGCTACTTGTGGAGGCAGCTATTATGGTTGTTCAAGCAACAGATGACAACAAAAATACAGTGACAGTTGCGAGTAGGCCGACAAATCACAATGAAAAAAAGGAATAGCGCGATTGTGGATGCGGCTCGGGAAGGTAGCTTTGAATTGTTGGAGTTCGTGCCAACGTCTCTGGTCGAGTGATAGGTGTGAGTTGGGTAGCCTTTGGTTGTTGGGCCAGGGAAACAGGTGTTGTGAGGCCTATGTCAGTCTGTTGGCCAAGTTAGTTTTTGTTTTTGTGTTTTTTTTTTAACGATATGTGTGTATATATTTAAATAATCTCGTTTATCTTTTTTTTTTAATAATTCTCTCTTTTTTTTAATAATTTCCTTTATTTCCCAATAAATTTTCCTAATTTTTCCTTTTTTTCTATATTTTTTTTAATCTTTTTTTTTGACTTTTTACTTTCAATATATATTGATTTTTTTTTCTATAATTTGTTTTGCTTTTGTTTTATTTTATTTTATTTTTGTAACTTTTTAAATGGTCAATGGCCAATTGGTGATTGCTTGAATTGCACGATAACAAGGTCGACAAATATTTTGATGGCTAAAGGCCTAGATAAGAGAACGTGGCTTTGATACCAATGTAACGAACAAGGTTTGTATATGCAGCGGAGTAAGCTTCAAAATACTTCGAAGACATAGACAAAAACATCCATTGTAGGACATTGATTGTATATTGAATATTGTATAAAAGAATTGATGATATATGAGATGATTACAATGAGGGTGAGAGCCTGCTTATATACCCTACGCAGCTACCTTTTCATAGATGGTCATGTCTCTTAAGACATGCCTCTTCATTGCTAACTAACTATTAGCTAATTAAGTATTGTTTATTATTTATTATATTTTATATTTATATTATTACTTTTATATGAATTATATTCATAACATTCTCCGGATTTGGAAAACTTCCTCCGGCCTCACTGTCTTTGCTTCGCATTGTTTCTGCTTCCTTTGGCTTTTCGGCAATGGATGTTGCACTCTGGAAATCGAACTGCCAGGAAAATCGACCTCCACAAGTGTGTTCTCCATCTACCCATCGACTTCTTCTTATAATCCTCTGTTGGACCTCCAACGACAAAGATTAAAACTTAATCAAGGGCCCAGATTATTTCCTAGTCAATCCATGTGAGTTTCTAGATAATTCACACCTTATCTCAATTAATACTGATTAATTAACTAGTTTTCCCAAGTTTAAACTTTGGAAACATTAAAATAATAGGTTAATAATCTAATTGAGATACTTCTAGGTGGAATTTCCAGAAACGATTTCTGGGTAGTGGAGAACTCATGTGTTTTAGCCTCTCTACGAAGTTTCGAGACTAGAACACCTTCGATACTAAAAAAACTAATAGGAGAGAGGTGGGGAGACCTTGAGCTCTAAAGTTGCAGAGATTTGGGTAGGATCCTTAGAGGATATCATCAGGTAGATGTTTCCTCATGGATCAATACCCTTGCTATAGGTGCCCACAATTGTTTTCGTAGTAGATGTATCAATGTTAAACATGGCGTAGTCAGATCTTGAGGGACAATTGCAGAGCTAGTTGCAGTTAGATGCTGAGAGGCGCAGAGCAATTGCAACACAAACAATTACTTAGTGGACAACATAGAGCCTAGTTGCAGTTAGATACTCAGGAGATAGTTGCAGAGCCAGTACCGAGACACAGTTGATTCAGAGTTTATTTCTCAATTTCAGTGGTTGAAGCAACAACTACATGAGATCAGTTGCAACGCAGAGCAGATTTGGCAACATTACAGGAGTACAGTGCAGTGTCAACAACAATGTAGATGCAGGTTGGTTCAGCTACAGAGTGGAAGATGAATCATAGTTTGCGCAATAGTTGGTGGGCAACGACTAGTTGTCACAATTGCCAAACATCAACGATGTACGGGAGGATGTTATGAGATAGTAGAACACCTTCCTTGCTAAGAGGGAGTGTTAGTTTTTGTAGCATTAGATAGATGTTCTAGTCTTGACTTTGGTCAAAGGGGCTAAGAAAAACAAGATCTCTAGAACCCAGAAAAGGTTTCAAGAGAAAACACCCAAAGACAACTCAATTAAATTAAGTATAACTTAGGGAAATCGATTAATTGAAGGGAATTAATTGAGAAAAGTGAGATTTTTCTAGAAACTCACACGGATTGGGTTTGAGGTGATCTTAGTCGTTGATGAAGATGTAATCATGGCCGTTGGTTCACCAACGAGAGATTATAAGAGAAACTTGATGGGTAGAGGAGAAGACACACTAGAGACACCAGTGAGGTCGAGTTCCTTGGCAGATCGAGCTATCTAACTAAAGAAGTTGAGCAGGGAAGAAGAGTTCGAGCCGGAAGGGATGCAGAGACAGAGAGGGAGCAAAGACAGGGATTCTGGAGGAGTTTTATGATCTGAAGAGGCAACTATAAAGAGGCCAATTATTCCACTAGAGGTTGCACAGACAACTTGAGAGGGCAGTTCGATTTGACCGAGGAGGAGGAGGTCGATTCAAGTGCCAGAGGCCGAAATAATTTTCTAGAGGGTTGGAGAATCTCTTCCAAAGGCATCAACAAGCAGGACGTCTGATTAAGAGGCAATTTTGGGCAGTGCGAGTTATAGGCTTCACAGAGGCAGGGCAAAGGATTGCGCAGGGGTATTCCGGGGCCAGTTTCTGAGCAACAGTTTGTTGCAGGATTGCTTGTGGAGAAGGGAAAATTCCCTTAATAATTTTCGCTGTATTATTTGCTAAGGATTTCCAATTTGGCATCCAGAGTGTACTAAAAAAATTCACTGTTGCATAATAATAATAAAACCCTCAACTGTTGCACCAATTTTTCCACATTGGGTTTTCCCGGGTACATTTGTTCAAAAATAACTGTGTCAATTTTATTATGTGTGTGCGCTATTTTCTCAGTCTTTGTTTTTATTTTCTGCAACGTTTGTATTGTGAAGAAATTGCAGTGTGATTTATTCGTTGTTTGTTGTAGCAGATAAACTACATAAGTAATTAGTTAGAAGAATAAATTTCCAGTTGCTGCTTTTTGAAGGAATTTTCACATGGTATCAGAGCAGTTTTGATGGTATTAGAGCAGTTTTGATCAGATCAGGAGCTTAGTAGCAAAGAGGGAGAAATTTCACTGTTTAAAGGGAGTCTAAGTAAATTTTTTCGAGGTCTGCGCAAAGGGGCAACCAGGAAGTTCAAATTGCTGGGAAGAAGGGTTCTATTTGCACTTGTAGGTGCAGGAAGAGTTCGAATAGCCCAGTGGTATTTTCAGCAGGCAGTCGTGTTGCCGGGAAGCAGTTCTGGTGAGTAGATCAATAATTTCGTTGAGCAGATCTGGGCGCAATTGTTTTTGCAGTCGCGGAATCAACACTGGGAAAGGAAGAGAAAAGCACACACAGAGGAATTTTTCAGAGGGTTTCTAGATTTGTTTCCAGGAGGAAATCCGTAATTTCCAGTTGCAGAAGGCCGTGCGAGTTTGCCAGACTAGCCAGTTCGAGTTGCTGAGATTTTTGTTTGTGTGCCAATTTTCGGAAAAGCACAGCTGGAAGGATGAGCGAGTAGTCTTAGAGAGCAGCTGAAGGTAGAGCGAGGAAGCAGTAGCAGTTCTGCGCATTCCATGAGGGAGTGCGAGTAGTAGAGGAGGAGGACGAGCAGGAAAGGGAGGAGATTCCTATTTATTTTCCTAGGTTTGAGTTTTGCAGAAATGGCCTCAATAGGACTTCGAGGTTAGGATAGGCTATATGGAGCCACAAATTATTGTATCTGGAAAGCTAGAATGTCTTTCTTGCTAGATGAGCATGGTATGAAGACGTATGCAAAGAGAGTTGTAGCCGTACCTACAGACCCGCAATAGCTAGAGAACTACAATAAGGAGATGGCCAACCAAAGAAATGTGGGATGTAGTTGCGCTTTTCCAGAATCCTTCCAAGAATCGGAAGATGATCTTGAAGGAGAAGTTGAGGACCACTAGGATGCATAAGGGTGAAGGAATGACTCCTTATCTCATTAGAATTCAAAATGTCCGAGATGAGCTTGCAGTAGTTGGAGAGGCACCTCAAGAGAGTGAACTAGTGCGTACAACTCTCAATAGTTTCACCTCGGAGTGAGTTACCTTTGTCCAAGGTATCGCTGGGCAAAACAATCTACCTAGTTGGGATCGATTGTGGGCTGATTTCACACAGGAAGAGAGGAGGCTTGCTTTGGTTGAGAGCAACATCAGTGGCAACAGTAGTAAAGGACCGAAGTGTGTGAAGGACGAGGAGAATGTTGCCCTTGCATCAAAGGGGAAGGCAAAGGAAGGTCCCAGTTAGGGACAAGGCTCAAAGGGAGAAGAAAAGTAAAAGAAGGATTTGTCGAAGATCAAGTGCTCCAAGTGTGGTAAGTTTGGTCACTACAATACCCAGTGTCCAAAGAGGAAGAAGGAGAAGCAAGAGAAGCAGGACCATGCAACAACTTTGATAGAGATTGGTGATTTGTCTAGTGTCGTTAGGCACCATTTTGCTTGTTTTCAATTTTTGTTGCAGATTTACACGCAGAAGACTAGTAGGACAACTAATAATTAACTCTTCCACCTCATCCTTTGATCCCAAAGAAGGCACTGGTCTTCTCTTGGTTTGTTGAGGTACTAGTTCGTAATCCTCCCTTAACCTCTTTGGAAGAAATTGGACTTAAATAGTGGGGGTTTGGGCCTAGGTGATAGTGGATGCCTGTTGGAAAATTAGGAGTCTTATGTATTTAGATGATTTTCCTTAACTTGATAATTACTTCTAATTTCGACCCTGCAATTTCGGCCTCCTGTTACTGCAGCTTCACAAAAACCCTAGCTTCACAAATGTGAGAAAGAGGCAGAGAGAGAGAGACAAAGAGAGAGATTGAGAGATTTAGCCCAAGAAACTTTGCTCTTTTCTTTCTTTCTTCTTCCTTCTAGCTTTTCTTCTCCTTCGCTATTGCAGATTGAACTTTACTTGAGTGAGTGTCCAAATGTGGTCGAGCTCCTTTGTATTTATAACCTCCTCAAGGGGTCGAATAACCCTCCTTTACGCTGACTTGATTTGTCTCTTGGGCCGACTTGGTCTTGGGATACAAAATGGCTTTTCCTTGATAAAATAAATTTCAGTCTTTATTACAAAGAATCCAAATGGGACTATGACACATGAATGATAATATTCTTTATCCTAGAAAGATGTAGAAAACCTAAAAGCGCGAAGAACATGCTTTTGACTCGAACTTGAGTATGAAACCCATACTGCAAATATAATTTCTCTTTTCTTTCTTTATAAAGAATATACAATGTAATGATTCAATTAGGTCATTATTAAGACAGAACCTAGTTACAATTTTCAACAACCCCTACCCTGTGTGTGTCCATCTTAGCAGGTTGCACGAACCTTTGCAACCTTACTTGATAGGTAACAAGACACTCAATGTTTTTCCCAAGAATCTGCAAACCATCCTTGAGCTCTTTTGATTTTGAATTTTGCCATCTAGTAACATGTTTCTAGGTTTCTCATTTCTAGGGATCATGTATTATATCTTTTATTGTATTCTAGGTTTCTTGGTACTCTAAATGTTGCTTGTAGTCATTTACTATTGTGATAGAGGGAAAGAAGGAAGTGGTTAGCTTAATTGTGTTTGTCTTGGGTGGACCTTGTAAAATCCATCTTCGGATCCTAGTGCTTTCATCAGGGAGAGAAATAGGCACCTATGGTCTAGGTATTTGAAGAAAATAGTGACGGTTTCTGCAGATTCTCTGTAAAGATAATGGAACCAACTCTTGATCTCATGGTACTAAGGGCAACAAAAGATATGGTGCTCCTCTGAGTTGATTTCATAAAAATGACAAATCTAATAGAGCCTCTCTGATCTAGGAATTTGATGATCTTTCTCAATCTGAAGTCGATGTAAACAAACTTTGAAGACCCAAGGAAATCCTAAAGCTATGTGTACATTTCTTTCAGGATACTCGGGTCTAATAATAAGGCCATCTTGTAGTTGCATGAAATGCTCAAAATAGTAAGCCATCTTAGGACGGAGGCCTTTGGGAGGGGGAATCCAAGAACATAGTAAAGAGAAGAGATACTAATTATTTAAATGCAGATAAAAATATGTGAATAGTAATTTACTAAAAGACGAACAAGGGCATAGATTGGTGAGAATAGGGATTACATTAAATCAAGTGGGTTCCATTATACATTCACAAGCCCTAACTTGCTCAATTTCTACACTTCATGCTCATATTTCTATAATCTGACAAGAGTATGAAATCTGTATCATTTAATGTAACTTGTATATGAAACATGTGCATACACTTGAATTCACAGGTTACAGAAATATGTGCAACTCCTTTTCTTACAGGAATCTATATTTGATGTCTTACCTTCTCAGTTGTCATCACGCTCAATCTGTGGAAACATATCAATTATATTTGGACATCCGAAGTTCCTAACCACGTTAAGGCTTTAGTGAGCAATGCAATAATTTGTATGTTGATAGTTCTCCCAATAGATTTGTGGTGTAATTGAACACATGAAACTGTGAATCAGTAGTTATCAAGAGCATAGGATGTCTTATTTTTCTGTGTAATTAAAATTACAACTTTTTCGACTTAGATTACAGATATCCTGCATATAATTTGCATGGATCACAGCAAGCTGCGGCATGATAAGATAAGCTATATCAGATTATTGTTAATTTTATGGGTTAGCTGGATTAGTAATAGTTAGAATAATTAGAATTCCATGGAACTTTTATGGTGGCATTAAGTTCTTACATTCTGTATTTGTTGTCACCAAAAAGCAAGACCCACGTAGCTTTACCTATATCATGATTTGGCATTTTCCCATTTACTTATTGAATTGTAATATTCTTAAGCTTGCTTCATAATTTCCATGGATTTCACATATAGGGAGGAAACATTCTTTAACCTACTTCATAATTTAGATAGGTTCCTTCACTCATTGTTAATATATGTTGTATATCAAAAGAATTCAAGTGAGTATTTTTATAAATATATGTTATGTTAGTTGTTTTTGTTTCTAGATGCTACAGTACAATACTTGTTTTTTTAACAAGGAGATGAAGATTTTGATGTAAAATTACTCTTTGTTTGGAAATCAGGAGGACTTTTATGCAGTTGTGGACTGGGCATACAAGATTGATCCTTTACGATGTATCTCCATGCATGGGATTACTGAGAGATATCTCTCTGGCCAGAAGGCTGATGCAGCTGGTTTTGTGCGCCGCTTGCTTGGTGACCTACAGACAAGAATTACCGCTCAATTTAATAAGGTTGGTTGTTTTTCTGTAGTTTCCTTAGAGCACACCTAGTTTTTCCTTCACATTATTGTTCCTGTTAAACATTGCTTGAAGTATAATATCATAGTAAGCAAGTAGTATTCATGATGATTTAGTTGGTTTCATTCACTTTCTTATACTGTGTGTGTCTATGCTGCCAGTTTGTTGATGAGGCTTGCCATCAAATTGAGAGGAATGATCGTAACGTAAGACAAGTGGGTGTCCTTTCATATATCACAAGGTAAGCCACTTTATCACTATCAAAACTTTATTGCCACCAAGAAATATGGTGAGGAATTATATAATAATGTGTTTGATTTATGCTAGATATGAATCCTGTTGCAACATGAAGTTGTTTAATGTGGTTGTGTCACATCAATAGATGTAAATATCTAGATGAAGTACGTTTGTTAGTGTTGGACAAAAAATAAAAGATGTTGATATGTTGAAAGTTAAATGGACTACACCTATTTTCACACCTCTACCTTAAACTGATAAGTGAAGTGATCTTGCAACATGAATGAAATAAAATAGATTTTATGTTTTTCTTTTCTATAGAGAAAAGTTGCATATTCCACATCAACAATGTCTTTGCCAAAACCAAAATGGAGAGACAAGTTTGCAGCCTCTCAGCTTAGAAAAAGTGAGTGGAAAGTATGACATATTGAAATTTGAAAGTATATAAGATATTCAAATTTTCCCAAGATAAAATCAAGGATTTTGCACTTCCTGATGAAGACATATAATTAGACTGCATAAAATGCATCAAAAGGAGCAAGCCAGGTCAATATAAGTGGGGTGTTGTCATTGTTCTACTACAGTTTGGAACTCCACAATAACTTGTTCACCCCTTGTTGGTCTGTGCAGCTTGGAAGTGTTCCGTTGATTAGCAGAAGCTTTGTTCCTTTTAAGTTGGGCTGAGGGGTCACCTCTATGGTGGAAAACGATGTCCCATGTCCCACATACACCTCTCTAATAAATGAGAGTTACGACATGATTAATAAATAAGCCTCTGAAACCATGTGGCCCATGTCAGAGCACTGGGAGGTGATAAATCTAGGAGAATGAGATTTGATTTGTTACTTGTTATTAAAGAACTCTTTCCTTATGCATCTCCAACTATTAGATGCTCTAAGGCATTGCGCACTATTGTCGAGAAAGAAGATGCTTTGAGAATCATTGAGTAGGAGGTGGGAGTTAAATTTTATCATTAGAGTGCACCCAGAAGTGTATTCCCACTAATTGAACAACAATCCATCACATTGTCAATCTTAAAACTAAAACCATTGGCCTAGGAAGGGGATGCTAAAGTAAAGCCTGAAGTGGGAACCTCCCCATGGAAAAGATGAGGATCTCCTTTGGATTTTGTAAGGAGGAAAACTTAGAGCATCCCTTCAGGGGGTCGAGCATCCAAATGAAATGGGACCTTGATGAGCCCTGTTACTGATCTGATTAGCAAGGTTGCAAAGGCCCATACAACTTGCTGAGATTGGCACACATAGGGTAGGGGCGCATTGTCACCTCAGCCCAAACCTCCACACTTTAGGTCCAAATTCCTCTTGAAAGGCCGAGGGAGGATTCCCAATTGATACCTCAACCAATTCCAACTAAGACTAGTGTCTTAAATAGGGTAAAGAAGTGGTAGAGGAGTTAATTCTTGGGGCTGTCCCACTGTTTATGTGTATGGTAATGAAGCAGAAAACTACAAGCAACATTAAAAATACACCAATTGATGTTAAATATATTGTATTAGTATTAAAAAATGTTGTAGAGAAAATATCCTAATCATTAATAATATTCTTTTTTAAGCTTTAGTGATTGATTAGGGGGTTTCTAGAGCAAATTAGCTTGCTGTTTTGTAAAATCAGATTGCAAAAACAGCAGCAAACATCAAGGACAACAACCTAGTTCACTCAATTCGACCACCCGAGTGCCAAAGAACTCGTAGGTTATGGATCTAGGGGTGGGAAAGTTGGAGAATGAGAAATGAGCCTTATGAGACCAATTTCCAACTTGTGACAATAGAGAATAACAATTTCCAGCAAGCTAAATGTGGGACCAAATCCCTCTATGCTAAGTGCCCAATTTTTTTTTTCAGATTGAAGATGGACTTTAAATATGGATGGAGAATATATATTTTGGACTCTAAAACAATAGATCGACAATCTAGAAGCAATATACAGTCACCTTAAAGGGCTTTCGATAGTTCTTGGTATTGATGTTTGTGGGTCAGATAGGTACTTTTGCAGAAGCCTAAGTGTCTGGGCGTGCAAGAAGTCGCCTAATAGCCATTGAACCTTAGCAAATTACATTAGTAATTAAAGTAAATTTCTTTTATAAGAGAAAAGTGTGTCTAATCTAATATAATGCAAAGGTTATTTGCAATTTTGCATTACTGAATTAAATGAATCTGAACCATCGACCTCAAGTAAGGCAAGACCTAATCTCAGCCAACAATCACTTTGGATGTTAGGGTTGTGGATTCGGTCATAACTCAAGCTTATAAAAGAAGGACTAGGTCAAGGGAGGAGACATGTAATGCCCTCTTCTAATTAATTAACCAAAGGAGGACGAAGTAGCCTATCCAACCTGGTAGGCTATAGTCTTTTGTAAAGGGGGAAACCCATTATTCATTGTTATGGGGATAATGTTGGGCAAATTGGGGTAATTGCAGGAAAATTTGTGGAAGAAGTCAAATTTGGGGCAAAATGGAGGGAAACTTGTTAGCACCTCAAATTAAAATTAGGAGGGAAGATCCCAAAGGGAATCTATAAAACAGGGAGAGGAGAATGATTTTATCATCATGGATTGTTGATATTCTGATTGGTGCGCTGAGGCTCTTGGAGGGTTTTAAGACCCCTTTCCTTTTGATTGGTTTTGGTGGTGGAAGATTCCACCCTAGCCAGCCTTTTCTCCTTATTCTATTTGGCATAATTTTTCGAGGCATCTTTCATCTGATTTTGGCAATCAAAGGAGGATTTCTGTGGATTGATTGGTCGGAGGAGAAATTTTGTGGCATCAAGCTCTGTCTAAGACAATCCTAGGGTAGCGAAGATCTTAATTGGGCTGCAGACAACTTTCTGTGGTAGGGTAAGCCTGTTAGGGCAATTACAAGGCAACAAGGTTCTAGATTGTCTTGAAACTACAATTCTAGGGCATGCAGCTCTGTCTAAGACAATCCTAGGGTAGCGAAGATCTTATTTGTGCTGCAGACAACTTTCTGTGGTAGGGTAAGCTTGTTAGGGCAATTACAAGGCAAGGAGGTTCTAGATTGTCTTGAAACTGCAATTCTAGGGCATGCAGTTACCCTCAGGGAGTTTCCCTGTAGTAGCGGGGTCATTTGAGGGATATAATTTTGACTGCAGAATCCCCTAAGACCATTGTCTGAGCCAACAACCCTCTTGTAAGTGATTTTCTGTGGTAAAATAAAGTTATCCAAGGCAACAAAGCTTCCCGAGAGCCCTACCTAAGGCAGCAGGGGCCTAAGAGGCCATTTTTTTTGTAAGCAGTGTGTTCATCTGGAATGATTCTATGAGAAAGGAACTCATCTTGTGATTGCGGACCTTGTTTGAGGGCTGTTTAGGTGACTCATCTCTAAGGCCATATTCGGGAGCAACTTGTGGCAGTGACGCCTGGGCTGGAAAAGGAAGTTTGAGCAAGCAACATCCATTCTAGGACAACAACAAGGCCCATTAGGGTTCTCTGATGATAACAAGGAAGCAAGGCAACGAAGTTGTGGAGACAAAGTGAGCAAAATGGGAAGAACTTGTAAACTGGTTGGTTGTGTTGCTGATAGGGTAATTAGTGTTGTTATTGTTACTTAATTATTGAGTGTTGTACAACAGACTCTACTAGTGTAACAACCCTAGAAGTGAATATGTGGAAATTGTAACTTGATGTGTACTGTGGTACTATTGAAAATCATCTACTTGTATACATTGTTGTGTTTTCAATGTCATCACTATTAAATTGAAAAAGGATACTGTGATACTGGAACAAAATTTGTCATATATTCTTTAACCCTAAGGGTAAATTCTTCCAAGGGATATTAAAAGACATAACACAGGGGTGCAAGGCTTTGAGAGAGACATCATAGTGGTGGGTGGAAAAGGAATTCTATTTAAGTGTGCTGTGTCTGAGGAAGGTGGAAAGGGGGTAGCAAGGAGATCCAGATCAACCAAGTCTAGGGCTTGATCAACTAGATCAGATCTAGATTGTTGTATGTATTTTCCTAAGTTTGGGTGATTTTCCTAGCAAGGGAGCCCAAGTAGGTTTTGACTAATGAAATGAAGAGTTGTTGATTGGGCATAAATGTGTGCATGTGTGTGATATTTGTTAATTTAATATCCGTTGAATATAATTTTTTTCTTATGTTAATAACGTAATTGTGCTTTTATTTAGTAGATATGTGAGAAATCTGCTAGGAATTAATTGTCAGGTTGGTGGGTGTTGAAATTTCTAAGTATTACCCGTTAGAAATTTTATCTGTATTCTCTGGTTTTTTCACCTACTTGTTTAATTACTAACAAGTTATTTAACCATATAGACACTGAAATAAACACAATATAGTCTCAGACATCTACAGTTCAACAACTGAAAGAAATAGACAAACACACCAGGGACACCTTTATTTTTGGACAATTGTCCTCGGAAAAACCCAACTTGTGAAAACCAGTGCAATAATTCTGAGGGTTTTATTACTAAGCAACTTTTCTTGAGTACACTGGGTGCCAAATTGGCTCACCCGACAGAGATAAATACTCTGGCAGTAATACCTCTCTTCAGAAACAGATATTCTGAAAGTCTGCCCCACAAAACCTTCTCCAGCACAATCTGAAGCACTGCGTCAGCCTAAAACCTTCTGCGTTAGCCCTCTGAGGCTCTGCGCAGCCTCTCTGGCTCTCTGCGTCACTTCTGCAGCCTCTGCGTGGGTGATGCAAGCCCTTTTGGCCTCTGCGGAGTCACTGCTGGCCCCTGCGTGGCTCCCTTTGGCTTTGCGTTTGCCTCTCTGCCTCTACCTCATTGTGCCTCGCTGCAACTCTGATCACTGGTTCTATTTCTCTTAGCAAACCCCGCTCTAGAAAATCGAACTGACTGATCACTTTGGTTTGTCTCCAACTGACCCTCAAGCCTCCTCTTATACTTTTTTTGTTGAGTCTTCAACGACCGAGATTACATCTCTAATCAATGGCTAAGATTAGATTTGGCTTGATCCATGTCATTTAGAACCTTCTAACCCAGTTTTATATTAATACCCATTAATATTTTTATTTTCCTAAGTTTAGACTTAGGAACCCATTAAAAATATTAATTATTTTAATATCTCCTTCACCGGGTAGAATTTCCCCAAACCATTTCTGGGTCTTGGAGATCTCATGTGCTTTAGTCTCTCCACCAATTTTCATGGTTAGAGCACATCCGATGCTACCCTAAATCAACAGTGGGTTTAGAAATGAACATGGTATCAAAGCGTAAACCCTAAGAAGCCAATCTTAGGAATACATGCGTGCCAATTTCGTACAGGCATACGAGATGCAAATTTGTTTTGCAAGCACTGAGAAACCAACTCGTATGACAGTACGACAACATAACCGCATATAACATTTTTTTTAAATCTAAGAATTCGAGTTGTATGATGTAGTATGGGGTGAAAACGAAATTTTTGTGGCCGAGAGGCTATATCGGATTTTAGTAGGAAGTTAAAATAAAAAAATAAAAAAGGATGGGTGACTGTTGTGGTGGCCAATAGTCATGGGACTAGTCATCAGCTGGCCAACCATGGAGCAACGATAGGCAGCGAGTTGAAGGAGACAGGCATAGGGATCTCAGGGGTGTTGCAACTATTGCTGGTAGGGTGATGTGGGAGGAGTGTGTGCCACAATCGACACAAGTGGATTCGCACGACATGAATCGAGAAGAGACGATTTGCCTATAAGGTGAAGACAATGTTGCAGTTGTTGGCTTTAGTCGAGGCACAACAATGTCATGGTGTTGTGAATAGCAAGGATTGGGTTGCCAGAGTGCGGGGTTAGATAGGTCATGAGTTTGAGTGTCAAGTAAGTGTGTCCGCACATAGAGCACAACCTCGTGACTGAGGGCTCGAGCTGCAAGCGAACACGTGTGCCAAGGTTGGAGCAGACAACAACCAAGCACTGTAGCAACACGGTAGCATGTGGGTGCAGTCATCGGGGCATAGAGCTGGTGTAGGGTTGAATAGCTTTCCGCTACGATTAGAAAGCTTTGTGGCAAGGAAGCTACATGGAGCCAAGGAACATGTAGAAATCAATGGCCAGACTAGTCGGGCCGCTGAGGGTGGTTGGGTGAAGTACAGGTCGTCGACAGTTTACTCGATAGATATCATCAATAACAACAAATTTATTCTTATGGTAAAATTATATTATTTGGAGATGGCTGCAATCGATTTGAGGTTTCAAGATAGGTTGGAGGGCACATATAACTTCATTGCCTAGAAGGCGTTGGTTTCACTAATTCTCATAGAGAGTGGCATTGGTGAGTTTGCTTATAGCAAAGTCACACTGCCTATAGATGTTACAGATTTGGTCACCCACAATCAAAAGGATGTGAAAGGCAGGATTATTTTGTTAAATGTGGTGAAACATGATGTGAACCCTCACATATTTGAGAAGAATACAAAAGGGAGATGTGGAAGGCTCTGACATAGTTGTACCAGAGCAATAATACCAACAGGAAGATGGTGTTGAGAGAAAAGCTCAGGGATGCCAAGATGACCAAATTAGATATAATGACCTCTTTTCAGCAAGACCACACAAGTTCGTGACGAGTTGGCTATAGTTGGGGAGACTGTGACAAATGGAGAGATGGTAAGGATGACCTTGAATGACTTCACCAAGCCATGGGCTCCTTTCATTAAGGGCATTATGGCACAAGAGAACCTTTCTGATTGGGATAGATTGTGGGATGATTTCATCCGTGAGGAGATTTAGGAGGAATATAGATGAAGAGATGATTCATAAAATGCCTTGTATATTCCATTAGAGATCGTCACAATAGATTTACTAAAGTATATTAAAAACTCTGAAATCTACACTATGAGGGTTTATTTCTCCTTAAATTTTTGGATCTGCTAATCACCGTTTTTTGTGCATGAATTCAAATTATTGTTTTTCAGGAAATAGAGAACAAGAAATAAAACTCACAAACCAAAAATTGACACAAGATATGTCCTGGGAAACCCTTTTGGAAGAAAATCTAGCTAGAAGGAGAGGCTTCTCTGCTCTCTTTCTTTGGATGGAAAATGGTTGCAAGTAGAAAGAAGTGAGGCCTCTGGCCCATGGGCTGCTACAATGCACAAATCCTCTGTGTTTGCTCTTTTCCCATCCGTCAATAGAATGGAACCCCTGTTCCTCCTAGTGCCCCGGTTATAACACAACCCAATAGCCTACCATTGGTTAAATTTGACTCCTTCAATGCTTAACTAGAGTTAGAATATTGACTATTCTAGAGTCTTCCTCATCATGATCACGTCGCTAGCCCATTTTCGATAAATAATGGGTGTTGACATGGCATCCTCTCAAATTATTGTGGTCAAAATAGGAAGGTCAACATCCAAGTGGCATAAATTTTGCATACGGACTCTGGTTGAGGAAATTCTTGTGCTCTTGGAAAGGTATTTGTGTGTAGAATAACATAGGTGTAGTACTTAAACGACACAACTTTTAGCCCAAAAAATAGCTGTTTGATGCCTCAAACTGCTTTTGGAAGGTTTAAAACACCAATTTTCCAAGCTGGGTCCCAATGATGAAAATGGTCTTGTGAGCTGATTCCTCCACTTTTCCCACTCTTAAAGCATCAAGATGGATGACAAATAATATAATTTTCCACTCTAGATCACATCTCCCCACTTTGGGAGGCTTTTGGGCACTAAATGACGTGAGGAAATTTTTCCTCCAGCGCTCGAGTGTACCATTTAGCCTTGCTTGGAAGCTGTCCTTTCAACCCAATATGCCAAAGGTCATGATGCCCTTATCTGGTAGCTTTGGACCTCTTTTGCAAAATTGTATCTTCTGTCAACTCTGCCTAAGCGTCTGGTGCCAAATCTTCTATAGAAGGGAGGACTTGTCCCTCTTCCTGGTCTAGTGTGGAAGGGTTAGAGTTTCAGATTCTCTACATTCACCACTAAGTAAATTTGCTTGTGTGGGGGTAGACTGAGTCTATACTCTTTAACTCCCGCTTGTTCCAATATCTCAAAGGGACCATATCACAAAGCCTTGATTTTCTTACCAAGACCCTGTAGCCTGTTATGAACATTAATATGGAATAATACAAATAAAATATTATATAAACAATAAGTAATATAATAATTATAATTGAAAATCACGAATAAGTATTAAAGGGCATGTCTGAAAATACACGACTCCTTATGAAAGGGCATTCTTGTCTAGTGCCTAATATTTATATGAGGCCCATCATTATATTCAATCATATCACTTGTACACACATACACACACACATACGCACACACACACGTATATTATTTATCGTATACTGGATATTCTTGTATTCCAGATATTCTAAATAATTATGTGATAACAAATTTTGTTTGTATCATAGCCTTTGCTTGTTTCGCCATAACCATACTCTGTCTCCCACCTTGAATGACTTCTTTGTTCTATGTTGATCATGCCGAACCTTATATTTCTTTTGTGACTTTTGTAGTGTCTCCTGTATCGATATATGGATTTGCCCAATCTTCTAATTTTTTTCTTTTTTCTTTAAGGCATTCCATGTAAGATCCTCTCTCACTCCTCCTTGCTACCTATATGCAATATCCAAAGGTGAATGTGGCAGATATCAAAAACAAGTTTCAAATTGGGACTTACTAGTAGAAGTGTGGACTGCTTTGTTATAAGAGTGCTGTATATATAACATATTTTCGTTCCAAGTCTTCAGATGCTTCTGATTGTAACCCCTCAAAATCTTCACCAAAGTCTTATTGACTACTTCTATATTTCCATTTGTCTATGGATGGTTTGTTGTAGATCTCTTCAACTTCATGTCCATATTTTCCCACAATGTAGTCCAAAATGCATTGAGAAATCTTGTGTCCCTATTTGAAACACTGTTCCTTGTTATACGATAGTGCACCCAAACTTGTCAAAAGAACAAGTTCACCGCTTCTTGCCCATTGATGGTCTTTTTATAGGGCATTAATATAAACATCTTGTTGAACCTGTCAACTACTATGTGTTGAACATGTAACTAGGTTCGGTCTTCATAATTATCATTATACTTGTATCAAAATATATTTCATGCAAAAGCAAAAAGAAGAAAAACATATTATTATTATTATTATTGTTTTCTAGTTAAAGCATGTTCTTCATGCTTCTGGGTTTATTGAGTCAAACAAATGTACTTGAGTTAAAGTCCCATTTGGACTATTTGTAAGAAAAAGGAAAATTCTTTTATTTGAGTCAAAAAGATAAATTTGTCCTCCACAAGACCAAGTCAGCCCTCCTAGACAAGTCGGCCATAGGGCAGCTACTCGACCGCCTTGATGTGTATGTATTGAGAGCAGTTCAATCTCATTGGAGCACTTACCACTTCGATTTACGTGCAAGAAGAAGAGGAATTTCAACAAAATTCAAAGGAGAGAGAAAGTGAAGTCAAAGGAGAGAGAAATATTGCTTTTCTGCCCTAGTTTTGTGCACATGTTCGAGTTTTTTGAGGTAGCTTCTATGGTATTGCAGACTCAAAATTATAGGGCTGAAATTTCAGGAGATGACCAAATTTCAGATGTTTGACAAACATTGACTGTGTTGACTTTGACTTGTTGGAGGAAGGATTTAAGGAGGGCTGACTTGGGGTCTTTGTGGTACTCTTGGTCTTGGGTCTTGGATATCTGACTTTGATTTAATTATATAAGAAGAGGATTTGCTTGGGTTTTCCCCTTGTGGGGTTTTGCCGTGGTTTGGAGCTTACATCTTTGTGTTCTTTGTCTCTTGTGATCTTCATGTTTTATATGTTTTGGTATATGCTTGATGAAGAGAACATAATAAAAGAAACAATAAGCCAACAAATATTCACAAGCAAGTATCAAGTAAGAGAAATTAACCCTAATTTGCTAGCATATTGGTTTCTCAACATGGTTTTGGAGCTCAGGTGATGGAAGGCAGTTTGAAGGTCCCAAATTGTTGGCAGTTTTGAAGTTATTCTTGTAGCAGATAGCTCTCTCTTCTCCTAAAAGAAGATAGGTTTGAAGTTCATACTATTGTCCTAGCAGAACATCATTAAAGGTTCTTGAAATCATTATAAGAAAGTTCTCGTTTAGGCCATTTCATCCAAAACTACATGTCTACTTAAGGAAGATCCGAAGTCTTCAACATCGAATCAAGAAAGTTCAAAAACTTATTTTTGTGATCCTAATTGCTATCATCTTTTCTCTATTTGGAACCGAGCTCAAGAAAAAGGGGCATCACTCTGTGAACAAAGTGCGAAAATTTGTATCATGCTTTTTATCCAAGTTCTATAATTTTTGTGGGAGATACGATCTCTGAAACAATGCAAAGTCTCCTTAATATTATGACATGTGAAGACACTGGGGTAAACCTATACAAATTTGAAGATCTAAACCTGTGGTAGCACTCATACCTTGTGGAGATCCGAATTGTTTATGGTAAATGGAGGTCTGCATCTAATATAGAAAGCCGAGATTGTAGTGAACAAAGAGATTATGGATAATTACTAGACTAAGGCCAAGACCTAGAAAAGAAAACTTAAGTTGTGAGATAAAAAAGAAATCCTCGCTCAAGCAAAAGGAGTTTGTTGTATACATCTCTGAGTATATACATCCTTCAAAGAAGACTTTGATGCAAGTCGTAGGCAAATCAAAATTGTTACAATGCGAGGTACAGGAACACGCATAATTTGTGGAGGAAGATGAAGAGTACCTAGTAGAATTTGAAGCCTTGTAAACCATCTATTCTAGCTCAAGATTGAAGGTCAAATTTATGAGAGTCATCTTCACAAAAGAATTGAAGTCTCTCCAGCAAGCAAAGTTCTTTGTGCAAACACATCCGAAATCCAAGACATTCACCAAGGTATCCGAATTTTTGAAGGACAAAGAATTTTTGAAGAGGTATATCTCACTCTTTGGTATCTCGCTCTTTGTGTCAAAGTTTGAAGAACAAAATTTATGAGGACCAAAGTATGTCATGAGGCTCATCGTATGCATGCCTAGGAAAGGAACAAAAAACTCTACGTCGCTAAATGATCAAGTCTCTCTAAGATACATCTTTGTACAAAATTCTATGACCAACTCTATGCTATAGAATCAAAAGTCTAGGTGTCATATCTACTTATAACAAGGACTGTAACACAAAACCTAAAGTATTTAAAGCACATCTCTGAAGCACAAATGTACAAAGTAGTCATATATGTAGAAGGAGGACTAACTACATCAATGTAGCCGACCTATAGTTTGAAAGGAATGATTTAAAGGATTAAAAAAAGTTGCAAGTGACAGATATGTTGGAAATACTGAGAGGGGGGGGGGTGAATCAGTATTTCTTTTTCCCACTATTGTTTTACCAGTTAAAACATATATATTCAGAACACAAAATGAACAGCAAGAATAAATGCTTTTATTAATATAACTGTGCAGTAAAATAAATACAATATATAGATGGTCACAATCAGTTGCCAAGCTCCAACTTGGACTTTGGTGAGGCTCCAACCTCCAGAGCACCAACTCTATTTTGCCAAGACACCAATCTTGGACTTAGGAGCACCAACTCCCAAGGACTTCAATCCTTCCATACTTCTGAGGCACCGGCCCCAATCCTTCTTGCTTCTGAGGTACCAACCCCAAGGACTCCTATCCTTCTCACTTTTGAGGTACCGACCCCAAGGACTCCTATCCTTCTCACTTTTGAGGCATCAACCCCAAGGACTCCTATCCTTCTCACTTTTGAGGCACCAACCCCAAGGACTCCTATCCTTCTCACTTTTGAGGCACCAACCCCAAGGACTCCTATCCTTCTCACTTTTGAGTGAGTTCTGTCTATTTACAGCTTCACTATAATCTCCAAACTACAGTATCAATGACAACCATGTCTTCTTATGGATGAGTCTTCACAGCTCTGCACACTGCCCACGCATAGTCTCCAATAGCCTTCATGCTCTCTGATAATGTCTTCACATAGCTCTAGTCAGTCTATTGTTAGCTGCACTAAGCTCTGCATAAAGAACAACTTCTTGCTCAAGTTTATGTTTTCTGCTAGCTGCTTCTCCCCTTTGACTGTCTGCTGTCTTATTAGCCCTGTGGCCCTCTTTTTGTTCTGCTGGATCCTCTCGCTGCCTCTGTCTCCTCCAGCTTATTTCCACAGCGTTCAACAGCCTTCAACAACATTCACCGCTGCTGCTTCTGCTATCTCACATTCTCATTTTGTTTGCAATAACAACAGCAACCACAGTCTTTTGTTCTTGCTGTTTTTATGCATTCCCGTGCCTCTGTCCATTCGTTTCCTCTTACACGGCCTCTTAGACTTCCTCAACGCTCACTGTCATTTCCTCTTCGCTTGCTTGCTTCTTCGGCTTCCCGAATTTCCATTTCCTTTGTCTATTCATGCTCACGGGACACGTTGAATCAATGGCCAGGTCCAAAACAATCCACCGGAGAACATATCTTCTTGGCTAAAACTGTAACAGCGCTGCTTTGCCAATGATTGTGGGCATACACAGGGATGGCATTATTTAACGGATAGCCACGTCCTTTCGATAATAATAGCAGGCATACACAGGGTTTTGTTTCATTTAACAGATAGCAACATCTTATCCCAATCATAATCGCCATGATTTGGTCTCCCCCACTATCGGGACTGTTCCTTACAGTATTTTTGCCTCCACACTTTAGAATCGGAGCCACCTTTTTTTATCGGCGCTTTTAATACTATCAGAAGCCACCACCCATCCGCTGTGTTAACTATCGGGCTAAGCTTTAAAGCCCTGCGGACATGCACATATATTAATACACGGGAAAACACGTAAGTCCCGCTCCAGTTCACATATGCGGATCCCAAATATTATACACCCGCCTCTATACTTATCGGCGGGTCCGTCCGTTCGGCGATTGCAATAACCACTTGACTCCAACCCCCGACGCCCTCGCGGACCCGACACCTCTTACATCCCTTCCTATAATGACTTCGGGTCCGGGATATCGGGGTTATCGCGGCCTCTTGTGATGCGATAGTTCTGCGGACCCGACGACCCTTTATACTCTGCTTCTTAATGATTTCGGGTCCGTCATTTCGGCAGGTTCGCATCGGCGGTTTTGTAATACAAAGGGTCTGCGGACCCGACGTCCCATTCAATCGGCTCTTTATAATATTTCGGCTCCGGCTGTCGGAGCGCACAATTAACAGTCCCAAAGGCCCTTGCGGACCCGATATTACTTTATGCTCCCCTTTATAATGGTTCGGCTCCGGACTGTCGGAGCATACACTTCGGCAGTTCCGAAAGGCTCCACTCCTCCGATGCGATATTGGTTTCGGACCCGATATGGGTCTGGACCAATCTTAATAAGAATTCACGTCCGCCCAATGTTCCGTTTAATGGTTTATCCGCCATTTCTTTGCGGAAATGGAATTCGCCGCCTTCGAGGGATTTCTGTGTTTAAACACAGTTCCGCCACAATCTCTGCCTCCGATACAGTATTCCTTAAGCACTATTGCTCCGATAGCTGTGATTGCTGCGTCCCATGGATATATGGCTCCCGATAGCTGTGTGCTCCTCTTGTAGGTTCTTCGTGGGCATGTATTACATGCAGCACTCCTCCGATATGGCTCCTCTTGCTCTGATATCCTCCGTTTGCTCCTCTTCTTTGGCATATATATATGGCATATATATATGCTCTGTTTGCTCCTGTAGCTCCGCTAACTCTGTCTGCTCCATTGCTCCTCTTCTTTGGCATATATGTATGGTCTATAAGTATGGCTCCGATAGCTCTGTTTTGGCATATATTACAAGCAACGTTCCTCTTGCTCTGATATGGCTCTCCGATGACTCCGATGGCCCTATTTGCTTTGTTTCCGCATATTTATGATATATATATATATATATATATATATATGGCTCCTCTGGTGGTGCTTCATGCTCTGTTAGCTCCTCTGATGGCTCTGTGCGCTCCTCTCATCTCCATCTGCTCCTCTTTGGCATATACCGATGGCTCTATATATATTGCTCCTCTTGGCTCCTCTTGCTCCATCTGCTCTTCTCGGTCCGTCTCCTCTTGGCTCCTCTTGCTCCATCTGCTCTTCTCGGTCCGTCTCCTCTTGGCTCCTCTTGTTCCATCTGCTCCTCTCGGTCCGTCTGCTCCATTTGCTCCTTTGGTGGCTCTGTCTGCTCCTCTCGTCTCCATCTGCTCCTCTGGCCTGGCAGTGTCTTTCAAAGACCTCCTTGCATATAAGTCTGTTTCCGCATATAAATATGATATATATATATATATGGCTCGGCTATCCTGATGGCCTTGCTCCTGTCTCTTCATGAATCTGCTCTGCATCCCCTTGGCTTCATGTCATCCTCTAGTATCCAGAATATTGCCATATTGACATCAATGACAACCTAGGTCAACAAGATATAGGTGAAGAACTGAAAAACATTACCTTGTGGACAAAAGTGTGGGATATAGCTTGTGGAAGAAACAAATAAAACTGTCGAAAAGGCGAGACTTTGTGAACTGTAGAAGAACTATGATAAAATATCTGAAGGTTGATAAAACTCATCTCTGTGACAACAAGAATATGAAGCCACGTTATATCTCTTCTTAAAGAGGACTATGAAGGACACTGCAAGCAACTTAAAGAAATTTATATAGTTCATATTCTAGTAGAATAACTAAAGATTTGAAGCACCTCTGTTGAAAGAAGATGACAATCTCTATTGCAAAAGGATCAATTGTTTGTTGACAAGTAAGATTTAAAAGGCACACAATTTTTGTGCATTTCATGACCTATGTCAATTGCTTATAATGTTAAATCTTCTAGGTCATGGTGATGATCTTTTGAAAGATATTTATAAGGGTTTGCACAAGTATATTAAAGATCATGATATAATTGATATATTAGCATTCAGATAATTTCCTTGAAGTCTAGGTTTTTGTGATCAATAAATGAAATTATCTTTATCTCAAGAAAACATTTCTAGGGTTTGCATGCTTCTAGAATTTGCAATCTCTAACATGATAGATTTTTGAAGACCTTGAAGAAATTAGGGTTTTGCAACTAACTCTCTCTGGTGTGGTTGTAGAACTTTGCAATTTTTAATTGACATGTTTTGAAGTCTTTGGTATCGAGGGTTAGTAAACCCTAGCTAAGATTTGAGTTAGAAAAAACCTAGAAATAGAAACCCTAACTAATTGTTTCCGTTGTAAAAAGAAAAACCTATCTTTTGAGTTTGACATGAATAACATCATGGTGACATGGAGACAAGGTTGGTGAACAGGTGCAAGATTAAGAGGGAGCTAACCCTCTTCAAAAGGATAAGTATCCTACATTTCATTGATCACTACTATTGCTATTTTATCTTTGTACTTTGAGTTTTTGTTATTTCATATTTTTCTAATAAAGGTTGCATGTCAAGTCAAGATCTATTTAAGCTGGTTGCGACATGTGACACTGGGATAATAACTAAACTTCTCAACACACCTCTTGACTCATTAGTTTTCACCCATCAAAACCTTGAACCACCCCGTCACTACATGCTTGGAACCTTGACATCCCAACTCGCCCCTACCACAAATAGAAATTGCTAATTACCCATGTTGCATAGGTATCCGCGTCCCCCAGAAAACTGTCAGAAAATTATATATATTACAGATAAATGAAACAACATAAAATATTGCAGAAATATAAACACAGAAAATGCATAAAACAAGAGACACACAGATATATGTGGTTCACCCAATTTGGGCTATGTCCACAGAGAAATAGCCAGTCCTTCTTTTTATATTATCCAGCAAAATGAAGAGATACAACCTACAACAGATCCGCTGTAATTCCCTCTTCGTTCTCTCACAATCTCCTCTCTCTTTCTCGCTTAGAATACACATCTACATAGTCGCAATACAATTCCCTCATATATAGCGAGGGGTTGCTTTCTAGGTCAAAAAATCCTAAATTAAACATAACTTCTACCATGAGATTTCCACCTAATAAACGGTCTAGATTGACTACGAAATTACAACATTTTACAAGGCAATTTTACATCTATTTATAGCTTCGGGGGTGCTGCCCCCTGGACCCCCCTGGCTACGTCCCCCTTGGACCCCCTTGACGTCACGCATAAATGGGCGGCATTGCCGCCACATTATGAAATGGGGTCCAATGCAGCGATACCTCTGAATAAACAAGATAATCAGGCTCCACACCCAACAATCTCCCACTTGGAGACTGATTATAGCAACTCCACCGTTGCTTCATTTGCTAGACAATGACTCCACTTTGGACCTCAGTGTTTCTCATCTTCATCATCATACTTGAAGACCAATTGAAACCAAGTAGAATCTCAGTTTCTCCCTGGTTACAACTTTGGTTAACATATTTGCAGGATTTTGGCTAGTGTGTATCTTTTCCAGCTTCAACTGTCCATCTTCCAATATTGACCGTATTAAATGGTACTTGAGTTGTATATGTTTAGTCTTGGAATGAAATGCAGAGTTCTTTGCAAGATGTATGGCACTGTGGTTGTCATTGTATAATCTACCCAACTTCTGCTTCTTACCCAATTCATCCAGAAACCTTTGTAACCAAATCATTTCTTTACTATCCTCTGTAGCAGCAACATACTCTACTTCCGTTGTTGAGAGTGCAACAACACTTTACAGTTTTGAAACCCAACTGGCAGCTGTTCCACCTACAGTAAACACATACCTTGTGGTGCTCCTCTTGTTATTTCTATCACCCGCCATATATGCATCAACACATCCCTATAGAGCAATGTTTGAACCACCAAAGCATAATGCCTGAGAATCCACTTCACCTCCATCCAATGTTCTTTTCCTGGATTGTTCATGTATCTGCTTACAATTCCCACTGCATATGCAATATCAGGCCTTCTGCAGACCATTGCATACATTAAGCTTCCAATTGCTGATGCATATGGAACTTTAGACATATAAGCCATTTCTTCCTGAGTCTTGGGACACACCTCCTTAATTAGTTTGAAATGGCTAGCCAAAGGTATACTAACTGGTTTTGCATTCTGTATATTAAATCTTTTCAACACCTTTTGTATGTACTCACTCTGAGACAATGTTAATTTTTGATTTTTTCTGTCTCTAGTTATTTTCATACCAAGGATTTGTTTTGCAACACCCAAATCCTTCAATGCAAATGAGTTTGCCATTTTTCTTTTGAGCACATTTATTCCCTGCATGTTAGAACCTGCAACAAGCATGTCATCTACATACAATAACGATATAATATAACTACCATCATTTTGCATTTTGAGATAAACACAATGATCAAAGTGACATCTAGTATAACCTTGTTTAGACATAAACTTGTCAAATTTTAGATACCACTGCTTTGGAGCCTATTTTAAGCCATACAAGCTCTTCTTCAACCTTCACACTAGTTTTTCCTTCCCTTTTACTTATATCCTTATCGCTGCTGCATATATATCTCTTCCTCCAAATCCCCATGGAGAAAGGTCGTCTTTACATCTAACTGCTCAATATGCAAATCTTCAACTGCTACTAGACTTAAAGTAGTTCTGATTGAAGTCATTTTAATAACAGGAGAAAATATCTCATCAAAGTCTATACCGTTTTTCTGTGCAAACCCCTTCACCACAAGTCTAACTTTATACTTTTTTTTCCCTCCATCTTCTTCCTTCAACCTATAAACCCATTTATTCTGCAATGCTGTTTTAACTGCAGGCAACTTGACTAAGTCCCAAGTCTGGTTATGTACTAAGGAGTCCATCTCTTCTTTCATGGCTTGCTCCCACTTCTTCCTGGTTTCTACCTGCACTGCTTCTTCATAACATTTTGGTTCACCAAAATCAGTGGACAATACATAATATAATGAAGGAGAGTATCGTTCAGGGGGTGTACTTATCCTGGTAGATCTTCTAACACCACTTTCAGGTGTTTGAGGTGTTTGTTGTTGTTGTGGTTGCAGTTGTTGTTCTGGTTGTTGATCATTATGATTTTTAGGCATCTTCACTTTTTCTGTGATCTCATCAAGCACTGTGTATTCTTTGTTTTCTTTTTCTTTTTTCTTTTCCTGCATCTGATCCTTATACAAAAGATTTTCATTGAATATGACATCTCTACTCCTAATGATTTTGTGTTTTTCATAATCATAAAAACGACAACCAAAATCATTAACACCATATCCAATAAATGTACATTTCTTTGATTTTGCTGCAAACTTTGTTCTATTTTCTTTATTAATGTGGACAAAGGCTTCACAACCAAAAGTCTTTAAAAATGAGTAGTTTACCTTTTTGCCTGTCCATGCCTCCTTTGGAATACCACCATCCAAGGAACTTAATGGCCCTTTGTTTATTAGATAAACAACAGTATCTACAACATCTGCCCAAAATTGTAAAGACAATCTTGTATGCAATCTCATGCACCTCGCACGCTCCATGATTGTCTTGTTCATCCTTTCTGACACACCATTTTCTTGCGGTGTTCCTGGAATTGTTTTCTCTCTGCGAATTCCATTTTTTGAACAATACCTATCAAACTCTTTGCTGCAATATTCATCTCCATTGTCTGATCTGAGACACTTCAATCTTTTTCCTATCTCATTTTCAACCAAAGCTTTCCATTTCTTGTGAGTATCAAATACATTAGATTTATTCCAAATACAATAAATCCAGGTTTTTCTGGTTGTATCATCAATAAAAGTAACATAATAATGAGAGCCACCGAGAGATGATACTTGAGAAGGTCCTTATACATCTATATGCACAAATCTAATTTTTCGCTCTTCTTTTCTTTCCCAACTCTGAGGAATCAGACTCTCTTCTGTTTTCCTAAACACAATTCTCACAGAATTCCAAATCAACATGCTTCAAACCTGGCAAAAAATTTATTGAGTGAAGAATCTGCATTCCCTTCTCACTCATGTGCTTGAGCCTATGATGCCACAATGCCGTATCTACTCTTGTAGAGGTTAAAACATTAACAAAATTCAAAATACCATTGCATAAATATAATGTACCAACTTTTTCTCCTTTTGCTATTACCAGGGCTCCTTTAATGACCTTCCAGGTTTTATCTGTAAAAGTAGTTACACGACCTTCACCTCCCAATTGCCCTGTTGAAATTAGATTTTTTTTCTTTTGTTAGATCTGGAAAATGCCTTACCTCCAACAACTATTGATTTCCATTCTGCTGTTTTATGAAAACTATACCTATTCCAATGATTTTACAGGGTTTATCATCACCTAATCAAACCTGTCCAAAATCTCCTTGAACATAATCATGAAAATGTTTCCTATCAGGTGTGGCATGGAATGAGTTCCCTGAATCTACCACCCAGGCATCAATAATATTTTCTAATGAGAGAATCAAAGCTTATTGCAACACATCACCTGTCACATTCGCTTCATGATTGTTTTCTTGTTGCGTGTCTCCTTTTCCCTTCCGAGACTTGCAGCGTTTCTTCAGGTGTTCTTTCTTCCCGCATTTCCAGCACACTATCCCCGATCTGGACTTGGATTTGCCTTTTCTTGACTTACTGCGATATCCTGGGCTCTTTCCTCTTTCCATTTTTCTTCCCCTAGTCTCTGCAGTCAAAGCATTACCTGATGTCTCACCGGAGCTTTTTTGTCACATTTCCTCGCTAAGGATTGCACTGACAACATCATCAAACTTTAAAGTATTAGATCTAGAGACAGTTACTAATGGCCATAACTAAACTATTCCAACTTTCTGGCAATGAGCATAGAAATAACAGAGCCCTAACTTCATTATCAAAAGTAACCCGTACAGAACATAACTGACTGGTAACTGTAGTAAAGTCATTTAAATGATCAGCGACAGATCCACCTTCTGACATCTTCATATTAAATAAATGATTCATAAGAAATACTTTATTTGAGGCTGAGGGTTTTTCATATAGTTTGGCCAATGTCGACATTGAACCCTCTATTGTCATTTCTTTTGAAATATTAAAGGCTATCGACGCCGCGAGGCACAACCGTATTGTTCTAAGTGCTTTTCTGTCGAGAATATACCATTCTGTGTCTGTCATACACGTTGGTTTCTTTGTCTTACCGCTCAATGGTAGGTACACATCTTTCTGATACAAATAATCTTCCATCTGCATCTTCCACCGTTGGTAGTTTTGGCCGTTATATTTTTCGACCCTAAACCTACCATCTTCCACCATTGCTCCCACTCGAACCAGGAACCCTTCTCTCCTGCGATTTTATCATCCAAATATACTTTCGACTTTGATACTAGTTGTTAGAAAATTATATATATTACAGAATAGAACACATAAAATATTGCAGAAATATAAACATAGAAAATGCATAAAACAAGAGAGACACAGATATACGTGGTTCACCCAATTTGGGCTACGTCTACGGAGAAACAACCAGTCATTCCTTTTATATTATCCAGCAAAATGAAGAGATAAAACCTACAACAAATCCGTTGTAATTCCCTCTTCACTCTCTCACAATCTCCTCTCTCTTTCTCGCTCAGAATACACATCTACATAGCTGCAATACAATTCCCTCATATATAGCGAGGGGTTGCCTTCTAAGGCAAAAAACCCTAAATTAAACATAACTTCTACCGTTAGATTTATGCCTAATGAACGACCTAGATTGACTACGAAATTACAACATTTTACAAGACAATTTTACATCTATTTTTATCTTCGGGGGTGCTGCATAAACGGACCCCCCTAGACTCCTTTGGCGGCGTGCATAAATGAGTGGCGTTGCCGCTACATTACGAAACAGGGTCCAATGAGGCGATACCTCTGAATAAAGAAGATAATCAGGCTCCACACCAGTGAAATATGAATCTCCGATCACTTGCGATTAATCACAAGTCAAACTCTGTCCTTCCCTCAAATGATCTGATTCAACTATGGGTGAGTCAAACTCGTGTTGACCGTGTTTGACTCGTGGTCAACACGGGTTTCACTTGCGACTCACCAATTAATTGCGATTTAGGCGACTGAGGTGATTTTCAACCCTCAACTCGAGGGGCACAGGTTTTAACTTTTAGGGTTCCTGCATTTTTCGTTGCGTAGTTTAGTTACGTTAAAAATTAAAAGTCGGTCTGTAATTGACTTTTCTCACTTGCTCAGGCCTACAACTCATACGTCGAGAAGGTAATAGAGGCATGGTTTCAGTTTCAATTTACTCCACGTAATAGAGTCGTAGTGTAATAGAGGCGTAGTGTGCAGTGTGCTCCATTGTAGCTTCAACATGTGCTTGGTCAGAGATTTCAGTAGCAAACCATTATTGTACCATTTTAGCAGCAATCATGAGATTTCAGTTGCTACTTTTTCACTGATTAGTATGCAGTATTTTATAAACTTTTAAAAGCAGGTGCTTCTTGTTCGATGTAGTCACAGGTTAGGAGTCAAGACCCAGTACTTTGGATCATGTTTGGATTCATAACATATATGAGATAGTTATTCATTCATGATATTTTGGACATCTATTGATATTATGCATTGTTTGGACATGGCTTTATTGAATATCAATGAAAATTGTTCTTTTTTTTAATTCAATATATGTGTATATCTTAAATTATTGAATTCACTGATTTTTTCCCGATTTTTCCCCGATCCGATTAAAACTCTTCGCTCTTTTGCCTTGCCGATTTATTGCCGATTCCGAGTCTGGTAACATTGCTCCACACCCAACAAAAACCCACATACCCTATGTTCCTTCAATTCAAGGACTTGGGGACCCTTAGAAAACGTCCCCAAACTAATGGGGACCACATCAAGGACTTTGAGACTTGTTGGCTGCCCCCAATACAGTCCGGACAGATTTTAGGGATGTTCCAGAGAGATTTCAGTGATGTTGTGGGCAGATTTCAGGGATTTTCTGGGCATATCTCTTCAGTTTCGATAATCATGGACATTGATGGTTGGACAATATGATCATTTTTTCTGTCCATTATTTTTGTATTGCATTAAATGTAAATCTGTTGTACAAGTTGCAGCTCAAAACATGGGTTTTGTATGGTGGGTTTCAATTTGAGTTTTTGGTTATTTAAATATCACATTTTCAGCAACAATATTACAACAAGCAAGGCCTCCATTTGAAGAAAACATGAAATGCAATATTTCAAAAAGCTGATCCCTGTGGTTATTGTTTTTGTTATTCTAATTTTTGGCGTCATTTTAGCTTTTACTTGTTGTACATGAGTATCAAGGAGTTGAATATTCAAGTCTAGGGCTTCCACCATCCCAACTTCAAGCATTGTGAAAACAATTAGATAGTAATGACTTGGATTGGGTACTAAATGTTTGAATAAATTCCTATTTAATCTCTTTCTTAATCTAAAATTGAATCTAATCTCTTTACGGAACCAAAGCATTCCATAGTGGTTTTTATCATAGTTGCAAAGTCTACAGAACCTATTGAGAAGGAAATGCCTTCGATGTTTTATTAACAAGAAATATGAGGAATAAAGTTGTTATAGAGACAATTCTTAGTCTCATAGATCCTTCATAGGCCTTTTATTGCGCAAATTGTACATTAGAATGATAAAAGCTATAACCCATATCCTACGACCACGTGGAACACATGAAGGTCACCCACTGTCGCCGTAGTGAGCTACCTCTCCACTTTATGCTGAATTTACTTTTGCTCAAGAGGGGATTCCCTAGGGAATAACTAGGGCTAAGCAATAAGAAACAAGGTGATATCACAAGTAATTCCAACAAAAGAGTTGAGTTTGGGAGAGAAGAAAAGAATGGTGATGGATGGTCATGAAGATGAATGCCAATATCTTGGGGTTGTGGAATTAAACCCTTTCAAGTTTGCAAATTAAACCCGGTGGTTTGCTGTCCTGTTTGACAGGTCTGCAAATCTACAGGTAGAATACTAACCACAAGCCATGTGACTTGAAATTGAGTTAAATATGGCATATAAATAGTTAATTTTGATGCACAAAAAATCATAATCATTTATGTATGTGTTTCTAGGATTGAACACTCAGTTAGGGGGGTTGCTTTGTAATTTTCCATGCTGCCCTATTCTTAATAGGTTTGAAATTTCTGCAGAAAATGCATAAATCAGCTAAGAAACTGCTTGATAAGCCACCCAAAAGAAGTGTTGCGGACATCGCGATATTATCAAGACATCATGATTTTTTCAAATCGACGATTTTTTGCACCCCCAAAACATCGCGATATCATCGTAAAAACTGTGATAATATTGCGACACAATCCAAAAAGTCGGCCTTCCGCACCCAAGTTCATTTATAAAGTTAATTTTTTGTTCTCTTGCATCATTTTGCAAGTAGAGGCCAAGGGTTAGAGAGTAGAGAAGTAGGAGAACGAATTCTTAAGCAAGACAAAAAGTGACGATAATTAGGAGCCATCTCAAAAAGATTTTGCACTGTGTGTTGGAAATTGTAACTAGGTTTGGTCTTCAAAATGAGCTATGTATAATCATGACATTGTATATTTTGTATAAAGAAAAAGAAAGAAAAAGAAAATTTTATTTTTATCTGAAGCATGGGTTTAATGCTCAAGTTTAGATCGAAAGCATGTTCTTCGTGCTTATAGGTCTTTCCAGGACAAAGAAGAAATTATGTCATGTATTATAGTCCCATTTGGACTCATTGTAACAAATAAGAATATTTATTTTGTCAAGAAAAAACCATTTATTTTTCCAAGACCAAGTCGGCCCTAGTCAAGAACAAGTCAGCCTAAAGGAGGACTATTTGACCTCAATTGGTATACTCACTCATCATCAAGTTCGATCTGCAATAGCGAATGAGAAAAAGAGCTAGCAAGATGAAGGAAAGAAGGAAGAATCAACGTTTCTTGGGATGATCTCTCTCTCTCTCTCTCTCTATCCACACGTGCGAAGTTAGTTGCAGTTGCTAGAGGCCAAAATTGCAGGGCCGAAATTTTGGGGAGCAGTTGCAATGGCGAAATTCTAGAGCGATGCTGCAGAAGGTCAAAGTTTGGAAGCTTACTTGAAGAAGATCTTACTGGGGGCTGACTTGGTGCTTGGGAGGATTTTGGGCTTTGGTCTTTGGGTCTTGGAAGTCTCATTGTAAGAAAATTCTATAAGAAGAGAAACATTTCTTTCTGGGTTTTCCCCTTGGAGGGTTTTGCCCTGGCTTGGAGCCTATATCTTTTGTACTTTGTCTCTTTGTGATCTTCATTGCTTTTGGTAATTGCTTGATGACCAAGAACTAAAGAAGTGATAAAAGTGCAACTAATATCACTAGTTATCAAGTTAAGGAAAATCTTCTATAATCTATAAGTCTTCTGATTTTCCAACATGGTAGCAGAGCTTTGGTGCAAGAAGGAGACTGAAGATCACATCCTAGTTGGCACTATGGCAAGGGTTATAAAAAGGGTTTCAAGATTGTTGGGGATCTATTTACATCCATTAAGGGTTTTGTCTTAAAAACCATTTCCAAACTAGAAGTAATGGATGGAAAGTTTATTTTCCTCTTTGCCTAGAACATTCAAGGACGAGAATCTATGGGTTGTCGACAATGGTGCTTCCAGACATATGACGGGAGAATGCAGCGAGCTCCAGACTTTGTCAAAAGGAATCTCCTCTCGTTCAATCAAACTTGGAGACAAGAAGAGCTACCTAGGGAAAGGGATTGGATTTACTTTGTTGGAGCTCAAATTTGGTGGAAGTATTCATCATAACAACATCCTATATGTTCCATGTATGAAAAAAAACTTACTTTCTATTTCTTGTCTAGAGGATAAGGGTGAGAGAGTAGCTTTTGCTGATGGAAAGGTTTTGGTTTGGGGTAAGGGCTCTAGTATTGATGATGCTAGGGTGATTGGGATTCATGAGGGAACATTATATAGACTTTTTACGCCTTTATCTCAAGCCTTACACTTGGATGTGAACCCTTTCGAACTATGGCATAGAAGGTATGGGCACCTTCATTATTGAATTTTGCCATCTCTAAGTCAAATGGTCAATGGCATCCCTGAATTGAAGGAAGAACATGAAGAAACTTGTGAGGGTTGCACTCTAGGTAAGAATGTGAAGTAGCCATTTGCAAGAAGTGATACTAGATTTAAGGAAGTTCTAGATCTCATACCCTTTGATGTATGTGGTCCTATGGCAGTAAAATCTCTTGGAGGGCATCAATATTATGTAACTTTCATTGATGATTTCTCAAGGAAAAGTTGGTTATACCTCCTCAAGCACCAGGATGAGGCATGAAGTTTTAGGAATTCAGGAATGAAGTGGAAAATTTGACAGAAAGAAAGATCAAGATTATGAGATCTGATAATGGTGGAGAATATACTTCCAAAGAACTCATAGATTTTTGCAAGGAAGCTGGGATTAAGAGGGAGCTCATTTTTCTTTATAATCCTGAAGAAAATAGTGTGTCCGAAAGGAAGAATTGAACAATTGAAGAATGTGTCAGGGCCATGTTACATGACCAAGATCTCTCTCAATTCCTATGGGGAGAAGCATCTGTGACAATTGTTTACTTGCGGAACCAAAGTCCTCACAAGATTCTCAACAACATGAGTTCAGAAGAAGTATTTACGGGAAAGAAGCCGAATGTGGATCATCTTCAAATTTGTGGGTCTCCTATTTATATTCATACACTGAAGGACAAAAGGAAGAAGTTGGATCCTACTAGTATGAAGTTCATTTTTGTTGGGTATAATGCTTCATCAAAGGCATACAAAATCTATATTAAGGAGGATCGTCAGATTGAAGTAAGCAAGGATGTCATCTTTGATGAAAGTATAGCTTACAAGCAATCAAATGATGTTCCAGTCGATTCTGATGAAGAAGATATACCTATCTTTGAGGATAACTCGAGGGACGATGATGAGCATGAGCCGACTCAAGAAGACTTTGAAGGTCCTAGTGAGCCTTGCAATAAGTAATTGTTCCTGAAAATTGAATGAGGCTTGCTTGGTTGAGAACTACTCTACAAGAAGTGGAAGGACACGCAACAAAGGGGAGCTTTAGAGAAAGTAGAAGACCAAAGAGGTATTTTGGATATGTTGCATATACGATGAAACTTATTGAAGTTGAACCATCCTCCTATGAGGATGAAACTAAACATCAAGAGTGGAGGAATGTTATGCAAGAAGAATACCAGCCTATGATGAAGAGTGATGTCTGGGAAATCTTTCCTAGGCCAAGTGACAAATCAATAGTCACTTCAAAATGGATATACAAGTTAAAGCATGCTGCAGATGGGAGCATTGATAAATACAAAGGAAGGCTTATAGCAAGAGGCTTCTTATAGAAAGAAGGTATTGACTACGAAGAAACCTTTGCTCCTACAACTCGATATACAACAATTAGATCACTTGTTTCTTTGGATGCTACTATGGGATGGAACATCCATCAAATGGATGTTAAGACAACTTTTTTGAATGGGACTATTGATGAAGAGGTTTACATTGAGCAACCTTAAGGATTTGAAATAAATTAGAGGGAGACTCATGTTTACAGACTGGAGAAAGCTCTATATGGCTTAAAGCAAGCACCTAGAGCTTGGTATGCTAGAATGGATGCATACCTATTGAGGCTTGTTTTTACCAAAAGTTTTGCAGATCCTAACCTATACATCAAGGTGGTCCAGGGTGAACCAATTATCATACTCTTGTATGTGGATGATCTACTTCTTACAGGTGTAGAGCATCAAATTTAGGAATGCAAAAAGCAGTTAGTAGCCGAGTTTGTTACGAAGGATCTTGGCATTATGCATTACTACTTGGGACTCAAAGTTTGGCAGAAGTCAAGTGAAATATATCTTGGTCAAGGGAAACATATGATCATGATTCTTCAGAAAATTGGCATGATGGATAGCAAGCCTATCATGACTCCTATGATTAGCAATCTAAAGAAGTTAAGGAGTTCAGGGTCTATTCCGGTGGATCCTACTTGCTACACATAATTGATTGGGTCCTTGATGAATTTGGTAAACACTAGACCAAACATTTATTTTGCAGTAAATGTCCTTAGTCAGTTTTAGATGGAGCCAAAACATGATCATTGGATTGCAGCCAAACACATCGTAAGATATTTGCGTGGAACTATACATTACTGCCTTTGTTATAATGGTAATGAGATTCAACTCATGGGATATGCAATTTCTGTCTGGGGTGGCAGTGGTATAGATGGAAGAAGCACAACAGGTGGATGCTTTAGCCTAGAATCTTCCATGGTCTCATGGATAGGCAAAAAGCAGGGTACAAATGCTTTGAGTAGTGCTGAAGCTGAGTATGTTGCTGCAATCGAAATCTGTCCGGAAGCAGTTTGGCTTAGGAAATTATTATCATATTTGTTTGAAGGATCACTTAGCCCTAGACGCATACATTGTGATAATGAGAGTTGTATAAGATTGGCTGAAGACCTGGTATCTCATGCTAGGACGAAGCATATAAATAATAAGTACCACTACATCATAAGCCTGGTACGAGATGGGGTTGTGTAGGTGCACTATCTACCTACAAATGAACAAGTAGCAAATATTCTGACTAAAGCATTAGCAAACAAGAAGCTGGAGTACCTAAGACGTAAACTTGGTTTCGTAGACATCTCCTCCATAATTGAGAGGGAGTGATGTTGGATAGTTCTTGTTTTTATGGGTCATGCACTAGACCAGGGCTAACAACCATAAGTCTTAGTGAAGGCCATAAAGAGAGAATGGAGTTCGGAGGATTGGATAAGCATCTAAGATTGGAACTTCTTATGGATTGTAGACTCCAATAAAATAAGTTATGGATCGATGCTCTTTGAGGATGAGGTAGGGCATCCAAGATAATAGTAGTTAAAGAGGACCGAATTCTTTGAGGATTCAGGATTGGAAATCCAAGATAAGAATAGTCCTAAAAGAACATAGCCGGTGAACATCCGGATGGGGTATGTGCCTTAGGGGTTGTGTGGAAGCTCACATAAAGCTTCCTAACACGATGTCTAGTTAAGGCCTTCAATGACAATATTGGTTATGGAATAGATGCTTGACAAAGATGGCTTATCAATACGACTCTTCTTATGAGAATGCTTCAAGAATGAGATTCCTTGTACTCATAATGGGTTTATGAATACGTCCATAGTTAAAGAGTGTTGGAAATTGTAACTAGGTTCGGTCTTCATAATGACCTATGTATAATCATGACATTGTTTATTTTGTATATTGAAAGAGAAAGAAAGAAAAATAAAATTTAAGAAAATTTTATTTTTATGTAAAGCATGGGTTTCATGCTCAAGTTTAGGTTAAAAGCATGTTCTTTGCCCTTATACCCATGATTTTGTGGGTAATATCCCTAAGAGAAATATTTTTCTCCAAGATGGACTCAGACTGACAGCCAGCAGCGCCTTGCAGCCACCAGCTAGCTTGTTATGCCATTTCTTCGCCACTTGAGCCAGCGATGTGGTCCCTCGCCCATCTGCCGTGATCATATGTTTGAAGGTGGGCCTCTCGAACCTAAGGGTATGCCTTGTCATTTGGAAATTGAGTATTGTAGTTTGCTTATCATGGACACTTTTAGGCATGGATTAATGGGGGGATTCAGTAGAAAGAATGAGTTAGGTCTGTGCTCTTGCCCCCTAGACCCCTTTTAGGTATTAACCATGAATTCTAGTCCCGTGGGATCTCTTTTACTGACCATTTGGCTCTAGGGATGGTATTTCATGGGAAACCCTGATTTTGGTTGCATGGTCCCGCTACCTTATCCGCTTATATTACCCTCTTTCCATTCATTATTACCCCATTCATCATTTCTCCCACCTGGGTCCACATTACTCCACTAGATCCACATAGGGGCAGCATGCCCCTTCCCCTTGCCCACACCTTGGGTCATGGCTTAGAATGAAGGCTGGAGGTTGATGTAGCTGAAAAAGATGGTCGGGACAAACACATTTAGCACGTGGGCAAAAACCAATACATGAGCTCTACTCCACCATCATGGCCATCACTCTAGTTCCTACAGGTTCCATGAACATCCTTCATCATATAGGAACCCATGATTGTCCCAACCACTGGTGGGCAATGAACTGCCCCACCTCAAAAGGGGGTATTCACTGCTATATCTTATACATCATGCTCTTCCTCCTTGAGCCCCGAGCAGTTAATCAAAGAAAATCATAAAAGGGCAAAAGGCATAAAAATAAGGGTGGAAAAATCAAGGTCGGGGCACTGCATGTACCACGATTGCTCCCTCTTACACATTATAAACCCAAGTGTGGGCTTCCCTCATATTAGCTACCCTTGTACCCCAGCGTGTGACCCAGGGCTACCCCTTCTCATTCCCTACTTCAGTCACCTATCTGTCACATGCCACCACCTCTTGAGGGATGTACCTTGACTATATTATCCCCTTTAGACGTAGAAACCACCTAAATGGATTATTGATTAACCCCAGTTAGAGTTTAGGAGACATTGGCACATCCCGAAGCCCATTATGGAAGGATAGGCCATTATGAGGTCCTCACCTGTGGTCCATGATTAAGTAAGCTCATCGGGGCCATGAGGGCTATGTTTCATGATCAAGGATTGCCACTGTTTCTCTAGGCGTAGGCATGTACTACTCTAGTATATCTGTAGAACAAGAGTCCTCACAAGGTGGTGAGGAACATGACCCTTGAGGAGGCCTTCATAGGGAGAAGGCTAGACAATAGTCACATTTGCATGTTTGGATGCTTGACATTCCCTCGCGCCCCTTTAGAGAAAAGGATGAAGCTAGGGCCCACTGTAAAGAAGGGTTCAATGAGGTCTCTAAAGGCTACCGAATCTACATACTGGCAATGAGGAAAGTGGTGGTGAGCCGAGAGGTTAGATTCAAAGAGGACTGAGCCTTAAGGAGATCTTATATGTTGAGGGAGCTGGATGAACAAAGTTCGCAAGTGCTAGAAGTTGCACAATAGGAAGTAGCATCACAGAGTTCAAAGTCACAAATTTCATTCCAAATTTTAGGGTTGACTGGGTCACAAGGTACGTGTACAAATACAAGTTCAGGGATAGACACTGGATCACAAGTTGCAAAGAGACAGGGATCAGGTGCTCATAACATCTCTACATCCAAGACTACAATAGGGTTTGAGGGGCCTAAGGATATTGCTCCATAGGAAGTCACTTCAGGGAAGAGGAAACCGAGATGGTTCCAAGATGCACTGAGGGAGGCAAAGGAGTCTGTAGGGGAGCCAAAGAAGATGAGGAGGGAGAGTAAAGCTTCTAAGAGGTTTTGCAGCTATGTGGCGATGGTGACTAGTATTCAGGATTATGAGCCTACCACCTTTGAGCAAGAAGTTGAGCATAGTGTCTGCAAAGAGACTATGGTGGAAGAGTACAAATCGATCGTAAGGAATGATGTGTAGCAGGTGGCGCCTAGACCTGAAGGGAAGTCAATGGTGACTTCATGTTGGCTCTACAAGATTAAATATGCTGCAGATGGCAACATTGAGAAATACAAAGCTTGCTCTGTGGCGCGAGGATTCTCACAAGTCGAGGGAGTCAACTATGATGAGACATTTGCACCAGTGCCGTGGAATACTACCATTAGGAGCATGTTTTCCATAGTAGCAACAATGGGTTGGAAAGTGCATCAGAGGGATGTGAGCACAACTTTCCTAAATGGCTTGATAGAGGAGGAGGTGTACATCGAGCAGACAAAGGGGTTCGAGGTTCACGGGAGAGAATTTCAAGTTTTCAGGCTTAAGAAGTCCTTGTATGGACTGAAGCAGGCACCTTGAGTAAGGTACTCTAGGATTGACTCATACTTGCAGCAGGTGGGCTTTGTGAAGAGTGATGCAGATCCAGACCTCTACTACATGGTGACGAGTGAGGAGATGGTCATTCTCATACTGTATGTGGATGATTTGTTTATTACAAGAGAGGAGAAGCTTATCAGCAGGTGTAAGAGGGAGCTAGCTTCAGAGTTCGAGATGAAATATATTGGGTTGATGCATTACTATCTGGGATTAGAGATTAGGTAGGAGGATTGACATATCTTTCTATGGCAGGGGAAGTACACAATGGACATCTGTTATGAATAAAATATGTATAAAATAATACAAAAAATGTAAACAATAATAATGATAAATAATGACTAATTAGTTAGTAACTAGTTAATGAAAGGGTATGTCCCTAAGGACAGGACTGTTGAGAAAAAGGGTACGAAAGAAGTGTTTCTAAGAGGTTTAGCCTTTTGGCATGTGACTTTATGGGTTATATTAAAGTCGTGGTGAAAAGTAACTTTATGTGGTACATGTGCTAGACACTTTATATTAATGTCACTTAATGTCTTAAAGTGACTTTATGAGGAAAAGTACTAAAGTACCTTTTAATATTAAAGTTACTTTCTAATTTTAAGTTTACTTTATGTGGAGAAAAAGGTACAAAGTACAAAACATTAAAGTGACTAGGGAGTTCATTAAATGAGAGGGATGACATGAGAAAGGGGGTCAAGTGAGGGAAATGATATCCACATTTGATCTCGTGGGCTGAGATCTAATCTCAGCTCTTGATCAATAGAGTTAGGGTTCTCCTATCTAATAAGAAACAAAAAGGGCGAAAAGGCAAGAGAAGCTCATTATTCTACTCGTGAAGAGTTGGAGACGAGAGCAAGGAGAAGAGGAGGAGAATAGCTGAAGGAGAAGAGAACTTACAGCAAAGAAGCACCTACAGCACCAACCTGAAATTTGTGTAGCCCGAAATTTGAGGAGGCTCGAGATTTGTGGAGCCCGAAATTTGAGGAGGCTCGAGATTTGTGGAGATCGAAATTTGTGGAGGTTTCAACAGTCTGTCAGTCCAGATTTTGAGAAGAAAATTTACAGACTTGTTAGGCAGAACTCAGTACGAATTTTGTGGCTGTAAAGAGGGATAGACAACATGCATTTTGAGGCATTAACTGCTGGTCAGTTTGCACTGAAATCAAGGAGAGCAGTGCATTAATTAACTGGCTGACTGGCCCGAGTTTTAAAGCAGTCTGAGACAATTTGGTGGTATGATTTTGCAGGAAACAGTGATCAGTCCAATGGCTCGAATCTCAAAGAAATTATTGCTGTACAGTGACCCAGAATATTAGGCAACAGAATATAGTGGAGGCTCAAAAATTGAGGAGAAATGAGAAGTTATAGTGGCACTCTTTTCAAGGGACATAAGTACATTTGTATTTATTGCTATAATGATTTTCCTGAGAAGAAGCTAATAAAATCTTCCGTATACTGGTTTTCTCCTTGTGGGGTTTTTCCAGGGTCACTGTTTGACCAAAAATAACTGTGTTAAAATTCTGTGCATGCTTGTTGAATTTCTATCAGCTGTAAAGTGCAAAGTGTAGAGTAGTCCTGTGGTGTTTCAAAATAATTTGCATTATCAGTTTTTATATCAGCTAACACTTGGGGCTGTGGGCATTAAACACTATGTGAAAACCTTGAAATGTGTTGGCGCTTCAGATTTGCAAAATTTTCTACACTCCTCCCTCTCAAGATAGAAGAGAAATGACAATTGTTCAATGTTTCCATTGCAAAGCATATGGTCATTTTAAAAACAAGTGTCCTCAAAGGAGTGATGATCGAAAAAAGAAAGGGAAGAACCATGCTTCTGTAAATGACCTTAATGAGCCCTCACATAAGAGGAGGCCTAGAAAGAAAGATTTTGACAATGAATATTCATTTTATTCTACTTTCACAGGTTCCATTGCAGGTCATGATGAAATTTGGTTGGTGGACAGTGGTGCCTCTAGGCACATGACTGGAAGTCATAAGAATCTCTCTAAATTGGTTGAAAAGAAGATTGCTCAAAGGGTTGAGCTTGGAGACAATGGTAAGTATGAAATCAAAGGGATTGGTTCATCGTCCTTCTAGTTGGAATCCGGAGGTAATGTCTCTATTAACAATATTTTATGTGTTCTTGGTTTGAGGAAAAATTTGTTGCCCATTTTATCTCTTGAAGACAAAGGTTATAGAATTGCATTTGTTGATGGACAAGTTCTAGCATGGAAGAAGGTTTCCTCCTTTGAATCTTCCATGGTCATTGGTGTGCGAATAGGAGGCCTATATCATCTCCTTGGACGCTCAATTCAAGCCTTGTTACACAACACCATGATGCATGATGGAGTTTGCAAAGGATGTGATCTTGGGAAAAATGTTAAAGGACGATGTACTAGTAGTGATAGTAGATCCAAAGGAATCTTGAATCTTGTGTATTCTGATGTTTGTCTGACAAATCCTTTGATGGTCATTTGTACTATGTCAGTTCCATTGATGATTACTGTCGTAAAGCATGGATTTACTTCTTGAAATATAAGGATGAAGTATTTGAGAATTTTTGGGAATTCAAGGCATAGGTTGAAAATGCTTCAGGAAGAAGGATCAAAACTTTAAGGTTTGACAGTGGAGGAGAATATGTATCCAAGGAGCTGATTTCTTTTTGCAGGGATGCTGAAATTAAGGGGGAGCTGATAGTTCCCCACTATCCTCAACAAAATGGAATTGCTTTCGCTCCATCTGAATCAGCCTAGACTGCACGACACTTATTTCTCTAGCATGCTCAATTCTCATTTCCTTAATCATTTGAGTTAATTCCTTGATTGGGTCATGCTCCACCTCCTTTATTTCTTGCCCTTTAGATTTGGTTGTATCTCTTTCAAAACTAGGAATCTCCAATTTACCAGAAGCCTTCTTATCCTTTTCTAATTCTTCAGCAATAGTCTTGACAACAACTAAATTTGTAGGCTTAGCACGTCTTATCTCATATGATGTATCAACACAAAATGCCTCAAGATATTGTTCCAACAATGTTTTGTCAGGTGGCTTGTAATCTTGAGTCATATCCTTAAGAATACCATTGAATCTATGATTAAACTCTTCAACTATCTCATTTTCCCTTTTCTTGATAGAGTTAAGTTCCTTGAATAAATATTTTCCTTCTCTTTTGTCCCCATATTTATCTTTGAATGCATTGAAGATAGCTTGCAAAGAATCAAAAGTAGCATCAGGCTTATCCAAAAACCATTGCAAGGCATCATCTTCTAAAGAAAGGACAAAGAGCTTCATTCTAACATCCTCGTGATTGTACTAAGTTGCATGAGCGTGTCTTAATATGAAGGATGTGAACTTCTTGATGTGAGCATCAACATTGATTGCATTATTCCCTTGAAAAAGTGGAATCTTGTCTATACCGACATCTGGAAGGTTGTGAGGATATCCCTGAATGTTGTTGAAGCTACAAGCCCTGTAGAATTCCATTAGGTCTTGATTGATGGGATTAGGGAAAAACAAGTGGATATCAAGGAGGGATTCCTGTCTGAGAAGGAATAAATGCTTACTAGAATGTAATTTGCTTAACCGATCTCTTTAAGCCTTTTCAGGATTAGGAGCAGGGTTAACCAAGCTACTAGGATTTCTTCTAATATAAGCTCTTATGAATGGATGAATTAATGGAGTTGCCACCTAAATAGGAAACTAACCCAAACGTCCAGGTGCTAAAGGTGCGGATAGAAAAATGATGAAAAGATTGGTGAGAGAATGAAGGATAGGATGATGAAGAGATGAGGAGATAAAGAAGAGCGCCAAAAAATGTGTGGTGTTTTCGACTCAAATGAAGAATGAGAATGATGATATGATGAACAAGGATGTCGAAATACCGGGAACAAGAAACTTCTCTGCGGCAATGGCGCCAAAAAATGTTGTCACTCAAATTGTATAGGCATGGTGCGTTAATGACTTAGGGCGGGGGCTGTCACTCTGATTTCCGACCACTCCATTCTAGCTGTCTCCCAACAACAGACTATGGGGGGTAATCCCTATGGAGATGTGAAAATGTGAGATTTGTTGGCAACCAACAAATTCGGGAGACACGATTAAATGGCCAAGCCATTTAGTTGATTTAACAAGTTAAGAGTTTAGATTAGATTATTATGTGAGACCTGTGCCTTATGGAGTCAACTACTTGCTTTATATCGATTAAATACCAAATGACCAGATAAACAATCACTGCTTACGAGATGCTTAACTATCCTAGATAAAATGCAAGTCCTACAATCTAGGTAAAGTTGCAAAAAGCTTGGTTTATTTTAGTTAAATGCTTAACTAAATGTATCCCTTAATCCTCAACTGTTTTGAGGCTAGTCTCTAAAGTAGGTTGTAGAGAGAGGTCAAGGCGAAGTAAGCAAAGTCTTGGTTAACGATACCTCCCCTTGAAATCCAACCACTCGGTGCCTCCGATGTTGCAGAGACTGTGGCTTTGACGATTGCAAGGTCACCGCATTAACCACTAGAGAGGGTCTATCCTTTACAAGCTACAAGATGAAGGGTGTTCCTATCTTTGTATCTACCAAGCTTATGCTTGGAAGTAAGTTAATTAATGCAAGACTAGGCTTAGGATGCAAATGCAAGGTGATTGAGTGCTCTTGAGTTAAGATTGATTATGATCTTAAGTACTTAGTTATGATTAATCTTTAGTTAGGACACAAAGGGTACTTAATTGACGAATAAAGGACAATCTTAACCACAAGATAAAGTGCTTAAAATTAACTTTTCCCAAAAGATATATCCAATGTAACCAAGAGATAATTGCTCAAACAAGATTAATGCTCTTTATGCCAAATTCATCAATTCTCAATAAATATTAAATATAACCATGAACAATGAATCCAATGACAATAATAGCTAAAAGATTAGAGCACTTATCCACGATATTACTTAGAACAATTAGCCAAGGTTCTTTAGAGACAATACAAGAATGAAAAGGATGCCAATAAAAGATTGCTCAAGAGATAGACAACAAATTACCACAATGCCAATTAGATGTTAAATAATTAGGTTTCCAATATCCTTAAGCAATATTAACCATTCAAAATGATGTTCAACTCTTGAGATTGATTTGTGCTTATATGAGTGAGTTACTTAGTGCCAAATTAAGAATTCTTGGATTAATGAAACTCACAAGAAAAGCAATGTGTTAGTATTCTTAAGCAATATAACCAATTTATCAATCTCTTCACGATCCAATGAAAACAATGTAAACAATCCTTTCCACAATGAGCTATGCTTATCAATAGAGCATGAACCAATGTTAGGAACCTTATGCAACTTATGCTCAATTTTTATAACAGCAGTAGGTTAATTTCAATTAGAGCACTTTAAAATGCAAAAAATGAAATGCATATGAGTGCAAAAAATGCAAATGAGGCAACCCAATACAAGATTCTTAATGAACTTAGGTTATTTTAGATGCCAATGTCACTGTTATGATCAGACCTTGTTATTCTTATCTAAAAATAATGACAGTCATCAAATTTCATGAGTTAAGCCAAGCAATGATTAGCCAAATTGATGCAAGTGACTTATTAATATGTTGAGATGACTTACTAGTGATTTTATGCCCCTTAAATGAGATTTTTACCACTGTAAGTGCAATGATCAGAGGCAGCTAGCAAAACAGAGATAAGAATGAGGGTTTGAGGTGTTGAGAACTCTAGGGCAACAAGTATTAGGTGATTTCTCTTGAATTAGTAACTGCTTGTGAGTGCTTTTTACTTCTTTAGATTAGGATCTTCTTTTACTTAAATTATCAGTGTTCTTCTTCATCAAACAACTACCAATGCATGAACATAAATATACAAGAGACACAGAATGTAGGCTATGAGCCAGGGCCAAAACCACTCACTCTTTGAGAGGAAAACCCACACAAAATCTTCTTATAGAGATTCCAATTGACAAATACCAAGACCAAGACCCTTGACCTAGTTGCCACTCCAGGACCAAGACACAAGTTCTCTTTACTGTCTTCTGCTCTTTTCCTCTTCTCGATTCCTCTTCCGCTTCGACCTTCTTAACACTGAGACTACACCACTGTAATATCATCGAAAAAAATCATCACTGCACTAAGATCTTCATTACTGTAATACTACGGAGATCTTATCACTTGTAGGAGCACCGAGACCTCATGAACTGTAATGATACCCAAACAGTGATGTCACCGAGACTGTGCCACTGTGGTGAGACTTCATCATTGTGTATATACTGCAAACACTTGCTGTAGTAGCACCAAAGATAAGAAATGCTTGTCATTGCAATACTGAAATACTTGTCACTGCAATCCGAGTTCCTTTACCAAAATACTTGTCACTGCAATCCAAGTTCCTTTACCAAAATACTTGTCACTGCAATTGATATCCGAACTTGTCTCTTTACTTGTCACTGTTATTGTTATCCGAATCTCAGAGGTAAACCCAAACTCCTTGACTGTGAGATAGCACCGAACTTATCTCTGCAATTCTGTATCCTTATCCAAGCTTCTTCAACGAACCTACCTCTGCAATCTATCTGAGCTTGTCTTTGCACTTTGTCACGCGAATTTTAGAGAGATCCAAACTTCTGTGTCTGTGGAATTGACCGAGGTGCCTATTTATAGTAGTCTGCCTATGTATATAAGCTGACATGACCTTATGAAGGGATGTGTCTCTAATGAGGTGAGTTGACATGAGTCTTCTACTTCATCTTGAGGCCGACTTGAAGAGGAGAACTTGTGCTTGTCTTTTGAGGGCTTCTTGACAATTCTATAGACTCATATACATTTGTAATATGCCCAAGAAGGGTTCTTCATACATGACATTGACTCTTTTTAACTTTTATGACTAGATGACAAATCCTGAAGGCTCACAATGGGAGCCATCTAAAAATAAAATCCTTGCTCATGAAAACCATGAGTCAAGCATACAATCATTTTATTTTTCGTATTTACATCAATTACATAAGAATCACAATTACACATGTCACTATGTAGACCGAACCTAGTTACACTTTTCAACATGAGGAGGCAAACCAAATAGGCCTTTAGGCCTTGAAGATAACCAACTTGTTTGGCCAAAATTCTTCTAGTGAATTGTCCTCCTGCAACAAAAAATATTAGTCCAAAGTCTCTTGACAATCCTTGCAACCACCAAGTATTAAAGGCAAAAATCTCAATGATACCCAAACAATGGCTGAAATGAGGCAAAGAAGGCCAAGATAGGGCAACAATGAGGGCTAGAGGCTCAAAGAAAGGCAACTACTAAGGGAAAAGGCCAAGTAGGCCCATGGCAAGGGTGAAAAAGGCCTAAAGGCTTGACGTCAAGGCCAAAGAGGCTGCAGCCCCTAGGGAAAACCTCTTAGAGGCTGTTGCAAGGGAAGAGGAGCTTGTGACAAGGGAGAAGGAAGCTCATGGAGGAGGAAAAGACCTTGGGAATGCCTGTGACTAGGGCTTAGCAGCCCTTGAAGGCTGACGACAGGGGAAACAATGGAAACAACAAGGGTTTTAAGGCCAAAACAAGCCAACGACTTACCAAGGGAATAAGAGGAGGTTGCGGCTAGGGAAAATGAGGGCTACCCTAAGCATAGAAGGCCTCGTAAAATTTTCGGACCCCTACAAAAATTCAAAATTTGTTTAAGATCTTCAAAATCGCCATAAAAATGCTACAAAATCTTCCTTGAGGGCTAGCGACTTCCTCTTTGGCTTGAGCGTTGAGCTTGGAGGGGAGCTAGAGGGTGGATCTTTCCTTCCTAGGCCTAGATCCACCTCAAAACCCCAACGATTTTCTTCAAGGAGGCTAGAAACCCTCACAAAGTTGATATGGCTTGAGATTTCACCTACACAAATGAAAATAAAATTTCCCAAAACCCCAATACATACAAAACACAAAAATAAACCCCAAAACCCCAATAGCTACAAAACAAGGGTTAGAAATAATTTACAAACAATTATGCTACAAAATATTTACACTTCTTACAAATATACAATGTTTGTAAATAAAATATTCTGAGAAATAAATTCTAAATAATAGTAATGTATGGATGTAATTTTCGAAAAAATTAGAATATTGGCCACAAACCCTTCTGCAAAGTTAGAACACCATATAAAAATTCCTAGAGCCCAAACAAGGTCAGCCCTTCTCCACAGTCTGTGAACTTGGAGCCCAAGGGCTAGTGTACTTGCGAATCTCTATAATTTTTCTCATACCAAATCGTTAAATCATATGATGAATGGGATCATCTAAGATAAAACCAAATTATACCAATAGAATGTCCTATCATTGACAAATGAAAAAACAATTTATATAACAATGAAGCACAATATGGGATTAACACATAACTAGCACATACCACAGATCAATAGAATAAGAACACCATGTGTTGAACCCTAAAGTTTTTTTATTATGATATTAAAATGTTCCCAATAGAGCAATGGCTCAATACCAACGTAATGAATTTACATCATCCATAAATAGCTCAAAATCAGAATTCTTAGAATGATCTATGAGAATTAAAATGACATCTATCTATAGAGGAACCCTCCAAGTGGAAAATAATGGCTAGTTAGATTGATCATTATCAAAATAATCTCGACTATTAATAAAAACTTGATCATCTTTTAATCTCTGTCGTCGAAAATATTTATTTTGAGGAAAATTTCGAATTTTACTTAAATCTCACTTTTAATTAATCCGAAAATTAATATTTTGGATTAATTTCCTAAAAAATTTGACTTTGACTTAACCACCAAGGTCCAAGGGCTTAAATTTTCTTAAAATATCCATTTTTGCCTTTGCGGGGGATCTCCAAAATTTGACTTTTCTTTGACCCACGATTTTTTTGATTATTTTCCACTTGGAGAAATTTAATTTCTCTGTAATTATTTTTTGACTCTAAATTAATTAATTTTCTGGCTTAGGATTTAATTTTAATGTAGCTAGAAAAATTAATTAATTGACACAAGAGGGGATTAATATGAGGGACCGTGCACTAAAATATTTTTTACATTAGATATTACAATTAGTTCAACCCTCAAAGGGGAAATACACATTTGTTATAGACCCTCATGACATTACCCAATTCTGCGACACAATATGATCTAGTATAGACTAAGTGCTCTATAATAAAATAATTTAGCCAAATAGCTTAAATTATTCCCAAACCATTTTTACAAAGACTCGATATAACATTAGGACTCACCTAAGACCTTGTCAATGAATTCCACCCTAGCTTTGGGGTTTAAACTGGAGGAAAAGCTCTGCCGATTATCCGTGTTTAGAAAGACCCACAATTCGGTGAGGCTAAAAAAACCACCTAGGATGAAATCCGTCGCCAAAATCAAAGGCTTACCTAGGTGTTGTTACAAAATTAAATAGTCATACTAGCATCATTTACATTATAACTTGCAGAATTTGGGTTTACAATGATATATCAATTGGTTGGCTGATGATTATGATATTTGAAAAAGTTTGTACACTGCTTCCTTAGACTGTGACAAAATGGGTACAACAGTGCCCAACTTCCCATTGTTGACCCTGGGCTCCAATGTATAGCATGGAAAAGGTGGCAACTTGATCTAGGAGGCAATGACTTGCATTGTCTTGAATGGAAACATGAACATTTCTCTTCTTTTAAGCTTGAAAAGGCTTGCATGGGTGATAGGTAGTGTTGTCGCGCAGATTGGCACGACAACGCTCGGACCGGGGGCTGTCACTCTGATCCCCGATCCCTCCGTTTAAGCCTGTCTCCCGCGGCTAAGGGGGGTAGACCCTGCGAGATAGTGAAGACCAACTGCCAAACAGTTGGGTGGGAGACACGATACACGATATGATAAGCACTAGATGGATTTAGAGATTTAATAGACCAGTGCCTTGTGGAGTTAATGTTTAAATGATTACTTTTTAAAAGATATAAAAAAGATGGACCATGAACAACAATCATCTATCATCAGCTAAGACACAATGCTCTCAGAATGACAAAAACGATATCCAGCAGCTAAAAATTTGAAAAGATGAATACTTTAAATCACCACGAGAATCATAAACCATCAACCAGATATCAATTTCGCATCTCGGCTTGAAAACTTAGCATCTCAGCATAAAACATATAACGCGAAAGCTCCTGAGACTTGCAAACATAATTTCCCACAAAATTTTTATTTAAATCTTTTTTTTTTTTTTTTTTTTTTATTATTATTTTTTTATTTTTATTTAAAAATCAAAAAAATTAAAATCTAATTAAAACTAAACTAAACATTAATTAAAATACAAAACAAAATTTAAAATCTACATTTCTCTAAACTAGAATTATTGCTAAATTTAAATTCTAAAAAAAAAAAAAAAAACATAAATATTTTTTTTTTTTTTGGTTTTCATATAATAAAAATCAAAACAATTAAAATCTAAAAGGTCTAACTAAAATCTAAAGTAAATCCTACGAGAAGGCTAAATCTAAACATTAAAAAATAAAACAAACTATATAAATTTAAAAAAAATCTACGTTAAAAGACCAACCACAATTTTATTTAATACATAAAAAAACTATACAAATTTTAAAACATCTAAACCTATCCAGATCTGAACTATGCTAAACCTACGCTATTAGCATAAAAGAAAATCAAAGCGCATTAAAATGAAGATGAGAAACAAAACTACAGATATACCCTAGCCGTCAAAAACAGACCCACGCGTTTTCAAATAAGCACACAGCATCGTAAAACTACTTGGGCATATGAATATAGCAGTCAAACCACGGGTTTATCGAATCAACCTGAGATAAATCGAATGGCGTGTAACCTTAGCCGGCAGATGAACGTCGTGTCGAAATCAAATGCGGCGGAATGGAAGTTGCTACCGTGATCTGCGTGAAATACAGTTATGACTAAACTGAGCGTCGATCCTCTGCGTAATGAAGGGAATACGTTCATGCTGCTCGATGGCTGTGGTTTCTAGTTCCTGCCGGCGATAGAACAGCGTGGAGAACCCCTTTCAGCTGATACTCATACGCAAAGAATTCACCATTGTTTCAACAGCCCAAAGAATCTGCGTGGGTATGGATTGAGGACCCCGCCTTTATTAAAGTCGAAAATGCTGGGCGAATCACGCTTTGGAAATAACTGATCTTCGAATCGATTGAGGCAGACAGCACGTTAAGATTTGGACGCAGCTACAGGTTGTTATGTTTAGTCCAGCCAATGCACCGCTGCCTGAAACGATTGCCCAGACTTGCGCAGAGATGATAAATGAATGACTCGTTCATTGGTAGCGCATTTTCTTGCTTATGCGTTTGCAGGTGCTTGGGGCTAAGAAGATTGACGATGGTCTTGCAAAGACAAAACCCTATACCTGCAAAAGAAAAACAAAACCCTAATGAAGTATGCCAGAAAAGAAACTAAAAACCCTAAACCCTAAATGAAGATTGCATAAAGCAAAATATGAAACCCTGGATCAGCGAATTAATTTACAGATTTTTTGGCCCCTGAAATGCCAGATTTGACAATAATCGCAGTAATGTTTTCAGTATATCAGAAATTTTGAACTTCACTATGAACAGAAAGAAAATCTCTCAATGTAAAACAGAAAAGAAAACTTTGAATGATTAACCCAGGGAACAATCAGCTGGGCTCTGCACAGAAAATGCTTGCGGGAGTTGGCTGGTTCAGCCGAGAACTTCCCCGAACGCCCACAAAATTTCCTTCAAAAATGTTTTCCTGCACATCTCAAGCAACCATCAGCAAAGAGAGAGAGAAAGCTGCTAGATCTCAGGAAATAATGGAGATACCTGCCATTATTTCAGAAACCCTAGCAGCCCTCAAACCCTAGCAGGTGAACAAGATACCTGTGCTCACACTACTCTAAAAACAAACTATGATTAATGGTTGAAAACTGAAATATGCAGAAAATTAAAGATCTCACAGCAATTCCAGAGAGCAACACCAACACGATTTGGACCCCAAAGTCTTTTTATTAACCAGAAAGTCAGATTTACAAGAGAGCTTTTCAGTACAGACTCACAGATCAGATGATCTGAAATGACCCCCTAAGACCCTATATAAAGGAAATGATCCTAACGGCTAGTTCGAGTGATCCATGTAGAAATGATCTCGACCGTTGATGAGGATCAAGACATCTCTTGATCTCATCCGTCGATTTATTAACTTAAAATATTATTATTTTATTAGTTAGGGTTTTTGCTTCATTTTTTAATTTTTTTATTATTTTTTATTATTTTATTATTTTTATTCATTTTTTAATTTTTTAATTCATTTTAAAATGGATCACTGAACTAAGCCTTTCGGAAACATCACCTAGGACCTAGGACTTAGGACTCATGAGGGGATTTAAAACATTTCTCGACCCTCAGGACACATTACATCATGACTTTTACAAAATTACATCTTAAGGGACAAACCCATTTAATACAGACCCTCACAAAACACTCAGTTCCGCGACACAACTATAATCTAGTAGATTTAACACACTAGGATTTTCCTAAAGTTCTAATGACAAAATCAATCCCGGCTTTGGGGTCAGGTTTGAAGGAAAACTCTGCCGATCCGTGGATCGGTGAGACGAAAAACCTTCCGGGACGTAGATTATCATCAGAAAGTTAGGTCCACCTAGGCAAAATACATACATGACTCATGTCTGCTAGGATTATTTACAATTAATACATGCAGACTGGGTTTACAATCAAAAAGATCAAGCTGCTGATGATGGCAGGATGGCACGGACATGCTGATCAGGTGCTGCTTCTTTTTGTCAAGAAAAACGGGGTGCACTGCATGGGTAGTTGACCAGTAGAGGTCAACAGGTAGAAATATAGCACATGCAACGCCCATTTTCTTTGCCACCTTTATGTTCATTGAATATATGCCCACGTCACCCTTTAGAGATGGGATTCACCTTGAAGTATGTTCTTGTTGCCAAAAAATAATTTTTCCTCCTTTGACAAGTTCCTCCTCAACCTCGACAGAGCAACCAAAGACTTATACAAAGCTTCTTTCCTTTGGCTATGATGTTAGGAGTTTGTCTCGCTCCTACACCCCCTTAGTGTTGAAGAATCTAGGGCAATTAGGTGTAGAGTGATTCTTCGAGACTAGATAACAATTTGTGAAGTCTTTTTACAATTTGTCTTTGTTAGCTTAATCTTCTTCTTCTCTTATTAATGCATGTGTGTGTGCTTCATCAAACTGCTATCAAAACATAAAACAAGAACACAAGATGTTGGCTCTCTGCCAGGGCCAAAACCTCTCTTCTCTTGAGAGGAAAACCCTTTGGTAAGTTTTCTCTTATTGAAGCTTCTTTCTTGATCAATGCCAAACCCTAGACCCTTGACTAGAAGATCCTCCAAGCACAAGTCAAGTCCTTCCTTTTCTCTGCACTATGTTTCCCCGACACTTTGTCCACCTCCTTCTGGCACTTCGTTCCCCGGCACTTTGTCCTTCTTCCGACACTTCGTTCTTCCTTCCACTGTTAGTAGACCTTCTAGAAGAGATACTTATCTTTTGTACTTAGTGATATCCTTCACCTAAGGATACTCCTTCCTTCTCTTGATTAACTGAGTCCCTTCTCGATGTATAGTGGTAGGCTTAGTGTGACAGCACTGCAACCCTAATTCTTGCACGTGTGAGAGGTCTTGTTGATATTATATGGATCTTCTTTCCTTCGCTTGAGGTCCTTCCTTCTTCGCTTGGATAGGGGCCTAGTAGGCCTAATTTGTAGCCCAAACGATGAGGTATGATGGGAGGTGAATTGCTGCTGTCCTAACCGCAGATAGCCCTTTCTTCTCTTCGCACGTGTGGTTGGTATTGGCCCTAAAACAGTCCCAAAACCTTCACTCTTCCTTGTTGATTCTTCGCTACACTAAAGGCTCCTTCTTCGTCCCTTTCTCAGCTTCTTTTTCGGTCCTCTATCTTCGCTGATTTCAGAGTGATTTGCTTGCCTTTTGAGGGAGTGGACAATCTCTACATATAGAGGACTGACCCTCCTTTAGGCTGACTTGTGGGCCGACTTGCTGCCTTGAGGCCAACTTGACTTCCTTTGCTAGGAGGGTGCTTTTAATGGTGCCATTTCTTCTCTTGATGGTGTCTTTGCTAGGAGGAGACTTGACTTTGCTTGGAGGTGTCTTCTTTGACTCTTATACATAAATATACATAATGTAACATACCCTTAAGGTCTTCAACATAATTCTTTTGACTCTTTGACTCACCTATAACACTTTAACATGTTGTAAGCAGAACTTCGGCGAAAATCACATGAGGTAAAGCCATTGCTTTTAAGGTTCATCATTTTGAACGGGCACGCTTGCAGGTCTCGAAGTTGAAGACAGATCTAGCTTTTCTACATGCTAAGCTGGATCTGTTTCTTCAACTTGTCCTGACGATGGACCACACTTGTTAGTTCGAAACGCGTCGACAAAGGTCTTTCCTCATGTGATTTTCGCCGAAGTTCTGCTTACAACTATCACAGAAGCCTCAATTCAATAACTTTAACATGTGCTAGACCTACTTCAATGAGAAAGAAACTCATTGACATATATTATACAAATAATATTTCTTTTCTTGAATAAATACAAATATCAAAAGTACATTTATGAAGACCAAACCTAGTTACATTTCCTTCAACACCTAGGAGATCACGAAGCCAAATTCGTTGTTGGATCCAAAGCACTCTGATAGTGAGCCACAACCACTATTGCCCCCCTTGCCATTGAATATCGAACTCAGACATTCTCCAACCCTGGATGTATTCATCTATCATTCTACATGATCCATTATACACATGTTTATGAGGCTGCCTATTATTATTGTATCCTTCTTTACTTTGTTTTATCCTAGTTTTAGCTTTGGCATTTTCTAGGAGTTGCATTTGCACTCCTGCATTGTACTTGTACTAGTTGTATATGTCAATCCCATTGTCCTATTTATGGTCATTTGTTGGACATTAATAAAATTATCTTATATAATGTGGCATGTCAAGTATCCCTCTTATTGATTACATTGAACCCTTGTTGAATTTTGGAGTGGGAACCTTATGTATTGGGATCTATGAAGTTCCTTACGAAATGTGAAGGTTTCGAAAATCAGAATAAAAAGGGTCATGTCTCCAATTTTCCCTGCTCATCAAAATGCAAATGAAAGTGAAGAATTTGACTATAGGTACCCCTGTTGGAAGGAGGGGTAACAATTGGCAACAATTGCAGGACATGTGTTCCACCCGGGAGGATGTGAGAACCAATGTTGTGAAAATCGCGATCGGGATTAAATCGGCGCGGGGAACAAATCGGAAAAAATCGGAAAAATCGAGAAAAAATCGTTTGGTACAAAAATATTCATTTTTTTTTTTCCAATTTTTTTAATATCTAAACATCTACAACATAAAATAAATACATTGACACATAAATATGATAGAAAAACTAATATGTAAGATGTTTAATATCATTTCTAGCGCTAAAATCACACATAACATTGAATCATGTCCTGAATAGTAAGTCCTGACTCCTGAGTCCCAACTCAGCCTCAAAATATCAACAAAAAATATGATAATGTATCTCATCATGTCATAATGTCATATACAATAAAATGAAAGTCTAATCCTATTGATTTCCTCTGCCCCTCTTGCGAGAAAATGCCACAACTTTCCCTTTCCCTCTAGATGTAGATGTTGGTGCCTGTGCTGGTGCAGATGGCAGTAGAGTCTGATGTGCTCTAGAAGCTGAAGAACTAGAAGTAGGAGCTATAGGAGGTAGACCACGTCCTCTACTGGTGGCAGGGGTAGCCCAGGCAGGTGGTGTCACCTGGAAACATTACAATCTCCCAATCCTGAAATCCTGAAACACTGATAAGTCTGCTGGATTTTAAATGAAATCTAAAATTCTACTTTCTCCATATGAAATCCAATGAGGCTGGAACCACTCTCAAACATTCTGAATCATTTCATGGTAATGTTAAAAATTTAAGTAAAAGGATGAAAATGAAGATTAAGGAGAATGCCACTTTTACTTTAAGAATTTAACATTACCATGAATAGCATATCCATACTAGGGCCTAGACTTGATCATTAAGCTGCCCCACTCAAAAAATATTTGTTTCTTTAAAAAAAAATTGCATGAAAAAACCCAAAAAAACGTTATAAAACTATGCTGTCGCGACCCCCGGCGATTTTTTTAAGTTTTTATCGCGATTTCTTCATAAAATCGCAATTTTTTCAGTAAAAATCGGCAAAAAAAATACCGGCGATTTTTTCGTATAAAAATCGCGATTTAATCGGCAGAAGGAAAAAATCGCGATTTAATTGCGATTTTCACAACACTGGTGAGAACCACAAATCTCGTCACACTACATCAATGATAACCCAAAACAAACAAAGTGCTTATCCTACTGTCCAAGTGGACTTATTCAACTTCTACCTTAGTCAACTTGCTTAAAGTGGGCATTGCTAAGTGAAATAATAAATCCAATGGAACCACCTCAAGTATGCATCAATCCACCAACTTCTTCCTGTGTGCTTGATCACCATATAAAACAAAGACACACTGAAAATCAGTTGTTTGTATGCTAGTTTGAAGCTAAGTTGCACGATACAGGGAAACATGTATGGGTACGAAATGTGACCCTCCGAATTTTGGAAATGGGGAAACGGGATATATATATATATCTTATAACATTTAAGAAATGTTATGTGCAATCATAAAGCATACATGATACATTATAATTTATTACATTATGATTAAATTGTCCAATGTCAATGCATAAACTATACGTCTCTAAATTTACATCACACTTGCTCATGAATGATCACATAATGAAAATAGAAATATCCAAAATCAACCTTTATTATATATCCAAATTTCAAAGTGAACCTTTATTATATATATGATGTTGCAAGTACAATAAATACTATGAGGTTGCAAGTACTATAAAGACTAAAGACTGATCCTCATCATCATAATCCTCATAAAAAATAGAAGCAGAAGCATGCTCAATAGTGGAGGGTAGAGCTGAAGAAGATGATTGGCCAATTCCACTTCTAGGCTCCTAATCATTAATATTTAGGGCATTAAGAGAGAGCTCCAAATCAAGACTTTTTGGATCCACATCCCATTCTTTAGAAGGACCACTGCTATATTCTGAACCCCTACGAGATGCAAGGTGAAGGTTGGAGTGCACATAAACAAGATCCTTTGCCTTCTATGAGCCCAAACTATTGCGCTTCACAAAATGGATAAAACCATACGTGCTCCAATTCCTTTTGGCTTATGAAGAGCTTGCCACTTGTGAAAGAACACGAATGGCAAGGTTTTGTAATTGTACAGCATTTGCTGCATGACAAATCCACCACCTAACTGGATTCATGGTGCTTCTCTCCTCCAAAGCTGATATATCTGAATAATCATCTAATCTTGTAGCAAAATTGACAAATTCTTTCTTCACCTCCCTTTGTAGATTAGTTGAAAACATTCTCATAGGGGCTTTTTTCACCCTGTTATCCACCTCTCTATCCTTATGGGGTGCCTTCCTCTTCCCATTGCTTTGAGCAATAAGCTCCTTATCATAAAATTTGGGGTTCAAGGCATGTGCTAAAGTGTGCAATGGAGTGTTGAAATTGTTCCACCTATCAATAATGATTTTCTTGACTAAATCAACAAAATGATCATCAACAAATAGAAGCTGTGGAGACTCTTGTAAAATGATTTCCATAGTTTTCTCAACCATGGTATCTATGCCATCATATACCTCTCCTAAGAAAGGTTGGTCAGTCTCAGCATTCCGAAGAAGCTCAAATGCGGGGGTTGTGAACTTTAGCAAGAAATCTATCTTGCTCCACCACTCCTCATCAAGGCACAATCTACACACCATATATTCCTGCTCTGAATCTTCTTGTCTCCACTCAGCCTAGAGTTGACTCACCACAATAGAAACTATTGGTTTCTTAACCTCAAAAAGGCGACACAACATTAGGAAGTATGAGGCATATCTTGTCTCAACAACTTTTAATAACTCCAATTTGGAGTACTCACGAAATATTGCTTGAGATTGGTGGTGGTTGGTGATGAATTTAACAATTTCCCTTTCTTCCCATGTGATTTCCTTTATCCATGGAACTTTATAGTCGATCTCCTTTAAGATCAGATTCAAATTATGGACAATGCAGGGTGTCCAAAAGATGTGGTCATAACTCCCCTCAATAATCAAACATGCAACTTTGCAAAATGGTGCATTATCTGTGATAACTTGCACCACCCTGTTAGGTCCTATTTTTCAATAGATTCTATAATAACATCAACAATGAACTGTGCATCTTTTACCTCTCCTAAGCAATCTTCCGCCTTTAAAAATATTGCTCCTTTTGGTGAAGTGGCAATGATATTTGTCAATGGACCACGCCTTGTATTTGTCCATCCATCTGAGACTATGCTAACCCAGAGCTACTCCAGGAAGAACGAATTGGTGATAAGATATCCTCCACAAACTTCTCATTTTTGGGAGGCTGAGTTTTGACTTTCTCATCGTTGGACCCCTTGTACCCTGTGGGAGCTTTGTTAATTTCCCTTATCATATCTTGCCAGTAAGGAGAGCGAACAACATTGAATGGGATACCACATGCATAGATGCACCTAGCCACTCTCGAATCAACTTCTCTCGCTTTCACATTCACTAATTCAACAATTCTACTATCTTGAATTGAATCAGATGCCCCTCTTGTATTTTTTGATGGTGGTTGTTCTTGTTGTTGAGTGGCTCTCCTCTTCCTTGTTTCAACCACAATCCTTGGCTCAATGTTTGGTGGAGCTTGGGGAGTAGCTTGAGTAAGCTCTTCATGGCTTCTTTTAATTGCATCTGCCTCATCTTTCTCTCTTTGATATGCTTCCTCACCAATAGGTCTGTTGTTTTTGTGCAACCTGCAATCGCCTATCCTCCTCCATGCAAAATATGTGCCTTCACTCTTGGGTAGGAGCCCTTGTATGCATTACTACAAAGATTACATGGCCATTCTCATGAGCCACCACTTGCACATCTTTGAAGCTTTTGAACATGCCTCCAAAGAGGGTAATTTTCAGCCCTTAGGTTGGACTTGGGGATTGAACTTGCACCTTGGTTGGAAGCCATTGTTGCAAAAAAAAATTAAAAAAACATATTTGTAAATAAAAAACGTTTTTCACATTTTTGGAAGCATAAACCCTCGAAAAACAGAAGAAAATGAATGCTTCTTACCCAAATGAATTTTTTGTAGCTGAAGCTACCCCAAAATGCCACAAAAGACAAGAGGAAGATGGCTGTAGCTGAGCTAAAAACCAAGAATGTTGTAGCCGGAAACTCCCCACTCCAAATCTTCTTGTGTAATCTCTTTCTGTTGCTACTGAAATCTCCTTTGCTCATTGTTGAAAACGCCCTAGCTGAAACCAGTACTCTCTTCCACTTTTCTCCTTGCTAAAACTGTTTGTCTCCAAGTGAAATGAGTTGCTGAATTTGTGTGATGAGGGAATGAGGCGAGAGTCTTCTTATCACTTACGAGAGCCATTTAGAAGCATCCAAAAAATATTTTATTCGCCAAATAAAATAATAAAAACGAAAAAACAAAAAAAGAAAAATCGAAATAAAACCATTTAAACTCTGAAACGTGGTCGTATGACCTTGAAATGCATTTAAGGCCATACAGGGCCATGTTTTAACCACGTGAAATGTGGTAGTACGACCTGAAATGCGTTTCAAGGCCGTACCAAATGTGTTTGATTGTTTCCGTATTGTTTTTTCACAAAAACGAGGTTTGGCCCAGCGTTTTCTGAAACATAGGTTTGAAGTGATGAATCTTGGAGATATTCATCACCTCTGTTGAGAACTCCTCTTTCTTGGATATTCTACTTTTCTCTTTATTTCTATTAGTGTCTTGTCAATATTACATCTCTTGAAGACTGTCTTGTAACCCTTATTTACTAAAGTTATTGGTGTCTGCTTATAGTTCTACATATGTTGATTTCGTCAGACCACTTTACAAGTTTTGTTTGCTGTAACATTGGCCTTCCTGTAGTGTTATGTATTAGGCCATAACAAATGAGTCTCAACTGCTTTGATGATGATTTCAAGAATTGGATTGAAGTGTTGACTGAAACTACATGAACTACTTTGTGGGATCTGTAGACCAATATTAGATGGTTTAGATGTACATCAAACGAGAAAATTAGGTTCATTAAATTTGTGGAAGCGGTTTCATTGTGGGCAGACTCATTGCAAAACTCTTGATGAACATCCCACTGACATTTGGAGGTCAATAACCATTGAAGATATCTTCTTTAAGTTTGCAAATTTCACTGTCTAAAGATTTCCATGAAAGCTGATTGTATGTGAAGCTAAAACCAACACAATCGCAATTGTTGGCATAGGTATTTTCACATTCATTTAATGTCATTCATAATTTACAAACTTCATGTTATGAATTTACTTTCGAGTTTTTGATCTTTGAGTACTACAACTCATAGAGTCTTCTTCGAAGTTAGATGTCATGAAATTAATCCCTTTGCTTATGATGATACCGTAATGGTGTTCATGGCCTCGAGAGCCAACAATAAGTTCGTCAACATCACCAACAATTAATACTTTTGCTATTGATCCATACAGTCAAAGTCATTTATCCATTTGTTCATTGTTTAAAGTTGTGTTGTACTATTGTTTTTACTTGAGTCAGAGTCATTATATTTTTGGGTCTTCCTGTGTTACGAACAAAGTTCGTAAACTCAGAAGGTAAATACTCCACAAGACTTGGAATATGAGGACTTCCATTGAAGATACAAGAATATATAAAAATGTATGAATGAGAATGATGATACAAATGAGAGTGAGGGCCTGCTTATATACCTTAGGCAGGTACCCTTTCACGTACGGTCATGTCCTTAGAGACATGCCTCTTTATTATTAACTACTAGTTAATTAACCAATATTTGTGTTTATTATTATTTACATTTTTATTATTTTTATATAATTTATATTCATAACATTGCCTTCCTCTTCAAAAAGCTTTGTCCTCAAAGCTTACTGATGAAAAGGCTTGATATCTTTTTTTGTTTCGAATGTCTTCTCATCTTGGAATTGTCATCTTCGTTGATACAAGATGATATGATCCTCTAAGTGATAAACAAAATTATCGAACTGAGAAAGGATCTGACCATCCTAAATCAATCTTCTGTGGAATCTTTCGATTACTGGAAATTTGTAATGAACTGTTATCACCAGACTGAATTGTTCAAACTTAAACATTCTTTGGAACGTAAGTTTGTTGTTTCTGCTCTAAGTGATACATATATGTAGACTGATCAAGTTGTTTTCTCTTGTGATTTAGATGTGTTTGGTCTAAAATGCGGATGCAAATTAGAGTTTCATTTACTATCAATCCGGGTAAGTAACCTTCGAGGATCATCCAATATATATGGACTTAGAGAGAAACTAAACTAATCTGGGTGAAGAAATGCCAAAGCTCCCTTACAGGAGGTATTTCATTGGGATTTCCAAAACCTATTTAGTCATTTAATCAAAATGAAATCTAAAGACATTGTGACAAGTGTAAGAACTATTAAAGCTCCCTTACAGGAGACTGTCCATTAATATTTCTAACATCTTAATCAATTAACTAAGAAATGAAGGCATTTAAACATAATTCAAATTGGTTACGGGAAATATTAAAGCTCTCTTACAAGAGACTATTCATTTATATTTCCAGCATCAAGATATTTAAACTAATGAAATTAAAAACATAAATGAAAGAAATCTTACTATACCAAACAAGTATGCAAGTGAGGCAATGGGGGCCCTCCATAGCTCCACAAGCACGCTTAGAAAGAAGTCAAATGTAGAAGAAAATCCAATCCACTTTATTTATCCTCAATTGAAAATTGAAATTACAAGCTCCAAGTTCTACATTCCAAGAGGTCCTAAGCTCTACATTACAATGATTCCAAAATTTAAAATTACAAATGAAGGACTAAGTTTTTAAATTCTAAAAGTTAAGATTACAAAATGAAGATCACAAATGAAGGAGATAACACTCCTATTTATACAAAAGCTATGACAACAAACTCATAAATGTAAATCCACTATTCCCTCCTTTGACCCACATATTTCTCAACCAATGGTGACACAACCCTATCCTCCATGATCTCCTCCATGAGGTCCATGATCTTCTCAAATTCGAATTTCAACATAGAGTGCCACATAAAGATGCCTTGGAAACTTCCTTTGTACCTACACATGTCAACGAACTCATTCTAATTGTTAGGTATAAGCAATGTTTTAAGACTCCGACTCCGACTCCGACTCGGCCGAGGATCGACTCCGACTCCGACTCCGAAACGGTAATGACTCGGCCGACTCGATTTCAATGACTCGGTCGTTGTAAAAAATACATTAAATATTTATTTTTTTTATAAAAAAAACATAATTTTAAAGATTTTAAACATAATTTTAGAGATTTTCATTCATGTTTCCAAACACACCTACAACTGGAGTCCTTGCTGGCTGTGAGACTGAGGATGGTGGATTGGGATCTGCATTCAACTGAATAGCATGTTCAAGTTCAATTGATGTCTCGATATCTAAATCTAAATCAAGATCCTCATCAAGATCAAACTCTGTTGGACGACTCTCCACTACCCAATCTCATGTTGGATCAATGTCTTCCAACACAATGGGATCTGAATCAGGTCTTTTGTTCAGCAAATGGTTTCGTCTGAGCTGGAGGTTGTATTGGACATAAACTAGATCATTTAACCGTTTTTGATCCAAACGGTTTCTCTTCTTTGTGTTACTTGGGAGCAGGAGCGAAAATGGGAGTGGGAGCGACATTTTTAGAAGCTCCTGGTTTGGGAGCGAATCCCAGAGGAGTTCGACAACCAATGTCACTAACATCAAGGTACATAGAGGGATTGGTGCTCTTGATTAAATAAGAGTTCCATACCCTAATACATGACAAAATTCAATGGAAACATTGCAATCCTCCAATTCTGAAATCCTGAAAAACTGATGAGTCTGCTGGATTTTGAATGAAATCTAAAATTCTACTTTCTCCATATGAAATCCAATGAGGCCGAAACCACTCTCAAACATCCTGAGTCATTTCATGGTAATGTTAAAAATTTAAGTAAAAGGATGAAAATGAAGATTAAGGAGAATGTCACTTTTACTTTAAGAATTTAACATTACCATGAAATTTGAATAGCATATCAATAGTAGAGAGCATTTGAGTGTGTTAAATAGGGTTTGGGAGGGGGAATGGACCCCAAATGACATTTAGCAAATTCATATAACACCTTGGAGTCCAAACCAATCAGAAATCACCTTAAAAATCCATTAAAAAAATATTAAATTGCTGTTTAACGTGTTTTGGGCCGGCTTTTTGTGACTCGGCAGAGTCATAACAAAAACGGCCGAGTTGGCCGAGTCAGCCATGACTCGGCCAAACGTACCGTTTCAAAGGCCGAGTCATAGCTGACGGTATCGGCTCGGATCATACCGAAACGGCCGTTTTTTAAAACAATGGGTATAAGTATAAGCATATTATTTTCTAAAGTTTAACCATAAATCCACTTAAAAATGTTAATAATTAATAAACTTTGGAAAAGCATAGTTATAACCCAATGATGAGTTAAATGTAATGATGTGGAGGTGGAATGGAGGTGACATGAAGGTAATATGGAAGTAATGTGAAAGTATTGGTGAATAATGGAGTGAGAATAGGGACTATTTTGAGGCCCAACAAGATGTCGATAAAGAGTTCTTGTGGTTTGATTTCCCCTTATCATGCGTGTGACAACTACCTGATTTAGTTTAGGTACTATTGTTGTTGAGTTGGCTATAGAATCTTCATTTAGATTTTACATTGTGTGAACTGTAACATTTGAATATGTTTTCCCTTCAACTGGTTTGTTATCTTCTTGAGTTCTAATATTGATTTGATTGGTATTCATTCCTTTTTCTTCAACTTGGGTGGTTACATTTGAAGACTTTGATACGTCTTTCGTGTTGAGTTCTCCTAGTTTGTTTTTCAACGAATTTTTGTCATTTTCAAGTTTCTTAATTTGCGTCAATAATTTTTCATTGTGGTCCTTGAGGCGAGTAACTACTTCTTTTTTGTTAGCGGTGATTTTGTAGTATTTTTTTAACTTCTTGAAAAATTACTTTTGAAATATCTTGTATGTCTTTTGGTGTTATGGAGCCTGGCTTCGATGTAACATCTTGTAGCGTTATTTTTTTCTTTCTGTAGGAAAATGTCAAAAATTTCTTTTTCGTATTTTGGATAAAGGACCCTAGGGTTTCCATCTATGGTGAACCGAAAATAATGCCACCTTGATCGTTCCATAGGGTTTGAATGGAGAATTGGGATGTAAATGTATAATCCAGTGTTGTTAAAATCGCGATAAAATCGCGATTTTATCGGAAAATCGCGATTTTTTCATCTTGCCGATCAAATCGCGATTTTTATACGAAAAAATCGCCTACTTTTTTTTTTGCCGATTTTTACTGAAAAAATCGCGCTTTTTTCAAAAAATCGCGATTTTTTTGAAAAAAGCGCGATTTTTAACGAAAAAATCGTGGGGGATCAGGACAGCATAGTTTTATAACTTTTTTTGGGTTTTTTCATGCAATGTTTTTTGAAAGAAACAAATAATTTTTGAGTGGGGTAGCTTAATGATCAAGTCTAGGCCCTAGTATGGATATGCTATTCATGGTAATGTTAAATTCTTAAAGTAAAAGTGACATTCTCCTTAATCTTCATTTTCATCCTTTTACTTAAATTTTTAACATTACCATGAAATGACTCAGGATGTTTGAGAGTGGTTCCAGCCTCATTGGATTTCATATGGAGAAAGTAGAATTTTAGATTTCATTTAAAATCCAGCAGACTTATCAGTTTTTCAGGATTTCAGGATTGGGAGATTGTAATGTTTCTAGGTGACACCACCTGCCCGGGCTACCCCTGCCACCAGTAGAGGACGTGGTCTACCTCCTATAGCTCCTACTTCTAGTTCTTCAACGTCTAGATCACATCAGACTCCACTGCCATTTCCACCTGCACGGGCACCAGCATCTACATCTAGAGGGAAAGGGAAAGCTGTGGCATTTTCTCGCAAGAGGGGCAGAGGAAATCAATAGGATTAGACTTTCATTTTATTGTATATGACATTATGACATGATGAGATACATTATCATATTTTTTGTTGATATTTTGAGGCTGAGTTGGGACTTACTATTCAGGACATGATTCAATGTTATGTGTGATTTTAGCGCTAGAAATGATATTAAACATCTTATATATTAGTTTTTTTATCATATTTATGTGTCAATGTATTTATTTTATGTTGTAGATGGTTTAGATATTAAAAAAATTGAAAAAAAATGAATATTTTTGAATATTTTTGTGCCAAACGATTTTTTCCCGCTTTTTTTCCGATTTTTTCCCGATTTTAACGATTTTTTCCGCTTTTTTCCCGGCGCCGATTAAATCCCGATCGCGATGTGTGCAACACTGGTATAATCCCCAATGTTTAAATGTACATTGGTTATGTTTATTGTTTTTTGTTATGAGAGTTTAATCTTTTGATTATATTTGACTCGGGAATTACTAGTTGGTTTGCGATTTTAGGGTTTATATAATTTTTTCCTTTGGCTGGCAAAATAGAAATAATGTTATTTTTCTCTGCAAGGGTCCCCTTAATTTTAAATAGCAATGGGGCAAAACTAAATAAAGTTTTTGAAAATCTTCCTTTTGTTATTTCTGAATTTGACTCCATTTTGTTTTGTCTAGATGAACTTAGGGTTTTAAAAGTAACCCTTTTAACTTTTTATTAATCCTTCAAAACTTAATAATGAATCCTTGTTAATCCTTTTTCTTTAGTCTCAAATATATATATTTTTTCTCTTAAAAGCCAAGTATACCTTTTAATTTACTTCATTTTTTTTAACCTTTACTTAAGTTAATTTAATATTACTCTCACTATTCTTAAAAGAACACTCTTTATTAATTACTTTATGACCACACAACAATTGACACCCTAACTATACGACACTATCGGTACCATCACCACCCATCCTTCTAAAAGTAGTGACTATCTAATAAAAGGTTCATGGTATAAATAAAATTGGTATAAAAGCAGTGTGGAAAAAGTCTGCAAAAAATTGGGATAAAATCCTAAAATTGTGATTTTTCCAACAAAACGATTTAATCCTCCATTTTTTTGCAGACTTTTTCAGAAACGAAAAATTCGTGATTTATTTGTTGTATGCCCGATTTTATCGGGAGTCGACCCAAAAAGTCTGCTGTGTTGAGAGTTGAGACTCAGACAAGACTCAAGATTCAAGAGTTGATTCACTATTTTGATATGTGATGTAGCACTAGACTTCATATACATATTAGATATTAGCTTTCTTTACATGTTTATGTGGAAATGCATTTATTTTATGTTGTGGATACTCTAGATGTTAAAAAAAATAAAAAAAAAAGAATATTTTTGTGTTTTTTTTTTAATTTTTCCGACTTTTTCAAAAAACTCCCAACTTTAATGAGTTTTCAACTTTTGGACCCTTGTCGAATTAATCCCTACTTCGACTTTTTCCACATTGGTCATATGGCAAAAGTGTAATTCAATTTCTAACACAAACTTCTATTTAAAAAGACTCAATTTCTTCAAATTTTATCGATTATTGATTATTGATTTTTCAGCAGGGCAAACCAACGAACTGGCTTTTCTTTGTTCCAAGGCTCAACTCATTGAGGGGTTCGTGTTGTTACTACTATTTGTGGCAATCAATTCAATTCAAAAGATAGTCGTTTGGTGGCATTCAAACCTTAAATTTTTGGGACGGGTCACGTCTCTTCCAAAGTGATTGAACCTTAGCACATCAACTCTGTGGTGTTTCCCACGTCCAAATTTTCTTCTCGGTGGCACTGTGTACAGAGAACTCCCACAATTGTATGACAATGACAACAATTTTTACTGTATATGGATTGACGCGACACTGTCGATTGCTTGTAACTGTGCGGTTTTGGTGGCTGGTAGGTATGGCGACTACCTATCGTGCAAAAACAATTGTTCGAATGGCGACACATAGATGTACGGGGCAAACACATAAGTACGATGGTTTTGTGATGGATGAAAGGCAGTAGGATAGAGGAAAATGCAGCATCGTTAATTTGGATGGACTGCCTATCGTGCAAAAACAATTGTTCGAATGGTGGCACCTAGATGTACGGGGCAAACACATAAGTATGATGGTTTTGTGATGGATGAGATGAAGTAGGATAGAGGAAAATACAGCATCGATTATTTGGATGACGACTATGAACCGTTTAGTCGATTCCTGCAGCACCGACAGCTAGTAGCACTGCCGACTGTGGCTTGGCTAATATTGGATGGTGGTAGAGCAAATTTTTTTTTTAAAGGAAACATGTAGCATTTTCATTATATAGACTGGAAAAGGGACAGGTCTTGTACAAAATTCAAGATTGTTCTTTATGCAATTTTCATCAATTTACATTGGTTAGGGACCTTCTTGCTATCGATATTATTTACATATATTCTTATAGCAAAACTGTAATTGTAAACTTTCTAGAAAAAACCACTATATTCAATAGACCGACATAGCATACATATAAAAATAAGACGAATTCTTTCAGCTGCTACCAAGCTCTACTTCTTCGCCTGCGGGATCATCCACAAAAGTGGTCAATTCCTCTGTGACATCCTCTTCTTCATCTAGGACCCGCACAACAACAACAACCTCGGCACTAGCAGTGTGATGACCGTAGCATCCCCAACCCCAAAAACTTCCTTTAAGACCCCAACAGTCGTAGTTTCCACCTTAATTTCGATGTTGTCGACCTTTTGCTGAACACTCAACACATCTATGCACATGCCTTCCATAGTCTTTTGCAGTAATTCCAAATCTTTGCCCAATCCAGATAATTGGGCATAAATAATAGCCATATTTTCATTAATTTCCTTGATGATATCCTTTACTACTTGTTTACAGGAGCTCTCCACCAGGTTCTCAATGTTTCCAAGCCTCGAACCATGGCCAGACCCCGAGCTACCAAGCCCTAAACCTCCCCCACTGCCATTACGCACGGAGGCCATCTTTGCAGCAATACGCCTCTGAACAATAACAATCTTTTGATTAACTAACCGAAGCCAGCTGCAATATATAATAGCCTGATCAATCCCAACATTCCTCCCGATCTTATCTTTCATAAATGTAAGACGATTTAGAGTCTTGTCAATGCCAATTCCCTCCATATTTCCCACCGCCATAAATAACCAGGATCGTAATGCGATGGTACCTTCTTCCCTAGGAGGAATAGCTATATTACATATTCCGGTGAGTAACTGAAACCTCGACGCCCACTTGTCCTCGTACATGATTTGCATTCCAACGACACCACACTTGTGCATTAACTCACAACCTACCATTTCTGCTTCCAATGCACTATGAAGGGACCTCGGGGAGCTAGCCTTCTTAACTACCATCTTAATACTCTGACGACCCGTACCTTCGTAGTACAACGCTGACCTGCTGCAATTGATCAGGGGATGTGACATGAGGAGTTGTTTTTATTTATACACAATCAACCTTGTTCTAATAACACCCCCGCATTGGCTTGACCATCCGCCATATGGTTATTGGCACGCAACACGTGGAACAAATAAACCTTATCAATTTTTTTTAACAAATAAATAATTCTTGCCATGATTGAGGAGGTTTCATCATTGAGGAGATTTGCGTTCTCGAGGAGCTTTACACATTTTTGGATAATCATCATGGAGTCACCAACTATAGACAAAATTTTGATACCATTAGCCAAACTTATTTTCAGACCCTGCCAAAGGGAAAGGGCTTCCACTTGATTATTTGTCATAATGCCAAGATCCCAAGCATACTTACTTTTGTTTTTTCTTTTTGAGGTTGATAATTACCCCTCCCGCTCTAGCCTCCCCATAATCTCCTCCTCTTTTTTTATAAATCCTTATATATACTATTTTTTTGACTCTTTATTTATTTATTTATATTTTTCTTTTTCTACGGCCAAGGCCTTGAATGACGAAACTGGTGAAATGGAGAAACTCAAGAACTTGTGTAGTGAAAAGCTTGAATTGCGACTACAATGAAGTTGATGAAGGATCGATGGCCAAAAGCTGGATCATACTGGCTTTGTGCAGCCAATGAGCGGCCAAAGCATCAAACAACTCTGATACCAATGTATCTTGCCTTAAAAAAACACTTGGCAAACACCAAGTGGTATAGACCAGTGTTGTGAAAATTGCGATAAAATGAAAAAATCGCGATTTTTTCTTTCTGCCGATCAAATCGCGATAAATATACGAAAAAATTGCCGGTATTTTTTTTTTTGCCGATTTTTATTGAAAAAATCGTGATTTTATGAAAAAATCGCCATAAAAACGAAAAAATTGCGATTTTTTTATGAAAAAATCGCCGGGGGTTGCAACAACGTGGTTTTATAACTTTTTTTGGGTTTTTCATGCGTTCATTTGGACAGTCGTGCGCGGAGGGAGGAGGAGCTCTTGGAGACCAAGTTGAAGAGGGTTTTTAGCCAAATCTAAGTGCTTAGAGGAGAAAATCAAGAGGAGACCACCGATTTCTCCATAGAAACGGTACGAGGATTAATTTTTTTTTGTTTTCATTGTTTAAATACATTGTTTTTGGTTGGGAAACTTGGTATGGGCACCATTTTTCTTTTGTTTTCATTGTTTTTAAAGATTTTTTTGTATTTCTTCATTGTTTTGGGTTGGGTAACTTGGTATGACTATGGGAACCAATTTTTTTGTTTGTTTTCATTTTTTTTAAACATTGTTTATGTTGTTTTCATTGTTTTTGCCATTTGGTTGGGTAACTTGGGTTTGGAATGGTTGGGTAATTTGTGCTTGAAACTTTGAACTTTGGAATGGTTGTTTTGGGTTGGGTTACGGGTAACTTGGATTTTCATTGTACAATCATCAATATAAAAATTAAAAATTAAAATACGAAATTGTAATTTGTAAATTTGTAACTTGTAATTTTGTAAATGCTAAATTGTAATCCTAATCCTTATTTTCCCATAGGTTCACAACTGCACCAAAACACCATTCAAGACTTCAAGTTTGCAACTTTAAAGTTCAAAAACAAACATGCCAAGGAAATTGGAGCCTTTCTGGGAATATGCTGTACCTGATGCTCCGAATGATAGAGTAAACTTGAGTTGCAAGTTGTGTGGAAAGGGGATGTTCGGGGGGGTGTACAGGTTGAAGTTTCACCTTGCAAAAATCCCTGGACATGATGTGGAGCCTTGTACAAATACAACTTCTGAACTTATCCAAAAAGCCATGAGAGCATTGGAAAATTTAGAGCGGAATAGAGAGGCCAAAGAAGAACTCAAAAGGCAACTAAAAAGGTTAGCTGAAGGAAGTGGGCCAAGTGGCACTGGTTCTACTGCAGCATCAGCCAATCCGGTAGCTGCATCATCATTTTTTGTTCCTCGAACCACACCTGGTTCACAGCCATCTATCGGTTCAATGCTAAAAAGAACTGAGAAAGAACAAGCTGACAAGTTGCTGGCAAAATTTCTCCTCTAGAGTGATATTCCTTTCAGCATTGTAAGGAATAATCCATTTTTCCAACCTATTGTTGATGCTATTGCCAGTGTTGGCTCGGGGTACAAAATCCCTTCTTATCATGATTTCAGAGGCCAGATTCTTGAAAATGAAAAGCGTGACTGCACCCAAAGATTGGAGGATTTTAGGGCATCATGGGCACAAACAGGATATACTGTTATGTCAGATGGTTGGACTGACCAAAAGGGGAGAACCCTTATAAACTTCTTGGTTAGTTGTCCCAAGGGGACTATGTTTATCAAATCTGTTGATGCATCTGCACAAATCAAAGATGCAAGAACTTTATGTGATTTGCTGGATGTGTTTATTTTGGAGGTGGGTGAACAACATGTTGTCCAAGTCATAACGGACAATGCTGCAAATTATGTTGCTGCTGGTAGGATGCTTATGGACAGGCATCCTACTTTATTTTGGACACCTTGTGCTGCCCATTGTATTGATTTGATGTTAGAGGACATAGGGAAAATTCCCTTTGTCAAAGATATTGTTGACTCATCAAAAAGCATTACAAAATTTATATATAATCATACATCTGTGCTTAACTTGATGAGAAGATTCACCAACAACAAAGAGTTGGTGCGCCCCACCATTACACGGTTTGCCACTAGTTTCATATCTCTTCAATCCCTCTTGATTTCTATGTGGGATGTGAAGAGACTGTTTCTTTCAGAGGAGTGGCGTGATTTACCAATGAGCCGCAAACCAGAAAGAGAGGCCGTATGCAGACTAGTTTCATACTAGGAAGACTTCTGGGCGGGAGTGCAGGAGGTGTGTGCCGTTACTGAACCTTTGGTAAAGGTTCTTCGGTTGGTTGATGGTGAGAAGCCCACAATGGGCCATTTGTATGAAGCCATTGACAGGGCCAAAGAAGCCATTCGGGCCTACTATGATGATAAGGGAGATGATGGGTTTCTGAAAAAACTCCTTCTATGGGGAGTGATTGATGAGCGATGGAACAATACACTCCATCGTCCCATTCATGCTGCTGGGCTTTTCCTGAACCTTGCATTTTCTTTTGCATGTGGGTTTGATTTTGATGCTGAGATCATGGATGGATTCTTATCCTGTGTCCAGAAGATGGTGCGATCTCCAGAACAACGTATAGAGATCTCTAAACAAATTGAGACATATAGGATGGCAGGTGGCACATTTGGCTTTGAGATGGCTATCACTAATAGGGCGATTAAAATGCCAGGTATTTTTTAGTTTGTAACTTTATTTCAAATTTCATTGTCTCTTCAAATTCCATTTTTTTCTTATGTTTATTTAAAATTTTATTTGTAATTTTGTTGTAGATGCATGGTGGAAAATGTATGGTGGCAGGGTACCCCTTCTGCAAAAGCTTGCCATTCGCATCCTCAGCCAAACATGCAGCTCCTCAGGATGTGAGCGCAACTGGAGTGTATTTGAAAAAATACACAACAAGAAGCGCAACAGGTTAACACTTAAACATTTAAAATATTGCAAATTTCCAAATAAATTTTTGAATTCATTAAACAATATTTTTTTTATAATTATTAATTATTATTTCATGATCTTTGTACAGGTTGGAGTCCCAACGACTTAATGACATGGTCTACGTCTACTACAATCTTCGATTGTGGGTGAGGCAACTTGAGAGGACACCTAATGTGGATGCCATCTCATTGGATGGGATTGACACCACTGCTGCATGGAGGGTTAAGGCCGAGAGGCCTCTCATGGATTCTGCTGATGATTGGTTAGTGCAGGATGTAGTGGAGGGGGACGAGGAGCAGGAGCAGGAGGAGGAGTAGGTGGAGGAGGAGGAGGAGGAACAGGAGGAGGAGGTGACACTGCCTGCTCGGGCTACCACTGCCACCAGTAGAGGACGTGGTCTACCTCCTATAGCTCCTACTTCTAGTTCTTCAGCTTCTAGAGCACATCAGACTCCACTGCCAGCTCCACCAGCACGGGCACCAGCATCTACATCTAGAGGGAAAGGGAAAGTTGTGGCATTTTCTCGCAAGAGGGGCAGAGGAAATCAATAGGATTAGACTTTCATTTTATTGTATATGACATTATGACATGATGAGATACATAATCATATTTTTTGTTGATATTTTGAGGTTGAGTTGGGACTCAGGAGTCAGGACTTACTATTCGGGACATGATTCAATGTTATGTGTGATTTTAGCGCTAGAAATGATATTAAACATCTTATATATTAGTTTTTTTTTATCACATTTATGTGTCAATGTATTTATTTTATGTTGTAGATGGTTTAGATATTAAAAAAAATGAAAAAAAAATGAAAAAAATGAAAAAAAATGAATATTTTTGTACCAAACGATTTTCTCCCGATTTTTTCCAATTTTTTCCCGATAAATCCGATTTTTTCCGATTTGTTCCCCGCGCCGATTTAATCCCGATAACGATTAATGCAACATTGGTATAGACAGCATTGTTGACATTAGATGATGAAGGGAAAATCATTTTAGAACCAGAAGGTATCATCTCCAATGGGGAAAAGGAGTTGCAATCACAAGTAATCAAAGAATACTTGATTAAGTGGAAAGGCCTACTAGAAGTAGAAGCTTCTTGGGAGACAAAAGCGTTTTGTGAACAACACCTGTCGTTACATATGCTTTGAGAACAAAGCATCTTTTCGAGAGGAAGGCAATGCTATGTAAAAAATTAATAATTCTGTAATTATAGATTAATTAGGCAAAAGGGAATGATCAAAAGATCATGCCTTGTCACCAAGAGGCACCCGAGGCGGTATATAAGCCAGGGGCCCTTCTATGTAACATTCATCATTCAAGTATTAATAAAAATATATATGTATATGTATTTCTGTCAATTGTTGAGCTTTTTGCTCCATCCTTCTCATCTTTCTGATAGATAACATGGTTCATGGTGTTATCTTCAACATCCTCAATGGTTACTATTTCTGCATAGTTATTAATTTCTTCACATTTTCCTTTTAGGATATTCTTCTCTCCAGTAGAATGCCTCACGGGCTGATCTCCTATTGTATAACAAAGTTTCTAGCTTGGATGATCTTTATCATATTTAGTTAAAGATGAACTAGATGGCCCCTGTAAATTTCTTAGTTAATGGATAATTAGCTCTAGTTTCATTGCTATCCAGGCATGTCGTTTGTCCTTGTTCTCTGTTTCCGCTGACCTTAATCAATATTGAATTGTTGCCTTGTTATGTTTCTGTAATAAAAAAATGGCTTCATTCTCTCTTAATTTTGGAACCTGAAATTCAGTGGTTTTTGATGAACAGTTATAATGTGCAGCAGATCTTTGTGTCAGGTTTGAAATTTTGTGGGTCCTGGAGGGGTGAAGGACAAGGTTTGTTTTCTTGCATGATAAAAATAGCTGTAAAGAGGATCTGATACCAGTTGTCATGAACCTGTGAGATTAAAGTACATTCTACAAGATATAAAAAGAGATTGAATAATTGATTGGTAGATCTTAATGTGACGAGACATTTAAACGATAAGATTTCTCTATATTGTGCGTGAAGAGCGCAAACATGATAAATGGTCATGTCCTTAGGGTTTTATTTAATAGTAAGTATATATTATATAGTTAGATTATATGTTGTTTATTTTTTGTGATGATGGTGATGCAATGATGGATAGTAATATACTCTAGGACTATGTTGCATGAAACTTCTATGAACCCGATGTTTCGGCTCGTATCTGTACCCGAAACTCGACTGAAACTCGACCATCGTGTAATCATCCACGAGAGTTAATATAGACTTGGTTTTCCATCTAAATTAAATTGTCATCTATGCATCATATATATATCAATGTGGAAAAAGTCGAAGTCGGGATTAAATCGACAAGGGTCCAAAAGTTGAAAAAGTTGTTAAAGTCAGGAATTTTTTGAAAAAGTCAGCAGAAAGTTGGCAAAATTAAAAAAAAACTAAAAATATTCATTTTTTAAAAAATCCGGACTCTTTCAATAAAATCCCGATTTAAAAAAAAAATAAATTAAAAAATCGTTAAAGAAACTACCTCATTCACGATTTTTTGGAAAAAGTCCCGATTTAATTCCGACTTTTTCGATTTAATCCCGATTTTTTCAATTGGGAAAAATCGGCAAAAAATCGGCCGATTTAATCGGACAGCCAAAAATATCGCGTTTTGGGGATTTAATCCCGATTTTTTCCCGACTTTTTCCACACACACACATATATATAACGTTTCCATTTTTGGGAGGTGACGTTTCTAAACGTACCCGTTTCGGAAACTCCGAAATGTTTCAGCGCTTTGTGCAACTTAGCTCTAGGACCGAGGTATAGTACATAGTAAATTTACCATGAAATGATATTCACACAGTAATAGTAGATAGTTATTGTTTAGGCCTATTGAAAGAAATTCAACATTTTTGATATTAATAATCACATTATTACATAGATTTGTGGACATACATGATGAATGTGGGCTACCTGTTCTGATTATTTCACATCTGATTTTCATGCTCCAAGCCCGTATTTTTATCATTTCTCTTTGTTTCTTTCAAGCAGTTGAAATATTTTTGTTTATATGAAGAATAATTTGAATAATTTTTTATCATGTTATTTACTTTTGGTTCGGTGGTTTCAAATTCCACATTAGGTAATATGAACTTTTGTGAAAGGCTCAAGTGTATAAATTTCATGCTAGTTAGTTGACATAGATTCATACTAATTTTTATACGAGTCTAGATAATTTTTACATGAACAAATTTATTTTTGTGTGTCTGTGCGTGTGCGTGCGTGTTTAATTATGTTACATGCATGCACTTGTATATGTATTTGCAGAATAGTTGACATAACATAATGCAAGCCATCATTGTATATTTAAGCTTCTTTGCTCATCCTTGGACTAGCTCATGTGTCTTGTGAGTGTATAATTGCAGTCTTGTTTGGCGTTGTGAGCCTGTATGTTATGAATGGTAATAACTCATAGGACTTATGCCAATGTGGGCCAACATGGATGAACCCTTTTAATTCTGTAGGGTGAATGGACACACACAGTATATTTCAGTAACTAAGGAGCTTTGTTCTCTGTAGCCAATGAAAGTATTAAGCAATGTTTATATATCACCCTTGTTTTCTATTTTCCAACAGATTTGCAACCCTTGCTACTCGTATGGAGCAATATATTCAAGGACAATCTAGGGAATTAGTTGATCAGGCATATACAAAATTTGTAAGTAACTAGTAATGCGTTTTTTCTATTTATTATTATTACTTGGTTGGTGTTTGTAGAAACACTCCTCTTTGTGTTGCCTATGTTTTTAAATATTGTCTCTTCAAACTTATGTATGTAATCAATGGCCTAAAGAAAATACATCAGTTGTTGAGTAGAATTTTTTATTATTTTTCTTAAAATGGGCGAAGAAGCTATGTAACCATTCGAAACATATTATTTACATCAGGTTGTCATTACATATGCCTAGTTATAACATGTAGTTAAAATGGTTCACAATGAATTTAACATATAGATACGAATAGTTAATTTCATGTGTAGCTTATATCATTGTAGCTTTACTTTGACAAGTTATTTGTTTGATGATAAGAGTGGAACTATGCAAAAATTAGTGAGATTGGAATGATTGAGATATTGCTTATATGTGACATGCTTGATGGTTTGGTTATGTTGTCAAATTCGCTAAATTGCCATGGCCACTAGTCCATGAACATATAAGCCTTAATTGTGTGCAACATATCTTGTTACTATGGGTGGTGAGAAACATAAAGTGGAATGCCACAAACAAACAACAATGTGTTGCGAAGTGAAAAACCTCTTTCCTCTTTCCAACATTGGACAACTTGTCAAAAGGATGTGTAGCTTATATCATTGTAGCTTTACTTTGACAAGTTATTTGTTTGATGATAAGATTGGAATTATGCAAAATTTAGTGAGATTGGAATGATTGAGATATTGCTTGTATTTGACGTGCTTGATGGTTTGGTTATGTTTTCAAACTCCCTAAATTGCCATGGCTACTAGTCCATGAACATATAAGCCTTTTGTAAGAATTGTGTGCAACATATCTTGTTACTATGGGTTGTGAAAAACATAAAGTGGAATGCCACAAACAAACAACGTGTTGGGAAGTAAAAAGCCTCTTTCCGCTTTTCAACATTGAACAACTTGACAAAAGGATGTGTTACAACAAGATCTGGTACCCACAAATGATGTAAAATCCCAAGCATCAAGGCTACCTTTTCAACTTAGGAAATCTACTTTTTCACCTCAATGGTTTTTCCTTTCACTTTTGGTTGGCTCTTTTCCAACTAAAGAAGGGCTTGTTAATTTTCGAGAGAACCTAGCACCCGACAATCCATTAACGTAGTAGATTACAAATCCACTTGTGTTGAAGAAAGTGTAACTAGGTTCGGTCTTCATAATGACATGATCTTTGTAATTGATGTAATAAAAGGAAATAAATTATTTTTGTAATCTTGCTACATGGGTTTCATGAGCAAGAAGTGTCACTAGGTGAAAGACTTCTTCTTGATGTCTTTAGGATTTGATTTATTTGTCAAAGAGTCATGTCATGTGATGAAAGCTCTTCATGAGCTTATGTAAATATGTACAAGTCTTCAAAGTTGTGTAACAACCCTCCAAGACCAAGATCAATGCCTTAGAAGCAAGCTCACCGAAATCTGCAAGCAAAACAACAAAGAAATCTTATGTCGGCTCCAAAATGAATTAAATATATAAATGGATGTCACATCGGCTTGAAAAAGGACATGTCGGTTCATAAGTACACGTCGGCTCCAAGGTATGGACGTAACCACTATAATACCCATCTAGAGTCAGCGAAAAACGTTAAGAAGAAAATTTCGGATTTCTCTGAAATTTTGTATGGAGGAGCAGAACTGCAGTTAGGGTTTGACTGCACCTTGCTTGGGGTTTTAGGTGTAGTCATAACCTCGACTAAATGGAGCAGAATGACCTCGTTTGATGGATGCAACAATGAACTAAGGTCTGGGCTAGATACACTCTCAGCTTAGTCCTAATCTTCATGATGACCTCGACATTAAAGACAACTTGATCTCGCATATGAATCTCGAAGGTATTCCTATAGCAGACAACATGAAGTCTCGGTGATGATCACAGTGATATGGATGGTAGTGTTCTCCTCCTCAGTAGTGCATATCTCAATGATAGGAAGCACAATGATCATCCTTTGATGGATCTCCGAATTCTACTTCTCTGGTATGATCCTAGGTTGGCCCTAGCTGGCCTAATATGCTTGATGTGTCTCATTCTTATTGTACATCGTATCTTAGCTGAAAATTTGATGAATAATATCTAAGAAGAAGAATCTGGTTGGGTTTTCCTCCTTGTGGAGTTTTTCCCTGGTCTTTGACCTAAATCCTGGTGTCTCTATTGTGCATGTTTTTCTTCTATTATTCCTTATTATTGCACTGCTTTGTTGATGTTATTGTTCTCTCTACATAATTGCTAATGAAGAAATGATGTGATGGGGTGAATGCACTGTGAAAATGTTGAAAAAGTTTAAAATTGCAATAATCTACAACAAAAAACAATCTAGCCCTAAAATTTAACAATGGTTGAATTTCTGAAGTGTAATTGCTTAATGATAAACTTGAATTGTTAAAAGAAGTTCTACATCATTAAAAGTAATTATCAGTGTTTCAGAAATTAGTGCTTGTATCTATTGCACTTGAAAAATCAACATGGTATCAGAGCTTTGGTGAAGGATAGGACATTGAGATCACTCTTGAAGAACTTTGGTAAAGGGAAGAGCATTGAAGAAAACCTACATCTACAATCTAATTGTTTATCTATGACTATGGGTTCATCTATGAAGTCTGAGAACAAATTGGAAGGAGCTACAAATTTCAGGGCTTGGAAAACAAGGATTGATCTTGATCTCATCCTTACAAAGAATGATCTCTTGGGTATTGTGAAATAATGTGAACCCTCAGATAATGAAAATAAAATAAAATATGAGAAGGATGGCACCACAACTAGAAGCATCATTGTGGACTCTATCAGAGATCACTTGATTCTTTATGTCACAAGTCTTGAATCTTCAAAGCAGATGTGTTATGCCCTAGTTGGATTATACACTATCAACAACATTGGTCAAACAATGAGTTTGAAGAATGAGCTTCGTGATGTTAGAATGACAAGAAATGATACTATAGCCTCATATTTCATGAGGATTTCTCAATTAAGAGATCAACTTCAAGAAATTGATGAAATCATTTCTGAAAGAGAACTTGTGACTATAGTGCATAATGATTTACCTTACTCATAGGATTCATTTGCATTAGTATATGTGGTAGAAAGGAAACTCCAAAGTTTGAAGAACTATGGACTGCATGTACTCAAGAAGAATGTAGGCTCATATCAAAAGGAAAGATTCAAAGATCTGAAGAAGGTGAATCTCAAGCATATGCAACACATTTCAAGAAGGCTAGAGGAAGAAAGAAGTTTGGTTTCCAAAGAAGATGAAGGAAGAAGATTTGCTCCTCAATGAAATAAAGATACATCGAAATTTCAATGCTATCATTGTCACAAATTTGGTCACTATAGACATGATTGTCCTAAAAGATCAAATGATAGAAAGAGAAAGGGAAAGTAGCATGCTACCATAACAGACATTGATGAACTTCCAAAGAAACCTAAGAATGAAGATTCAGGTAACAAAGACTTCTTCTATTTTTTTGCTCTTACAGGTTCTATTGCAGATAGCGATGATTTGTGGCTAGTAGATAGTGGTGCCTCAAGACACATGATGGGAGACCATGACAACCTCACAAGTCTAATGGAAAGGAGATTATCTCAAAAGGTAGAACTTGGAGACAACAACAATTATGCAGTAAAAGGCGTTTCGAAGACTTCCATTGAGCTGGAACCAGGTGAAAACATTCATCTTAGAAACATTCAATATGTACCAGGTTTGAAAAAGAATTTGATTTCTATTTCATTTTTGCAAGATAAAGGAGATAATAGTAGCAGTTTTTGATGGCAAAGTACTTGTGGCCAAAGGGCTCAAGTATAGATTCTGCTAGAGTAATTGGAGTTCGTGAAGGAAGGTTGTATAGACTTTTGAAACAATCTGTTTGTTGTCGCTCAAATTGTACAGGCACTGCAACAACGACTCCAGCTGGGGGCTGTCACCCTGATCCCCAACCTCTCTGTTCTAGCTGTCTCCCAACAACAAGCTATGGGGGGTGGACCCTATGGAGATGAAATGATGGAGGACAAGTTGAGAACCAACTAGTTCGGGAGACACAGTTGGGTGGCCTAACACTTGGTTAAATCTAGGAAGATTTTAAGGATTAGATTGAATTTATATTTGAGACCAGTGCCTTATGGAGTCAATACTCTTGCTTTATAAAATTGAGACCAAGTATTGGATGGACAACTGCTGCTATGATGCTTCACTAATTGAAACAAAATGCAAATCCGAAATCTTAGATGTGATGCAAAGATCTTGGGTAGTTTTAGTTAAATGCTTAATCTGAGTTTGACCTTCCCTTAACTGTTTTGAAGCCATGCTCCAAGGTAGGTTTTGGGAAGGAGGCCAATAGGAAGCAAGCAAGGGCTTGATTAATGATACCTTCTGTTAGGTTTCTATCACCTGATGCCTCCGGCACAGCAGAAACTGTGACTTTGACGATTGCAAGGTCACTATGTTAACCACCAAAGAGTTGCTAAGCCCCTCAAGGCAGATGAGAAGGATGGCCCTAAAGATCTATCAACCAAGCTTATGCTTGGAGGTAAGTTATTAGGGCAAATTAGCTTACTGATGGCAAGTAAAAGACAATCTCATCAACAAGAATATGTGCCAATAAGAAACAAGGGATAACCACAAAATAAAATTGATAAGTTGAATGCTCTCCACAATGATACACCAATATAGAGTTCAAAATAGATATCCACTTAACACACGAACTACAAGTCAAATGACAATTAGAGCACTTATCCCTTCAAACAATTAGCGAATGATTCTCAATACAATGTAACAAGATTATCAATGCCCTTAACTTTCCAAGACATGCCTGTTGACCACTCCATGTCAACTACCCCATCGCTGTACACTTTTTGGTGGATGGATTTCCATCAAGTCTGAACACTCAGATGATCCATAGATTCATCATTATCAGCTATATGTACACTGGAGTTTTGTTAACCCATTCTGCATTTTGTAATGCAAATGATCCTAGTAAGACAAATGTATGTAACAACCTAAGTAAATTTATTTTTTTGATGATGATTTCTATCCTAGGAGGTTTTTAGTCTTAGCGATTCATGTGTGTTTCTAAACATGGATGATTGACAAAGTTTTTCCCTCCAGCTTCACCCCAAAGTTAGGGTGGATTTTGTTGTCAGAATTTTAAATAAATCCTAATGTTATTTGTCGAGTCTTTGTAGAAGTGATTTGGGAAAAATTCTAACTATTTGGTTAGATTATTTTATTACAAGTCACTTAGTCTACTAGATCATATTTTGTGTCGCAGAAATGGGTAATTATTGAGGGTCTATAACAAACGGGTGTTCCCGCTTGATGTATCAGACTTGACTTTTATAATTTTATGTCAATATTCACAGTTTAGTTTTCAATGTTCATAGTAGGAAGTGGAACATCAATATGGTTTAAACTTTAATCATAATGTATGATGTATGACAGTATGATTATAAATTAGAATTTTAAATTTATATGATATTAGATAATGATATTCATATTAATGATCATGCTTTGCAGCTTTTCAATTCAAACCCAATTGTCATAGTGGACTCAATTTATAAATTATATTTTATATTTGTAAGTTTTTAAGACCCTGACATCCCCCCATGTTTCCTAAAAATTGGTGGGGAGCTTTTGCATAGGCCACTCCTGCATATCCTTGCTCCCTCGCCCCCTCGTCCTGGAACCTTGGTGGAACATTGGTAGAACCAAAACAAATTGAGACAACCAGGACCTTAAGACCATGACATTGACTGTGTTCCATCCACCAAGTTATCATTCAATGAAGATTAGTCAAACTTCAACATCATGCCAGATAGGATTTCAGTCTTTTACTTTTGCAATTTTTCGGTCTCTTACTATTGTTCTGCATCTTTGGACCTGTAATTCTTTAGTAGATTTGCACATGTAACAAAAAGATGATTAGCTTCTAGACCTTTGTTGTACGTCTAATCTCCTTCGCGTGGCATTTTTTTCTCTTGCAATTGGATGGGCTTCTCCTCATGTGTTTTGCATCTCATCTGCTCTTTTTAATTGTTGCACATCGAAAGTACTTTATTGGATGATCTCTAAGTCGAGTTACCTTGTATATATATAACCTTCTTTTATGTGTGGACGTGTCTCTTTAATGAGGCCGACTAGTGGAGCCAATTTGTAGAAGATGAAGCTGACTTGCAGAGCTGACTTGGTGGATGGAAGCTTGTTATACATTTTGACATATTTTTTTGTTTATTTGACATAAGCAACCCAAGAAGGGTCTTTTACATAATGCTTTTGACTTTGATTTTGTACAAAAATCCTAGAGCACACAATGGGTGCTTTGACCTATTGACTAATGACCCAAGCATGAAACACATGTTTTAATAAGTCAATTTTCTTTTACAATAAAAAAATTCTTTTCTTTTGACAAATACATTACATCATAACTCAATTATGAATACTGATACTAGTTACATTCTTCAATAGAAATTACAACAAATGGATGTCAAAACTGCTTTCCTCAATGGAGTGATTGAGGAGGAATTGTACACAGAACAACCTCAAGGGTTTGAGGTTCATGAGAGGAAGACTCATGTTTGTAAATTGAAGAAAGCTTTGTATGGACCCAAGCATGCACCTTGGGCTTGGTACTCTGGGATTCATGGATATTTGAAGAGTCTTGGTTGTAGAAAAAATTGTTACGCTAGTAGCCCTCACAATTTGAAGTTACTTTGCATAAATTTCACGCCCACACTACTAAACTAGTAAAATTGATATAAAACTTTTAAATGCAAGTCTATTTGAAACATTTTAGAGCTACCTCTAACATTTTGTTTTTAGCTGATACGAGAAATAAAACAAGCTCACACACATAGAATTTAACACAATGTTTTTGGTCCAAAGTCCCTGGAAAAACCCACAAGGGGAAAACCAGTGTTCAAGGAGTATTTCGATTGCTCTTAAGGAAATTAGTACAACAGAGAAGAAATCAAATTTATCTCCATTTTTGGTGGAAGATACCATTGCCTACAAGAAATTCGAGCCTCCATAGCTTTGAAATTAAACTGATACATTCATCGAATTCTGTGCACAGGAACACTAACAGAGCCTTGGAAAACGTGGTGCACAGAGCTGAGATATTCCAGAAATTTAGAGCCAAAGTCTAAGGCATTTTCCTCCTGGAATAACATTGGAAGAGCCTCAAAGTTTGTGCTTCGTATCACTAACAAGATTGTGAGACAACCTCCAAAAAAATCTTGGCTCTATGACTGAGTACTTGGCTGTAAATAGAGGTTCAAATAGCCTCCTTTCACCACAGAAACACGCTGAGTATCGCACTCAATTGCTCCCCAAGCTTGTGCAAGCCCCTTTGCTAGATTTTCGGCCCAAACCTCCTGCAAACACGACTTGTACCAGCTGGCCGAAATTTTCGGGATTTGTGCCAGAAATTTCTGGTTTTGTGCTAGGGATGTTCGTTGTCATCTTTTGGTGTATGTTTGCCTCCTACACTATCCTCAAGTCTCATGAGAAGAATAATGAGCCTTTCCTTTCTCTTTCTCTTTTTGTCATCTCAATAGAGAAGGAAAACCTAGCCCTATTGATCAAGGGCTAGATTAAATCTCAAGCCCATGAGGTCAATGGATGAGATCAAGTCCCCCACTTGACCCCTTTTCTCATGTACTCCCCCTTACTTAATGAACTCCTAGACACCTTTTTAATGTTTTGTACACGTGCATTGTTTCTCTCATGAAGTCACTTTTAAAACATAAAAGTCATTTCAATATTAAAAAGTGCACTTTTTATTTTTCTCATATAGTCACTTTATAATGCTAGTGACTAATATATTAAAGACGATAGTTCAACACCCTTAAAAGGTGACTTAGCTCCAAGACATTAATAATACACATAATGTCCCAAGACAAAAAGGTTATTAATGTGTCTTCCAAGGCCAAAAGGATAAATGCCTAGGAAACACTTCCTTGGTATCATTTTCATCCACATTGGTTTTACTAAAAGTGATGCTGATCCAAACCCATACTTCAAAATTATTAAAGATGAGGTTGTGATCTCGATACTATATGTTGATGACTTGTTTCTAGTAGGAGCATATGACCTCATTGTGCAGTATAAGAAGGAGCTGATTTCTGAATTCGAAATGAAGGATCTTGGTTTAATGCATTATTACTTAGGATTATAAATGTGTCAAAAGCTAGGTGAAATTTTCCTTGGTCAAGGAAAGTATATTGTTAAGATCCTTTAGAGATTTGGGATGATGGATTGCAAGTCCATAGATACTCCCATGGTGACTAATTTGAAGAAGCTGCGAGACTCTGATTCTGACTTGGTTGATCCCTCTATGTATTGTCAGCTGATTGGCTCATTAAACTATCTAGTTAACACTTGACCTGATATTTGATATGCAGTGAACACTTTGAGTTAGTTCTTGGTGGAACCTAGGCATGTGCATTACATTGCAACAAAACATATATTGAGATATTTGTGTGGCACATGTTACACACCACCTATGGATGACACCCTTATGAGAAAATTTTCTCCTAGATGGTCCTCAGCCTGCGACCAACAACCCCTTGCAGCCAACAGATAGCTTAATGTGCCACCAACTTTGCCACCCCTGAGCTAGCAAGTATGCTCCCTCGCCTGTTTGTTATGATCGTATGTTTGAAGGTGGGCCTTCCAAGCCCGAAGGTATGACTTTCATTATGTAGTTGGGTACTTTTGTTTACTTATCATGGACACTTTTGGGCATGGATTAGTGGGGGGATTCGACAGAAAGAATGGTCTTGGTTTGTACTCTTGTCTCCTCTGTCTAACTTGGTGGTTAACCTTGTATCCTAGTCTTGTGGGATCTCCTTTATTGGCTACTAGCTTTAGGAGTGCCACTACATGGGAAATCTCGATTTTGGTTGCGTGGTCCCTCTTCCTGACACCACTTACATCACTCCCCTCATTATAACCCCTTTTCACATATTTACCTTCCTGGTCCACATTTGTTCATTAGGTCCGGAAGGAGTTAGCCCCCCCTTCCCCTTGTCCACACCTTGGGTTGGGCCTGGAACGATGCCCCAGAGGTTGATGTAGCTAAACGAAAAGTTAAAAGCATAATTTGGCCAATCTCAACAGAAAAGTGCCATAAAATGCAAAAGATGGTGGTGACATACAAATTTAGCACATGGGCAAAAGCCATCATGAGCTCTACCCCTTATCACTATAGCCGTCAACTTGGTTCCTAGGGCCCCTATATTGCCCCCTCGCATCATTATGAAACCCATGATTGCCCCAACCCCTGGTGGGCGATGAACTGCCAACCTTGAGGGCTATTCACTGCTATATCATTCACATCATGCTCTCATCCCCTGGAGTCCCAAGCAATTATAAAAGAAAATTAATAAAAGACAAAAGGAATATGAAGAAGAGTGGAAAAACAAAGGTCAGGGTAACTCATGTACCATGATTGCTCCCTCGTACGTTCATAAACCCAAGTGTGGGCTTCCCTTATCATAGCTACCCTTGTACTGTGGCATGTGGCTTGGAGCCTTCCCCTGCCCCACTCCGTTCCATCATTATATCACATGACACCTGCCACTTGAGGGATGTACAATCGACTTGTCATTCCCTTAGAGGTTGAAACCACCTAATAGGGTCCTTGGTTAACCTCCTTCTTGAACTTGGAGATACTTGTACACTCTAAAGCCCATTATGGAAGTGCATGCCACTATGAAATGCCCACTTGGTTCCATGATTTGTAAACTCATTTGCTCAACTACACGAATGGCTTGTTATATTGGAAGCTAAGGATGCGCGTTGGATCTTATACAAGATTGCAAGTGGGTCTTCATCTTGGGGTTTGGTCTACCTATACAAGGTCCAAGTCCTCCAGAGGGTCATATTGGCGTCTGTAGGGTGTGTGTTGACGGCCATGGGCCTCCACTATAGTAGAGAGCGAATAGCCACGTCATGGGGTCATTTAGTACCATCCATTGCTCGCTCGTGCTCCACCTATTTGATGATGATGATGCACTTGGACCACCCTGCACAACTGGCTACTCACTTGCACCACACACTTGGCAGTTGATCCAGGGTCCAAATGAGGTTGAGTCTCACCGTGGGAGACAAAGGGAAGGTTTGCATCATTGTTCCAGACCTTACAAATGGGATACAGGCTTGTTCGATCCATTTGGAGACCCATGAGGATGTTCTTGTGCCCCCAAAGCCACTTGGGAGCACCACAGGTCATTTGCTTGGAGATCAAGGGGCCACCCCCTTTATCACTATAGTTGGAGCCCTTCCACTCATTTTGGCACATGTTGGACTCCATTTGGCCTTTCAATGGCCCTTCGACCTATTGTATCTATCATTTTGGCCCTCTTAAGAGGCTTATTTTCATGTTATGGAGCTATCTTGGTGGGCTTGTCACCAAGTAATGTTATTTTGTACATTATTTTATTAGTTGGGGCATCATTAGGCCTAATTAGGAAAATCAAACCCTTAGAGGATGATATATATTGATGAGAGGATCATTTGATTCTCATCATCACTTGGATTTGGATCTTTATCTCTTCTTGAGAATTTTGCTATAGCTATTGGAGGATGAATTGGATGATCTTTGATGCATTTTGATATTTGGAAATCTTGTCTTGGTCTTGGAGCTTCGATTTTCTCTCCCTTTGATGATTGGATATACTCGCTATACTTGTAAGTGCTTTTCATGGTCTATTTCTCTACTTTATGTGCTCATGTATAATGTATGGAATTTTTGCTCATGAAATCTAAGTTTCTGCGCTAATGAAATGCAAATTTGTCAAATCTTGATTTTGTGAGGTATTACATATATTACATGATTGGCTATAGTGAATGAATATTCCTAGGGGTATATTATCTTAATAATTGCCTTGATAAGTCATCAAATTGTAGCAGAAGAAGTATAAATTTCTTTGGTAAGCGAGTTGTTGCCTTTAGGGCTATGCGAAGTTGTCGGGGAACTCCTTGATTGCGTAAAAGACACTCCAAAGGTTGAAATCTCATTGACTCCATTCTCCCAATAGACTAGGCACTGCTCTAATCCTTGTTGATCACTCCAACGAATATATTTTCACCTCTCGCTCTTGCTTATTCTAAGCCCTAACCATTGTGTCCCTTAGGGCATAATACTAAATCCATTGCAACAATCCATTTGGTGAGCGAGTTGGAGCACAACTGCGCTGGGGTGTTCTCTAGGCCCTCACAATCTTTTAGAGAACTCTCGTGGCTAGATTTGGAATTATCCCAAGCCGTATCTCCAATTCGTTCTTGGCCATAGGTTTCATAAGTTAGTGGCTTCATCAAGGATCATTGCATTGAAAATTCAAGCCAAATCTAATCTCTTTGATCCTTTTCTCCTCCCTTACTTGGTCAAGACCTTTTGTTCAAAGTTTCACCCTAAACCATTGGCCTTGTCTGGGTCCACTTGGGTCTCTCTGTGGTCCCACACCTTTTATCACTCTAATTTCACAAGGATCATCTTAGAGACCCTCTTCTCCTAAGAATGTTGGGTCTAGGGCCTCCTTTATTAAGGATTATCGATCATCCCTAAGTCTAAGCTTCCCTTTAAGCCTTTCTTGGAGAGCCATATACCTTGCTTCTTAAGCAAGTAAGCCCATCACTTGAGCCTCTCCTATGAATAGGCTCTTGAATAACTATCTTTCCATCATTGATATATCATTCTTAGTGATTTCCTATATACTGACACTCCTCCCATCGATGGAAGTCCGTAAAGAGCAAGGGACATTGACTGAGGTGACAGTGGGTCTTTGTCCCATTGTTGCCACTTGGTCTAGTAGTTGCCCCTTTGGAACCCCTCCTAGGATTCCTACTAGATTGAGTGGTAACAACACTATTGGCTATGGATTGAGATATGTTTCGAATGGCGAACTACAACTGCATGGATTCATTGACTCATATTGGGTTGGAAGTACTGAAGATAGACGGGGAAATTCAGGATGTTGTTTCAGTTTGGGCTCCACTATGATATCTTGGATGAGCAAGAAGCAAACATTTGTTGCACTTAGTACTATTGAAGCTAATTATATTGCTAATTGTTTGGTGAGTTGTGAAGCGCTGTGGCGTTAGAAGTTACTCTCGGGATTATGTTGGAACCGACCATGATATATTGTGACAATCAAAGTTGTATGAAGCTTTCTGAGAACCCAATTTTCCATGACAAGTTGAAGCACATCGAGATCAAGTACCACTACATCCGAAGCATTATTCAAAAAGGAGCGGTGAGGCTCCAACACATCTCTACTGATGACTAGGTTGCTAATATGTTTACAAATCCTTTCCCCCGGATTGAAGGATAGGATTGGAGTGGTTGAGAATCCCTCCCTTGGTGAAAGGGAGTGTTGATGTTGTAGCATCTATGGGCTTGGATTGCTCCCTTAGGTCATGGGGTTTGACCAGGAAACCATGGTTTATGGTTGGGGAGATTGGCCCTATAAGCATCAAAGCCTGGATTTCTCCCTTGGTCATGGGGTTTGACTTGGAAGCCATGGAGTTTGGCTGGGGAGATTGGCTTAGTGAGCATCAAGGCTTGGATTGCTCCCCCAGTCATGGATTTTTGACCATATTGCCATGGGGTTTGGCTAGTGGGTTGAGCTTGTGCCTCATAGCATCGGGCATGTATTTACCATTCATGACATGTGACGACATGTGGGAATGGTAAATAGATCCCGTGTTCACCTTGGGTTAGGTGGGGTTCCCGACATGTCTCCAAGTGACGACTTGTTGAGTTGGTGACCCTATGACCAGTAGGTAACTAGTTCCTCTATTGGATGCTTATGCGAGGAAACTTTCAATCTTTCAATCTTTCAACCTTCTATTCATCTTATGTACATCTGTGGAAGTCAAGAAGAAATACCTCCTTGGCTAAGAGGGAGTGTTGAAAACAATGTTATCATAACCGAAAAACCTTGTGGATTGGGAACCGGTCAGAACCAAACCGGAACCGGGAAAAAACCGTTTACAAAAAACACATAAAATATTCATATTTTAAAGAAAAAACATATATATTCATGTGCACCCATATGAATCCAAACCATTTATACACAAATATGCAATTTTTTTTATTTATATAGAAAGTAGTAGTGCATATAATCAAAATAACACTTAGTGCAAAACATCGTTGAAGCAAAAAAATTAAAAACATCAAGAAAGAGGCTTTAAAAGGCCTTTATAGTCCAAAATAACATGATAGTATGATACTACGGTCTACAATACTACAACTACAGCGTACAAGTGCTAATTGTCAATGTCATCAATCATCATTAGAATCATCATCCTGAACATCCTCCTTATCCTCATTTGAAGAATGAGTAGCATCCAAGTCTGCAATGGGATTATGGCTTGATTCCCCTAGTCCTGAAGTTGCTATTGGTGCTTCTAGTATATTTGCCTCTACAACTCGTGGAGGTGGGTCTAAGTCCAATCAAGAAAGGTCTTCATTGTCAAATGTTGGTGCTTGACTCTCGATAACCCATTTTGATGTTAGATCAAAGTCAACAAAAACAATATTGCTTGATTCAGGGGCTTTTGTACTGAACAAAAACCATGTCATTCAACCGTTGTTTCTCCAAACTGTTCCTCTTCTTAGTGTCTATACGCTCAAACACACTCCAATTCGGCTCACACCTTGAAGCACTACATGTTTGGCTCAATATTCGAATTGAAAATTTTTGCAATTAAATACATTCACTACCAAATTGTTGCCAGCAAAAGGCTGAAAAAAGGGTGGAAGGAAAATTAGTATTAGCAAATGAATTTGAAACTTGAAACTTGGACTCAACAATTGCAAATTGAATTGAGTAATATAAAAATTTGCAAATTTTTATAGTTCTTACTTGGGGGATTCTCTGTTTTATTTCTTACAACCATAGAAATGCCAAAGGTACTGATACTCTCACTGAAATTCAAGAGCTTGTTATGAATTTGATCTTGAGTCTTGGAATCTTGTACCATGCGCTCAATGCATTTATACAATCCCCCTAATACCTCCCCCATCAACCTCAAAATTTGTAGTGTAATGGTACCTTCAAAGTTTAAAAAACAAAAAACATATTCATCAAGTCAACAGAAGTTAAAAGTTAAAACTTATGAGCAATGAGCATTGAAATTACATACATTGGGTTTAAGTAGTAGCCAACTGCATGTAAAGGTCTATGGAGTTGTTTGTTCCATCTTTCATCTATGATTCTCCATAGAAGAATGTACTTATGTCTTTTATTCCCATATTCTACCTTTATTTGTTTCTTGCCCTGATCCATGGCCTCATAAACAAAACCCATGGCAGGTTTATCACTATCCACCATCCGTAAAACTATGACAAGAGGCTCATTAAATCGCACAATCTCCTTTGCCTTTGAGCAAAATATTTTGTCAAATACTTAGGCAACCATCTATTTCCCTTCAACTTTTTTGCTCCACTGAGATGCACTCCATTCATCACATGAAAACGTCTTCCTCATGTTCGATTTTTGTTGAGAAAGGGATTGCAACTAAAGAAAGTTTGTTGCAATTCGTGTGATCGCTGATCGAACAAGCTCTTTACCCCTAGTATGTTTTCTCATAATGTTCAAAAGCCATGAGTGGTTGTAGATGTACCTGGTTATAGATTTTGCATCATCCACACACTTCTTCACCCACTGAATTTTGCCAATATCCTCAAGCATGAGGTCCAAACAATGGGCTGCACATGGAGACCACCAAATGGTGGGGTGTTTTTCCTCCAACATCTTTCCATTTACAACATAGTTAGAGACATTATCTATGATCACTTGTACAACATTTTCAACCATTACTTCCATAACTATGTCATCCAAAAGACGAAATAACAATTGTACATCTTTCACTTGATCAGATGCATCAATAGATTTGAGAAACATGGTACCTTTTGGACAAACAATTTATAAAATTTCTTTTAGTAATTAGCCCAACAACTCTCCAAGACTCCAATCAATTCTTCAAATCTGCAAAAAATCTTCCTCAAAACAACCTTACAAAAAACTTTCTGAATTCTCTTCACTAAACTCAGCTCAACAATTGCAAGAGACTCAAATGAATAGTGTGAGTGAAATAGAGGGGGTGGGTGTGTTTAAATTGTTGAAATTTGATGACTAAAAAAGGTTTCCAACAATCCCAACCCGGTTTTAATTTCACCTTGTCACTCCCATTTAGTTAAATGCCTTTTCCCATAAACATACATTCAACATATAGAATTCTGGAAATGAAATTTTCAGATTAAAACACATGGGACTGTCAACACATACTGAAAATAAATATGGACATAACACGACCAACAACACATAAAAATACACACAGATTTTTGGTCAACTTAGACCTAGGCAAAAACCCATCAATCTTCTCTGGGGAAAACCTGTTAGAGAGCTCTTTAAATTTATTTATCTTTCAAGTTCAGGAAAAATACATTTGCAGACAAAACAAGACAACAAAATACAACTTATCTCTTCAACCCAAAACTCCTTAAAAAACCGTGCCCACTTTGCCTCAATTTCTGTGCCCACTTGAAGCTAAAAATATGTACTGTATGAATATGATTGTATGGGCTATCCCATACAGACTGTACGGATTTTTTTTATATTTTTTTTCAAAAACTTCTCTCGAACGGTGTGCAGCTCACAACATTCAATGTTGTTCGTACTGTACTTTATGTTGTCTTCTAAACCTTGATTTCCATGCCCAGCTTTGCTCAGAAATCACTCCTTCAGTTTGTTGCAACACATTTCTCCTTCGGAACTTTTCTCTAGCTCTCAGCCTCCTTTCTCCAATCTGCTCATGAAGAATGAATGTAATTTCTCTTTTCTTTTCCGCTTTTTTTTTTCCCTAAATGACTTTTGAGCAACCGTAAAATCTACTGGCTCAGATTTGTTTAGATCAAGGGATGAGAATAAATGTGCATTTAATTCTCATTTTCTATTTTTTAACTCACCCATTAAATAAAGTACCCACATTGTACTTTACGTTTAAAGTCACTTTTTACTTTATAATTTAACAATGACTTTAACACTTATAAAGTCACTTTCACTTTGTAAAGTCGCACTTAGGAAAAGAATTATTTTGGACACTTTTCCCTAGGTAGAGACTAACCCATGGGAAACCACTTGTCCAAGGTACATTAAAAATCAACACTCCCTCTTACCGAGGAAAGTGTTTTTCACCACACCCATTTTGTTTCTGAAATGGACATGCTTGCCTCTTGGCAAGGACTTCATGAGAACATCGGCCACCTCTCATTTGTTTATATATACTCCAACTTCACTGCCCCTTTCTAAACATAGTCCCTGATGAAATGATATCTGATGTCAATGTGTTTTGACCTGTCATGAAACACTGGATTCTCCGTGAGTTTAATGCAACTTTGATTATCACAATGAATAACCGTCGATTTCAACTCTTGATCAAATAGGTCATACAACAACTTGCGAAGCCAAATGGCCTCACAACTAGCCTGGCTAGTAGCCATATACTCAGCGACAGAAGAGCTCAAAGCAACTGACTTTTGCTTTCGACTGAACCATGACACAACTGCCAAACCCAATTCGAAGCAACACCCTAAAGTGCTTTTCCTGTCAGAAGCACAACTTGCCCAATCTGAATCTGTGTAACCTGCCAACCTCACTCCATCTCCCTGCCTATAGTCCAGACCATAATCAACAGTCCCTTGCACGTAGCGAAGAATGTGCTTTGCAGCTACCCAGTGCACCTTCTTGGGCTCAACCATGAATTGGCTAAGTGTGTTCACTGCAAAGCATATATCTGGCCTAGTGTTGACCAGATACATCAAGGACCCAATAAGCTGCCTATACAATGTGGGATCCACCAAACTAGAATCTGAAGCATGAAGCTTCTTCCAGTTGGTGATCATAGGTGTAGACATGGGTCTACAGTCTTCCATGTGAAATATGCTCAACACATCCACAACATACTGCCCCTGCCCCAGAAAGATATGCCCCTCCTCTTGCCACACCTCAAGCCCCAAAAAGTAATGCATCAGCCCAATGTCCTTCATCTCGAACTCCATAGCAAGATCCTCCTTGCAACCACTAATCAGTCTCTCTGCCCCAGTAATGAACAAGTCATCAACATACAACACAAGAATGAGCAGATCATCCCCTACAACAATGTAGTATAGGTTCGGATCTGCATCACTCTTCGTGAAACCCATCTGTTGCAAGTAAGTATCAATCCTCGAATACCAATCTCTCGGAGCTTGCTTAAGTCTGTAGAGTGCTTGCCTAATCCGACATACACGGGTCTCCCGCCCAAGTACCTCAAAGCCCCGTGGTTGCTCAACATACACCTCCTCCTCTATAACTCCGTTCATAAATGCGGTCTTCACATCCATCTGATGGATCTGCCAACCCATTTCTGCAACAATAGAAATAAGGGACCGGATAGAAGTGTACCAAGCTATGGGAGCGAAGGTCTCATCATAGTCAACTCCCTCTATCTGTGAGAACCCTCTAGCCACAAACCTCGCCTTGAACTTCTCAATGCTGCCATCCGCAGCATGCTTGATCTTGTAGAGCCACCTGGAAGTCACAACTGACTTGCCCTCAGGCCTAGGCACCACTTCCCAGACATTGTTCTTAATGATAGAGGCATACTCCTCCACCATAGCCTCTCTCCATACCTCCTGGCTGGCAGCCTCCTCATAGCTAGTAGGCTCAGAGTCAACAATGCTAGTAGCCTTGGCTACATAACTGCAAAACTGCTCAAGTGGCACACTCTCCCTGTTCACCCTCTTCGGAGGACCAATGGACTCCGCTTCCTTCAAGGTGTTTTGAAGCCACTTGGGCCTCCTCTTCCCTGAAGAAGCCTCCCCATAGGGAACCTCATCCTTTGCCCCCCAGTTTGGTGAACCTGAATGTCTGCCAACTGACCTTGGTGTGCCTGTACCAACACCTATCCTCGAAGAACCTTTACTGGCACCTGTGCCTATGTTAGTTGAAGTGCCATGTGAAGTCTGTACCAGTGAAATCCCTAAAGAAGTGCTCGGTGAACGCGCCACCGGTGCCCCAGATGTCACTGACATTGAAGTACCTCCTGTACCAGTCAATCCAGAACCTTGAGGTCCTGCTCCTTGTACCTGACCTCCTTGCTGAGGAGAAGTCTATGACTCTCTCTCATCATGCTTCGTGATCTCTGATAGGCCCTCTCCTCCTCGAACTTCACATCCCTCCTAATCACTGCTCTCCGTTTAGAAGGAATGAAGATCCGATAGGCCTTCGAAGTCTCATTGTAACCCATAAAGATACCCTTCTCTACCATGGGTTCCAGCTTCGTCCTCTGCTCCTTCTGGATATAAGAATATGTGAGACATCCAAAGATACGAAGATGTGCCACATGAGGCTTCTATCCAGTGAAAGCCTCCTCGAGAGTCATATTCCCCAATACTCTGTGAGGACTCATGTTCTGAAGATAAACAACAATTTTGTAGGCCACAGCCCACAAAAAACAAAGGCAACCCTTGATCATGAATCATCGCTCTAGCAGCCCCAACAATAGCTCTGTTCTTCCTTTCAGACACCTGATTCTGTTGGGGGTGGTAAGGAACCGTGAACTCTCTCCTAATGCCCTCCTGTGCACAAAAGTCATAAAACCCACCATCGGTATACTCACCACCATTGTCTGACCTCAAGACTCGAATCTTCCTATTTGTTTGCTTTTCCACAAGAGATTTGAACTCTTTAAAGCGACTGAAGACCTCACCCTTGGTCTTCAAGAAATATATCCAAGTCCTCCTAGAGTAGTCATCAATGAATATAACATGATACTCATAAGCATCGAAAGACACATGAGACATACGACCACTAACATCAGTATGAATCAAGTCTAGTATACCTATAGATCTGCTGTCGCTCGTTGGGAATGGTAACTTGGTGTACTTGCCCAAAGCACATCCTTTGCAGACCTCATAATGCTCGACACTGAAATTAGGAACTCTAGTAGTGATCTCCCTCAGTACTCTCAAAGCTCCATGATGCATATTCACCATCTTCCGGTGCCATAACTCGCACAAGTCTCTATTGCTGGTGGTACTAGTGTGAGTTCTACTAGATGTGCTACTCACCAATGCTCCTACCGACTGAAAACTGAACCTGTATAGTTTCCTAGAGCGGACTCCAATCACTTTGGCCGAAGTGATGGAAGCTCCCCTGGGATGCATCAATACTTGCCCTCCTGAGAAAGCGACGTCAAACCCTCTCTCCTCCATAGCAGACACTGAAATCAAGTTCTTCTTCATCCCCGGAACATACAAAACATCCATGACCTTCAAAGGAGGCAAAGACTGCCTCTCAAAGGTCACATTCTCCACACCAACAACTCTCACAGTGCAGTCATCTTCTAGTACAATCTCATTATCAAGTGCCCTCTTAGCAAGCTCTGAAAAAAACTCCCGTGCACCTGTCATATGGCGGGAAGCGCCGTTGTTTATGTACCACACATCGGATGATGTACTCCTACTAGATGTAGAAGTAATAAATGCAAAATCCTGGTCAAACTGTGAAGCAAATTGCTCCACATGTGTTGAAGCTGCAGTACCCTTCTTCCCCTTGTTCTTCCTCTCAGGACACGTAGTAGCATAGTGTCCCATCTTTTGACATGCCCAACATTTGACTTTGGACATATCCGTATGTTTCTTCTTCTTCTTCTCCCTTCCCTTGGCCCCATTTGATGGGGCCCCTTTCTTGGCCTTCCCTTTGTTCTTCCCCCTGACTGTCAAGGCCACATCCTCCTCATTTGCTATCTTAACCCCACCATTGCTAGTCTTCCGTATCTCATGCTTCTCCCTTCCCTTAGCCCCATTTGATGGGGCCCCTTTCTTGGCCTTCCCTTTGTTCTTCCCCCTGACTGTCAAGGCCACATCCTCCTCCTCTGCTATCTTAACCCCACCATTGCTAGTCTTCCGTATCTCATGCTGCACACAATCAACCCAGAATCTATCCCAATTGAGAAGATTCTCCCTAGAGGTAACATCATCTCCAAAGACCTCCCAAGACTTAGGAAGTCCCGCTACAACTATCCTAACTAACTCTGTGGGTGCAACTGTCTCACCAATAGCAGTGAAATCATCACGTACCTGTTTGACCCTGCCAAGATAATGAACTACACTTTCAACCTTTGTCATCTTGATGTTCTTCAATTGTTCTTTGAGTACCATCTTCTTGCTCTCATTGGTACTCTGATAGAGAGTGGTTAGAGCTGTCCACATCTGATATGCATATGTGTTGCCTCTCACCTGAGGAACCACATTATCCTTCAGGTTGTCCATCAAAATCCTTTTTGCCTTTGCATTATTTTTTGTGAAAATAACAAGTTCATCTGTAGCAGTGGGAGGTGCAACCACTTGCCGCACTATGTCCCAAACTGCTGCCTCCTCAAACACTGTCTGAATTCTGTCCTTCCAAACGACATAGTTGGATATCCCATCCAGTCTGTCCTCTATCCTTAAGAACATGGCCATGATTGTTGTCTAGAGTTTACAAAGCCAAGAAAATGGAGAAATGGACTTTCCAGCACACCTTGTTGTCCCAAAAGTTCAGTTTGTGTGAAATTTCACCTTGCTGTCCCAAAATATCAGTTCGCTGTCCAAAAATTCAGTTTGTTGTCCAAACCACTGTTTGTTGTCCCAAACTACTGTCTGCTGTTCAAATTGCAATTTCCATCCTGTAGCTCTGATACCATGTTGAAATTTGATGACTAGAAAAGGTTTCCAACAATCCTATCTTGGTTTTGAATTCACCTTATCACTGCCATTCAGTTAAATGCCCTTTCCCATAAACATACATTCAACATATAGAATTCTAGAAATGAAATTTTCAGATTAAAACACATGGGACTGTCAACACATGCTGAAAATAAATATGGACATAACCAGACCAACAACACACATAAAAATACACACAAATTTTTGGTGAACTTAGACCTAGGCAAAACCCCTTTAATCTTCTCCGGGGAAAACTTGTTAGAGGGCTCTTCAAATTTATTTATCTTTCAAGTTCAAGAAAGATACATTTGCAGACAAAACAAAACAACAAATACAACTTATCTCTTTAGCCCAAAACTCCTTGAAAACTGTGCCCACTTTGCCTCGATTTTTGTGCCCATTTGAAGCTGAAAATATGTACTATATGGATACGACTGTACGGACTGTACAGACTTCTGTACTGCTGTACGAGCTATACAAATTTTTTTCTTTCAAAAACTTCTCTCGAACGACGTGCAACTCACAACATTCAATGTTGTTCGTACTGTACCTTCCGCTGTCTTCTAAACCTTGATTTCCATGTTCAAAAATCACTCCTTCAGCGTGCTGCAACAAATTTCTCTTTCAGAACTTTTCTCGAATGCTCGGCCTCCTTTCTCCAATCTGCTCATGAAGAATGAATGTAGTCTTTCTTTTCTTCTCCCTCTTTTGTTTCTTTAAATGACTTTTGGGAAACCCTAAGATCTAATGGCTCAGATTCATTTAGATCAATGGATGAGAATACATGTGCATTTAATTCTCATTTTCTGTTTTTTAACTCACCCATTAAATAAAGTACCCACATTGTACTTTATGTCTAAAGTCACTTTTCACTGTATAATTTAACATTGACTTTACCACTTATAAAGTCACTTTCACTTTATAAAGTCACGCTTAGGAAAATAATTATTTTGGACACTTTTCCCTAGGTAGAGACTAACCCATGGGAAACCACTTGTCCAAGGTACATTAAAAATCAACATAAATAAGTTTAGGGGGGCTAGTTTACAATTAGAAATTAGGGAAAAAATAAAAATAATAAAATTTTGTTTGTCTGGGTTGCGCAACTGCAAGCAATTTGGACCGGTGGAATCGGCCTCTGAACCGGAATAGGCCGGTACCTATTTTGGTTCGGAAGCCTGGTTTAGACTGGAATTTGGCCCAAAACTGTTGGACCTGCCAGCTCTATCGGTTTCGATAACATTAGTTGAAAATCTGTAGCTATGGTTGGTATTTGAAGGCTACCTGTCAAAGGTAAAATAATTATTATTCTTGTTGTTCAAGGCGGCCCCAATTTGACATGTCGACCCCACCTCATGAAGGGGTTTGACCCTTTGGCCAAAACCCACTTAACTTGACATGTATGTATTGACATTTGACCCTTCCTCATTTGGACATCACATCATCAATTCAAATTTGTTCACACGTGCGAAGGAGGGAGAAAAGTTTGACCAACTTGACTCTATTTGACTAGCGTTGACTTGGACTTTTTTGGGCTATTTTGGCTGAATCTTTGCTTAGCTGATTGAACTGTTTTGACTAATGTTGATCGTTGGTCAACTGACATAGGTTGACTAAAATTGCAAGGCTGAAATTTGGCCTCTTTGACCACAGTTGGCCAAGAGTAGCAGAGGCCGAAATTTGACCTGTTGGCTAGATTTGACTTGATGATCTGAAGTTTGAATTTCTCCCTCCTTAGACAAATTTGTCTTGGAAAAGTGGTATGACTATTTTGATTATATTTGACTCGAAATTCAGATGTATAATTTGATTGAATTGGACCTTTTCTCCTAAGGGAAGGTTGTTGGGTTTTTCCCTTGGTTTAGATTTTTCCCAGGGTAAATTTTGTGTCTCTTGTGCATCTTTATTTTACTGTGATCTCTATTGCCCTATTGTATTTATGGTTGAATTTTTTTAAAGTGTAATTGTTTAATGATCTAAAATTTGCTAAGAAGATAAATTGTATCATTGGAAGTAATTATCTGGCAAAAAATTGTGCTTGTCTTAACTGCACGTAAAAATCAACGTAATGGCCCAACTGAGGAAATTACGTATCCAACAACTAGATTTGATCTAGCTGATCAAGCTCTCCTTGACGGATTTGGATCTCCTCGTTGCCCCCTTCCTTGGATCCAACGCACTAGAATGCAAGTCCTTCTCCACTCACCACTGAGATGCTCTCTCAATATCTTGTGTTGTTATATGATGTGTCTTTTCCTTATACTTATCCTCGCTTTTATAACTTTATATTGAACTAAATCCCTAACCTTAATCTCCAAAGTGATTAACGATCAAGATTAGATTTCACGTCACTTGAGATCAATGATTGAAATTAAAACATAATTACTATTGTAAATACTTTATTTTTCCTAAATTCTAGTGTTTCTTCAGTTGAATTAGCCGACATAATAATTATATGCTTTTCTTAAGTTAGGCTAAATTACAAAAGCAACTTGCTCACATATGACAAAGTGTCATGAGGAGACTTTGGGTGAATTCTTGCATGCTTAAACACTTAGGCTTGTGCAAAATTCCCTGCTCGATCTATAAACATCAATAGGGCTTTCCTAAGGATAGGATTGCGAAGGCTATAGAGTGAGGGATGTTGCTGCAAAATCTAGCAGGTCCAGTGAAGGACTCATTGATCAAGGGCCAAATCTTATGGCAACAATGAGGGAGGGTTGCCACTATCACCTCAACAAACTTCCCCCTATTGTTTCGTGGAATTTCATCCACGAGTGAGGCTTCCCTATGCCACCTATGAGGAATTCTAATACTATGGTTAGAGGTGACTTATTTTGAAGGTCTAAAGATAGGTAGAGGGCTTTGTAGGGCCTAAGATGACCAAGATAGTCAAAACTAGGATTCATGCTCTCTAAGGTTAGACATAATGACAAGCTACTATAAGTTAGGGCTTGAGTGATGTTCAATATAAGGGCTTGCAATGGCATATAGCAGCCTTAGAGAAACCCTTAAAATGATGTTCAACAAGAAGGGAATGAAAGGTTTCCAATAGAGACTAAGGCTAATGCAAGCAAATGGGTTTTACAACTATTAGATATGTGCAAACAACAATAAATAGGGATGATGTCGACCCTTCTAGGGCTTGTGCGGCACCTTATGAGGCTAGATTTTTCTTTTATATGGTTTATGTAATCATTTATAGAAGCCTTTGTTGCTGTGATGTGGACCACCTAACAAAACCTCCTTAAGATCAAGTGTAAATCAATCAATCAATCATTAGGTAACTAAAACCATAGATTCGTCATAGTGGATCATACTTAAAGTTAGGGGCAGAACCAATACTTCACACAGATCAACATCAAATATCTAAGTAGACCAAGTCCCGTTTAGGTGTTCCCTCTCTTATGTTAGGGATGGATAGATGGATAACCCTGTTAGGTGCTTCTAAGCCCCAAGGGCAAGCGAAAGTTCTCGGGTCAACCCATCAATCGATAGGTGCATGTGTAAATGGTGGTAATGGTGCGGGCAAGAGTTCATGGCTAGGGGCCATATTCAAAACTATTTATTTTATACCCAAAAAATTAATTTCACCTCAACAAATTAATTTTTCTAAAAACTATTGAATAAAAAATACATCGGCATTCAACTTAAATAATTTGTAGTGAAAATTTGATTGAAAATAAATCACAAAACACAACAAAAATTTTCCCAACAATTTCTCCTTAAGTTTTTTATTACTTAGGAAAATTAGGGCTCCCCTAACAAGGAAATGATCTTCAGAGAATACATAGAAAAATCGACACAATAGAACTTGGATTTTCAACCCCTTCGAAATTTCGGCCTCCTGAAGAATTCAAACCTCTAGAAATTTTGGGCCTTGGGAATAACTCTGCCTCCACGTGCAAATTCGACCTCGTTCTCCTCAACCTATACTTCCCCTTGTGCACTAGAGAAATTCATCCTTCTTCCCTTGTGCAAACGTAGATGGAAAAGCTCCGCCCCTCATAAATTTTGGCCTCTCCAAGTCTTAGCCTCCTCTCTCCACAGATTTGGCTTCCTTTAATCCTTCTCCATAAATCACCTTGCTGCACACTTTTCTCTTCGCTTCAGTGTCACTTGAGAAAATCCCTCTCCCAAGCATTCAATCTGGTTTCCTCCTCTCCGTTACACTTCGTTTATAAGTTTCATTAATCCAAATCCCTAACCCTAATCTCCTAAGTGATGGGTGGGTAGGATTAGATCCTAAGCCTCACTTGAGATCAACAATAGAGATTAGATCTAGTTCATTAAAATGAATTAAATTTGCTTTTCATTAGGAACCTTAGCTTAATAGCCAACATTAACTAATTAATTAATTAATGTGCTTTTCCTTAGTTAGAGTTAGGAAAGAGATCACAAGTCACACAACATGTGCAAGTTCCTAAAGAGGCTTTTGGACATCTTTTGCATGCTTGACACCTAGCTTATGCAAAAGCATCTGTCTGAGCTATTATCATCAACACTTCAAGGTGCATGAGAGATATAACAATAAAATATTTCATCTAGGATAATGCTATATTACCAATATCCAAAAGTTGCCACTGGTCCACAAAATGCATGTATCCAATGCATGTCTCAATACAAAGGTAACCAACCCTATGGATGGATGTGTAGGGTGTCAAGTAGATGGAGTGCTCCATAAGAGATGAAGTAATCAAATCCCAAAATAGCAAGCGGATCATCTCTACAAGACAAATCCAAAGGAGATAAAGGCAAATTAGTGTTTTGACCATGCCAAGACTCCATGAAATAATAAAATATATATCTCCAAGAATAACAAGAAGTGTCTCCACAAGTGCGCCCTTAAGATATCCTAAAAATAGTAATAGGACCAAGGAATTGCATGCAAAAGCCACATGTGCAACCCTCCAAGTATGCTACACACCCCTCCATAACCACCTCCAATAAAATAACATATATGCCATGTCTAAGAGGTGAGGGCGCTCTCTTATGAAAGTCCAATGATGACAAGTGTAGCTTAAATATTCTTGCAATAAAGATGAGAGAGAACCTACGAGACGTGCACCCTAGAAAAGTGTGCTATGTAGCTACATTAACCACCCACAAATAACAAAATATCTACCAATGAAGTGTGCCCTAGAGAAGTGTGCCAACCTCTCCAAGAAACAAAAAAATAATGCATTCCTTGGTAATTGTTTCCAAGAAGTGGGGTCACACCATTGGAATGTCTCTATCAACTCCAACTAACACCTTAAAATGTGAAAGGAAAGTCAATGAACTAGGTTGCCCTAGCTATTAACCTTAATTTGAGTGAATTAGATTGCCCTAGCTATTAACCATAATTTGAGTGAATTAGATTAATTTAACCATTAAACAATTGAAGCATCCTAAGCATGTGTGCACAAAGGTTAGTGCTGGCCTAAAACCATAGGCCCCCTCCAAATAGTGACAATTTGATTAAACCACCATGAACATGTGAGCCAATGAAGGGTACACTCTAAAGTGTCATACCATACAAATAAAATATATTTTCCCTATCAGAACCCCACCATGATAACAATAAGTCATAAAGCCCAACCTAATGTGCACCATTGCCAAGGGATTATTACGTCAAAATTCATCATCTAACATTAAGAAAATGTTAGGTCACCATCAAATCATATGTAGCACCCAGCTTTCAAACTCAAACTTACGAAATAACATATCAATGAGGGTATTAACATCGTGAAACACATTTCCCCAAGGTGATGTCTAACAAATGGTACATCTTATAGTTAAATTAAATAGTAAAATCCTACCAATGCAACATGAAGCAACCCACCATAGCAACATCATAAGAGATGTGACATAAAGAAGTGCCAACCCCATGAAATCATCAAGTGTGTTCTCCATGACACATCCAACACATGAGGACCATGTAGAGCACTTGATCCTAGTGACATCAACATCATATATAAAAACACCAAGTCAGTAGGAAACATCAAGAATGAAGAACATCATGAAACATCTACCTCTTAACTTCATCATGCAACTCCTTTGGGGGGGTAGAACCCTCATCCATATTCATGATAAGCATATACACCAAACGATCATAATGAGATAACTTGCTCCATATCCATCATAACTGCAACCAGGGTTGATCAACAAGGAAAACATGTGTGAGAAGACCACCAAGCAACAAGCACAATCAACTAGCCAAGGAGAAGTGAGACTCCCCCAAACCAAAGATCTCACAATCGATGCTATTTTCAGTTCAGAGATGGATTGCAATCGATGCTATTTTGGTTATGTGCACCCTTACATGCTATATAAATGAGAATTTGTAATTTGTGGACCTGTGGTTGATGAAGATTATAACTACTAGATGAATGATGTTACATGGTTTAATCCATGTTTTAAAGTTTTTTTTATCACTAATTCATTATTCTACATGCTTTTGTTGACATATGTGCATTAAAATATATGAAAATTATGTATTATATAAAAATCGCTCCTGGCCCTAAATCTTTTGAAAATGCCACTCCCTGCTCCCGTTTCCAAGTAGCCTAGGTTACAACAGTCTTGTACGTTTCAGTTTGGTATCCAGCATTTGTATTGATTTTCAAGTTATGTTCTGGAACAGGTTGGGATTATGTTTACAACTTTGGAGCGCATAGCACAAATTGACCCAAAGCATGCAGACATTGTGCTTCTTGAAAATTATGCAGCTTTTCAAAACAGGTATTCATATCATTTCTGTAAAGAAAACAAAAAAAAAATGTACAAGTATTCACATCGTTTTTAGTCTGCTTTTCCTAAACTTTTTCATCCTCTAATAAAATAGTAGTCATAGTTTTGTACTTGTAGTATTGAAGAAGGGGATTTAGCTGCTTTGCTGAAGTACAAAATAATTTTAATTGCTTTAACTGATGTTGAGGTTGTTTGTGATTTAGCCTGTATGATCTGGCCAATGTTGTGCCGACGTTGGCAAAGTTCTACCATCAGGCAAGTGAAGCGTATGAGCAAGCATGTACCCGATATACGACCTCTATCATAAACTATGTACGTTCTCTTGGACTATCTTAGACACAAGAGGCTGAGGAGACAATTTGATGAAACAAGCATAAAGTACCATGTTTTTGCTTTTGCAAATGAAATAGGGATGAGAAATCAAGCGACATTTGTTTAGCTATTTGTTTTGATATCACAAGGATACATTTGTGCCAAATGGAGATATCTCTAGAGTCTAAGGTTCTCAAGATATATCTGTTTACCATGAGTTACCTGAAATTGTATTGCAACAGAGACTTACTTTATGCACTTCCATATTTTGCAGCAATTTGATAAGCTATTTCAGTTTGCTCAGAAAGTGGAGAATTTGATGTATACAATCACTCCAGAAGAGGTATGTAAATTGACATTGAGGTGGTGGCTCAGCTCTTATCCGTAAGTCCATCTATAATGACTTGACTTGGGGTGGCCTGTTTGTCAAGACATAGTTTTGATCCAAAAAATTTACAGAAGTATTCTCACAATTATTAGCAGATTTTTAGGACAATTTTGCATTCATTTGGCACATTATAGTTGCATGAAACTAGTAATAAATTAATTGATTTCATCTCAATGCTTATTTTACTAATTATTTTCATTTTTACCTCAGTGTAACCTTTATTAGCTATTCTTTTCTATATTCTCAATTATAAAATTGATGGATCATTTTTATTTTTATTTTTTTAAATTTAATCTCAAACATGCATTGTAGAGTTTTTGGAACTCTGTTTTGGATCACAACTAATTCTAAATTCAGTGCAGTCTGTTGTATAGATCCAGAAAAAATGTCCACCCTCTAGAGGGCCTTCTATCCTCATTCTGATTATTAACATAAAAGAAGCAAATCACTACAGTTGTTGGTTCCAGAAGGGCCTTTGTATACCTCCTATACAAGTGCATCACACCCCCTAGGACACGAAAAGTGTGCATAACAAATTGCCCAACTGCTAGTTCAATTTTAAATGCCCATATAAATATGTTTTTCTTAGAGAGAGTATGTGGAGAGTGCAATCCACTAAATGTTTTGGTTTTGAGATGACAAATACTTTAATAAGAGATATGAAAGTGACAATCAAACATCATTTACTCTATGCAGTTATTCCATTGAGGCACTACATTTTTGTAATCTTTTGACATATATGTACAGTAAACGTTAATGCCTCCACTTGTGTTGATATCTCAAATCAAGGCAGAGAGACTTTTCATGTACATGTCAGTTAGAGAATGAAACCGTTCGTCCAACTACTTAGAACTTCTCGACTCAGATGTCCTTGTGATTTCTTGATGATCACGTTGTGACTTAACAGATGACATACGTGGTAAAGTACATTATCACATAATAGCTGTAAGAGTCTTTTGATTGACCAAGGTGTTAGTTTTGTGCAACTTAGAAAGGCTACCCTTTGTCACCTCAGTAGATCTTTGTCTCTCTTTTGGTTGGCTTCTCTCCAACTCAAGTGGGGCTTCCTTAAAATAGGATTATCAAGGCTATGGAGTGGAGGCCCAAGGTCAATAATGAATAGTAAGGCTTGTTAATTTCTGTGATGTTCTATGTTGTTACAATCACTTTAGCCCAATTCTTATCTTCAATTAACAATCTTTAAACACAATTCAATCTTTCAATTATCAAAAGCAATTGTAGATAGAATAGTGAATACAATGAAAAATAAGAGATGCCAGATTTGGTCAAAGACCAGGGAAAAACCCCACAAGGGGAAAACCCTTTCAAATTCTTCTTATTAGATTGTCATAAAGTGTTAAGCAAAGAGAGAGTACAATGTTCCAATTCATCAATCACAAGATTATCCAACAAAACCAACCATACAATATCCAAGAGATTAACCCAGCAACAATAAAGATCAAAATGAAAGCCCTAGGTCTGCAGTCAACGATCAAGATTTGTGGTCAACTGTCATCAAAACCCTAGGTCATAGCGGCATGGAGCTAGAGACCATGCGTGCGGATGCAATTCTCTAGCCGGAGGGAGAAGCATGTCTTGTGTGCGGCTACAACTGAGATTTCCCTGTTCCAACCCTGTAGCCCCAGACCAAAACCCTAATTCACACGTGTGAGCTCGGATGTTGTAATTTCGGACCTGTATGAACCAATTCCATGAACCAACTTTAGACCTGTGCAAGCTAATCCAAAGAAGAGAGACGGAGAAGAGGCTTGATGATGATGTCCAAATGAGGTTTACTTGACTTATATTTATAGGGCTTCCAAGGGTGTCCAATTTCTCTTAAGGGCCAACTTGTCCTTTTGTGCACATGTGGGTTTCCATATTAAAAATATATTTTTCCTCAACCAAATTAATTTCCTCCAAGGGCTAGGCGGTGTCTTTCTTGATGAGGAAGGTTGTCCAAAGGAGGGAATTGTCCTTGAGCTGCCAAATTAACACTCCCTCTTAGCTAGTGAGAATTAATTGACTACAACATATGTCCCATCTCAAATATCTCTTCATCATCAAATGTCATCATTGCTCATCTCTGTTCATCTGTTGAACACTCTCGAATCTAATAGAAGAAGAATTTGACATTGTAGGTGAGCTCAAGCTACCACCTTCTATCCATTGAGGAGCCACTGCTACTACCCGAAATCATCTACCAGTGGGAAGCCCAATGCTACTACCTGGGAATTTTTGCTGGCAGGGAGCTCAATGTTGCTATGTGGGAATCTCTGCTAGCAGGGAGCCTAATGCTACTACCAAGGAAACTCTTCTAGCGTGGAACTCAATGCTACAACCCAGGAAACTCAACGAATGGGGAGCTCAATGCTACAACCCGAGAAACTCTGCTAGTAGGGAGCTCAATGCTACAACTCGGGAAACTTTGCCAGTGGGGAGCTCAATGCTACTACTCGAGAATCCATAGACAATAGGAGGGATGCCACTTACCTTATGAGGTAAGGATCACGCCTATCCTATTGCCTGCAGATAATAGGAGGGATACCACTTACCATAAATGGTAAGGATCGCACTTATCCTATTATCTACTCATCTTCCCAAAATGACCCTTATGAATCAGTAGTAGAACACATGCATCACTAGCTTGAGCAGGATGCCACTTACCATAAATGGTAAGGATCATGCTTATCCTATTATCTACTGATCTCCCCAACATGACCCTTAAGAGTCAGTAGTAGAACACCTGCATCTTTAGCTTGAGCGGGATTCCACTTACCATAAATGGTAAGGATCACGCCTAACTCAAGCAGCCAACACCTATTTGCCAGATGTGTGGGAAAGACAGATGCCAACTGGGGTATACTCTGTCAAATCGAGAGGCCCCTCCCCTCAACCCCCGGAGCTTAGATAGGGGGGATGAGTATAGCTTAGTGCCCTTGATCAGCTGTGACCCTTACCCAGGAGGGTCACATCCATCAGTCCAAGCTGCTCTCTGAAGACCAAAAACTTCCCTTTCGACAAAGCCTTGGTGAGTATGTCTGCAATTTGCTCATTAATCGACATATGATGAAGTCTCACGGCTCCTCTCTGCACCATGTAACGTATGTAGTGGTACTTGATCTCAATATGCTTGGACTTTTCATGAAATACAAGATTCTCTACCAATTAGATCCCACTCATGTTGTCACAAGACATCATTGTTATATCAAATACCTGCTCAAACAACTCTCCAAAGAGCTTTCTCAACCAAATTGCCTCATAGCTAGCCATGCTAGCAGTAATATACCCTTCCTCGGTCGTGCTTAAAGCAACGAACTTCTGTTTCCTACTCATCCAAGATATCATCATAAATCACAAGCCAAAGCAACACCCATATGTGCTCTTCCTGTCAATAACGTTTCCTGCCTAGCCATCATTGGTGTATCCATGCAGTCTCACATCTCCGGAAGTATAAGATCTTTCATCTCAAACCTAGAGGCCAACTTACTCTTACTCTCGATCATTGGAGGCTCACTACATGTCAGGAATAGATCGTCAACATATAAAAACAAAATCAAAGACATACCTTCAACCATTTTGAAGTAGAGGTTGGGATCGGCGTTGCTTCGCGTCAATCAAGCTTCACCATGTAACTATCAATGCGGGCATACCAGGGTCTGGGAGCTTGTTTCAAACCGTGCAATGCTTTCTTCAACCTGCAAGCATGAGTCTTTGTGTCCTGTACTTTAAATCCCTAGGGGTCCTCAACACACACTCTTTCCTTGTACTTCTCAATGCTTCCATTCGTTTCATGCTTTATCTTATATAGCTATTTTGAAGATACGACAAACTTTCCCTTAGGTCTCGGCACAACATCCCATACATCATTCTTCATAATCAATTCATATCCTTTCGCCATGGCATCCTTCCAAACCTGTCCTTTCACAACCCCTTTATTCTGCTCGGGATTATCATCAAGCTTGTTCCTGCTAGAGGGGAATGGTCCCCTTGACTTCTTTCCAATTCGATGCCATAGCTCACTTTGATAATTAATGTTGTGGACCATTGCTAGAAGAGGTCTTTCGTTGACTCTATAGAGTCCAACTCTAGATCCCAAGGTAAAAGCATCCCTCATGCGAGATTTTTGAGGCCATGTGAGGACTTTTCCTTTGATGAAGGCTACTGTTATACGTTTGTCTTCCAAAGAAGAATTAGATACCAACTTCTTCTTTAGTTCTGGAACATACTTTACTTCATGAAGAATAACGAATTCTCCATAGTCCAAATCAAATTTGATAGTACCATAGCCCTTCAGTGGATTGTAGAGTTGTCCCCAAGAAATATCTTCAAACTTGTTTCTCTCTCAACTAGATTTGAGAGGACTTCCTTATACTTGGAGAAGTGTCTAAAAGCCCCACTATCTACCAGCCAACTATCATACAAATCTGGAGGAGAAGAACTAGAAAGGGTTGAAATAACAATATATTCATATTAACTAGTAGCTACATTACTTTCATTCCTGGAGTTCCTTGACTTCTTTTGAGGAAGAGGACTTTCTTCACAATCATCCAGAGTATCTCTTCTTCTTTGATCATCTCTTCCTCTTCTATCATCCCACCTTCTTCTATCATCACTTCTTCTATCATTATACCTGTTGTTGTTGTAGCTTTAGTCGGATCTTGGAGCATCTCTCTTTCTCGGACAGTCTCGGGCATAGTGACCACAATTGTGGCAATTGTAGCATTCAATATCCCTTAATCTTCTATTAGAGTTCTTTGACTCGGGAGAAGGACTACTTGATCTACATGGTCTTCCTTTTCCCTTTTTCTTCTTGTGTTGAGTAACAAATGCAACGAGCTCTCCTTCTTCATGCTTTTGAATTCTCCTTCTGTCAATCGCCTCGATCTCCTCTTTAGTACATTGACCAACGAGCTCATCAAATGTCGAGAATACATTATTGTTGCTTAGACTAGTAATGAATGTTTCCCAAACAGGAATAAGACCTCGAAGAGTGACCAATATCAACTCCCTATAAAATACCTTCTCAACTCCCTATCCGATACCTACTCACTTGCAGCTTGCAATTGATCCCTTAAATGAGATACCCTCATGATATAGGATTGCATAGATTCTCCTTTGTTCATCTTTATCTCTTTGAGTTGATCTTTCAAGGAGAGGATGTCATTCAAGTTGTTGACCTCGTATATCCCCACCAGCTTGTCATACATATGCTTAGATGCCTTCAAGTTACCAACATAAACAAGCAAATGATCTTGTAGACTATCACTGATAATTTTCTTAGCTTTGAGATCATCTTTCTTGTCCCTAGATTTTATAGCAGCAAAAGCACTTGCTAGAGGCCAAGTACCTTCCCTTGCACATACTCCAAAACATCATTGTCATCAAGTATAACTTCCAACCTACACTTTCAAGCAACAAAGTTAGATGAGTCACCTAGCTTCTCATTCTCCTTGAAGTAAGAGGTAGACATGTTGACCAACACAAATAGGCTCCTTTAGCTTCTCTAAAGATGATTGCTCTTGTCTCTTGTCTCCTTGGGCTTTGCTATTCACCTTAGCTCTGATACCATGTTAATCTTTTTGTTGTTCTATGTTGTTACAATCACTTTAGCCCAATTCTTATCTTCAATTAGCAATCTTTAAACACAATTCAATCTTTCAATTATCAAAAGCAATTATAGATAGAACAATAAATACAATGAACAATAAGAGACAAATAAGAGACACCAGATTTGGTCAAAGACTAGGGAAAAACCCCATAAGGGGGAAAACCCTTTCAAATTCTTCTTCTTATTAGATTGTCATAAAGTGTTCAACAAAGAGAGAGTACAATGTTCCAATTCATCAATCACAAGACTATCCAACAAAACCAACCATACAATATCCAAGAGATGAACCCAACAACAATATTGATCAAAATGAAAGTCCTAGGTCTGCGATCAACGATCAAGATCTGCGGTCAACTATCATCAAAAGCCTACGTCACAATCGCGTGGATCTAGCGACCATGCATGTCGCTGCAACTCTCCAACCACAGGGAGAAGCTTGTCTTGCGTGTGTCTAGAACCGAGATTTCCCTGTTCCAACCCTATGGCCCCAAACCAAAAACCCTAATTCACACATGTGAGCTCAGACCCAACAATCTTGGACTTGTACGAACCGACTTCAGACTTGTGCGAGCCAATCCAAAGAAGAGAGAAGAAGAAAATTCTTGATGATGATGTTCAAATGAGTTTCATTTGACTTGTATTTATAGGCTTCCAAGGGTGTCCAATTTCTCTTAAGGGATGGCCTGTCCTTTTGTGCACATTTGGGTTTCCATATTAAAAATATATTTTTCCTCAACTAAATTAAATTCTTCCAAGGGCTAGGAGTGGTCTAAATATACCCATTGAGGACATTTTGTATAACTTGAATGTAAATAGTAGTGTTGCGGGGGAGCGTGCTCCCTAAATTTTTTTTTCGCTCCTTGCCTTTTCGGGAGCGTTTTGCTTGTTTTGCAATTTTTTTTTTTTGTATTAATGTTCGAAATGCAATTTTTTTTGAAAGAAACAAATAATTTTTGAGTGGGGCAGCTTAATGATCAAGTCTAGGCCCTAGTATTGATATGCTATTCATGGAAATGTTAAATTCTTAAAGTAAAAGGATCCTTTTACTTAAATTTTTAACATTACCATGAAATGACTCAGCATGTTTGAGAGTGGTTCCAGCCTCATTGGATTTCATATGGAGAAAGTAGAATTTTAGATTTCATTCAAAATCTAGCAGAGTTATCAGTTTTTCAGGATTGGGGGATTGCAATGTTTCCATTGAATTTTGTCATGTATTAGGGTATGGAACTCGTATTTAATCAAGAGCACCAATCCCTCTATGTACCTTGATGTTAGTGACATTGGTTGTCGAACTCCTTTATCATGACCCTCCTAAAAATGTATGCATCACTCAAACAAAATCTTGACTTGACATGCTATGCTTTTTCTATCTTATGTTAATGCTTAGAGGGTGATATTAATGACAAAGATCCTGATTTTCCAACAAGACTAAAAAATTAGACATTTCTCGTGGTGGCAAGAGGCCCAAGCATAAGAAATAGATAATAGATTTACTTGTCTTTTCTAGTTTCTAGTAGCTTTTATAACTATTGACTCTTTCATATTTATTATGATATTTTTTTAAACAATATATGACAATTTAAGTTTGAAGTTGGAAATTATAATTCATTAGTAATGAATTATGAATATGATGCTTCATGAAAGTTGAAAGTTGTTTCATTTCATTTCATTTTATAACACTTCATCTCATGTTAGATATTTTTTGTTGTAATGATTACACTTAGCTTACAAGTACAACTTTGGTGATCAATGATGATAAATGTTATATATTGAATTTTGAAAGCTTGAAACTTTAAGATTGATGAATCATGAGACTCAATATGTTGTATGTTACTATGTTACTAACTTGTGGACGTGGTTGATGAAGATTATAACTTCTAGATGATTGTTGTTATATGGTTCAATCTATGTTTTTTTATGTTTTTTATATCTAATTCATTATTCTACATGTTTTTGTTGACATAGATGTATCAAAATATAAAAAATATAATATATATATATATATATATATATATATATATATATATATAAAACGCTCCGGGATTCGCTCCCAAACTGGGAGCTTTTGAAAATGTCATTCTCGCTCCCACTCCCAAGTAACACTGGTAAATAGGAAGGAAGTTCAACAATAGTTGGAGCTTTTGAACCCAACAAGCTCGAAGAGAAAACGAAATAAAATCTTGAAATTTTTGGGCTTCATGTGGAACTCGTTATCATGGGCCATGGAAGCTATAACAACAATGTCCATTGCTTTGGCAAATGGAGGAGGGAAGGTTGTCCGAAGGAGGGAATTTGTCCCTGAGCTACCAAATTAACAAGGCTCGATAAAATAATGTGGTTGTAGTAATGGTATGTGGTAGTGGCAATGGAAAAGGGCATTTGGAAAGTGAATGAAAGGTAAATGAGGAAGGAAATGGGTTGAAGTAAGACTAGTGACCATCAATTGAAGGGCTAATGCAGTGATGAAACATTGAATGAATGAAAGAACTAGTGTATTACAATCAATTGCTTTGAGGTAGGCTATATGGTTGATAAAGGTTATTTTACGACATTCAACCTATTGGATGAAAGAACTTATTTGATAATTCGCCACTTGGGAATGTACTTAAGGTAAAAAGAATTAGTTTATCTTAATTTAACCCAAAGTGTTTGCAAATAATAAGCTATAGACTAAAGTCTTCGAGGGCTAAGGGTGCCACTCATCAATACAAATGTGAAGAAGTTGATTTATGGCTGAATGTACTTTCCAAATCTGACAAGACTGGGATTTACCAAAAGTGAAGCAGATTCAAACCTTTACTTTAAGGTTGTGAAGAATGCACCTGTGATCCTATTATTATATGTTGATGACTTGTTTCTGACAGGTGCCAAGCCTCTTATCATTCAGTGCAAGAAGCAGTTGGCTTCCAAGTTCGATATGAAGGATCTTGGGTTGATGCACTATTACTTGGGATTAGAAGTATGGAAAAAACCTGGAGAAGTCTTCCTTGGTCAATGAAAGTATGTGTTAAAGATCTTTTAGAGTTTTTGAATGATGGATTGCAAATCCATGGCGGCTCCCATGGTGAGTAACCTAAAGAGGTTAAGAGGCTCCGACTCCGGTTTGGTAGATCCATCTATTTACAGGTGGTTGATTCGTATGTTGATGTATTTGGTTAACACTAGGTCGAACATTTGCTTTGCTGTGAACACTTTGAGCCAGTTCTAGATAGAACCAAGACATGAGCATTGGATTGCGGCAAAGCACATGTTGAGATATTTGCATGGTGTAGTAAATTATATCTTGAAGTATGTTACAAATAGGGATGTACAACTTCAGGGATATATAGACGCAAATTGGGCAGGAAGTGTTAAGACAAGAAGAGTACCTCGGGAGTGTGCTTCAATTTGTGATCGCTATGATATCGTTGATGAGTAGGAAACAGAGGTTGATTGCACTCAGCACTGCTGAAGCAGAGTACATCACAACCAATGAGGCTTGTACTGAAGCAGTATGGCTCCGGAAGTTGTTTGAAGGACTATTCGGCCAAGAGTTGGAATCGACAATGATACATTGTGATAATCAAAGTTGTGTGACGCTTTCATAGAATATCGTGTTCCATGACAGGTTGAAGCATATTGAGATCAAGTACCACTACATATGTGACATTCTTCATAATTGCGATTGTTAGATCACTTGCTAACACAAAGGTTGAAGTTTCTAATGTGAGTCTTTGCCTTAATTGCATTATTTCACTGAAAAGAAGGTAACTTCTCCAAGGCTTTGTCAAGAATAGCATGTGGGTAAGCAACAACATTAGGAAAATTGATAGGAGCATACAGATCATCCATTTCTACTTGACAATTATTTGATTCGAAAGGTAAACGGATATCAAGAATTGATTCGTCTATAAGATTTGCAAGTAGTCTACAAGAAGAAAGCTTGTTCAATCTCCTTCAATAAACCTTTTCAGGTTTTGGAATGAGATTAATCAAACTTGAATTTCTTCTTGTAGAATACCTTATAGAATTGTCAAAAAAGGAGTCGCTAGATGTTGAAATTTTGATGTTCTATGCTGTTACAATCACTTAAATCCATAATTTCTTTATGCTACAAGATAAGTTAAGTAATTGTAGATAGAACCTAAACCATATAAATCATATGCACAATGGAAGACAACCAAAAACTCAATGAGACATAGAGAAGTTAAGTCAATGACTAAGGCAAAACCCACAAGGGCAAAACCCAACCAGATTCTTCTATTAGAAATCAATTGTTCAGCAGAGATACAAAGTACAATGAGAGAATGAAGAAGTTCACCCCAATCTGAAGAATATCTTTGATAGCAGTAGTTGATGCAAACACTGAATCACTTTGGCTCCTCAAGATGTGCTCTTGCTCTTCAAGACTCTTTTTCACTATCTCTCTCTCTAGACACTCCAACTCCCTCTTTCTCAAGTTTGAATTCTCCTTTCACAAGCACAAGTAAGTGTATCAAGTGAGGATGAGAGGCGCAAATATATAGGAAGAGCAAGGAGGTCAAATTCATTAGGGAGTAACTCTTATTCCCTGAGGAGTTACATATGCAAAAATAAGAGTGTAACTTATGCCATAAAGGAGAGGAGTGTAACTTATGCATTTAGGAGAGAAGTGTAACTTATGCATTAAAGAGGTGTAAGGGGAATCTTTTTATGACGAGTCATTGAAGTGTGCAAGAGAGTGTAAGAGGTGTGTAACAACTTTAAAGAGAGAGAGGAATGAATCCGTAAAAGAGCAAGAGTAACATATGCATTAAAATTCCCTTAAATTTTATTCAAGGAAATTCATCCCATAGTTGCCAATTTTCAACACTCCGTCTCAGCTAGGGAGGAATTTCTTTCTAATGCAAGGATCTCTGCGATCTCTACTTTGGAACAATGATGTTGCAATCTAATCAAGAAGAATCATCATAGAGGAGATATATCCATCGCCCTATACACACTTGGGGGATCCACTTGTTAACACATGACAAGGATCTCGCACATCCAAGGCCTCATCACTGCTTGGGGGGATTCACTTGTCAACACATGACCAACATCTCAGACATCCAAGGCTCATCACTGCTTGGGAGGATCCACTCGTCAACGCATGACAAGGTTCTCGCTCATCTAAGGCTCATCACTGCTTGAGAGGATCCACTTGTTAACACATGACAAGGATCTTGCTCATCCAAGGCTCGTCACTGCTTTGGGTGATCCACTTGTCAACACATGACAAGGATCTCGCACATCCAAGGCTTATCATCCATGACTACCCTCTCTAGGAAGGATCACATATGTCAGTCTTGTTGTTTATGGCATGGTGAGGAGATCTATTTTGGACATAAGCAGTTGTGTTTGCAGCTTCTCCCCATAGAAACTTTGGCAATTTCTGATCATGCAACATAACTTTGACCATTTCCATGATAGTTCTATTCTCTCTCTTTGCCACACCATTTTGTTCTGGGTTATATGGTACAATGGTCTCTTTTTTAATTCCAACTTCTTTGCAGAAGTCAATGAAATCACTAGAAGTGAACTCTCCTCCATTGTCAGATCTGAAAATTTTGATCTGTTTTCTAGTTTGTTTGTCTACTAGAGTTTTGTATTCATTGAACATGTTAAAAACTTGACTTTTATTTTTCAGAAAATAAATCCATGTTTTGCGAGAAATTTCATCCACAAAGATAATATAATACAAGTAACCACCGAAAGAAGTTATAGGCATTGGTCCACATAAATCAGAATGTACAAGATGCAATACCTGACTGGTTCTATTTTTGCTTGAAGGGAATGGTCCCTTCACTTGCTTTCCACTTGCGCATCCTTGTTAAACACCATCATGATCAGATCTGATTTCTGACATTCTAGAATCTAGAAACCATCTTTCTCACATGAGGTAATGCTTTGTAGTGGAAGTGAGCGAACCTTCGATGCCAAAGTTCACTTTGATGATTGATTTCATGGATTAGTGCATGAATAGGTCTTCCATTGATTTTTTATAGGCCTTCACATCTAGATCCTAGAGTGAGGCCATCTCTCATGTTGGATCTCGATGGCCAAGTGAGAACTTTACCATTTATGAAAGCAACTCTCATTCCTTTATCTTCTAAAGATGATATGGACGCAAGATTCTTCTTTAAACCAGGTACATATAAAACTTCTTGACGAGTCATAGTTTTACCTTGATATATGTTAAAATTGGCAACTAGGGCCAAACTCCATGTGGGTCATCTTATTAATGGAAGCTGATATTTTTCTCAGATCCCTCTCATCGAGAGGTGTAGGATTGATCTAAAGATCATCCCATTCCGATAATTATTCATGGAGATATGAATCTATTTGTGTTATGGAACAATTCATCAAGGTCGGCTAGCAACCAAATAAACCCCACTTGCGCTCAACATTTTAGTATAAATAGAGGTGGCCTTCAAGTCATTTCAACACACTTGGGATTTCTTCCTCTCTCTACTTGTCTTTGGGTTTTAGTAGGAGGAGAGATCCTAAGGAATAATGTTGCCCTGATCCAGAGGGCAGAAAGCCGGAACTGCCGGAAAAGCCGGAACTGCCGGAAAAGCCGGAAAAGCCGGAATTGATGGAAAAGCCGGAACTGCCGGAAATGCTAGAAAAGCTAGAATTGCCAGAAAAGCCGGAAAAGCCGGAACTGCCGGAAAAGCTGGAAAAGCCGAAACTGCTGGAAAAGCCAGAAAAGCCGGAACTGCTAGAAAAGCCTGAAATGCTGGAACTGCTAGAAAAGCCGGAAAAGCCGGAAAAGTTAGAACTGCTGGAAAAGCTGGAAAAGGTTGAACTACTGGAAAAGTCGGAACTGCTGAAAAAGCCGGAACTGCCGGGACTGCTGGAACTGCCGGGAACAACTGGAACTGCAGGAATTGTCGGGAACAGCCAGAACTGCCAGAATTGTCGGGAACTTCCGAAATAGCCGAAGCATCTGTCTCCGAAGGAGAGCAGCATGCAAAGGACAACTAACTAACATTGGGACAATTGTATGGTATTTAGCAGCAAATACACCAAGCATGCAATGTTACAACTAGCATGAAAGGGACAACTAGCATGCAACAAGAAGCATCCTAAGGGACAACAAGCATGCTAAGGACAACAAGCATGCTAGGGACAACAAGCAAGCAAGGGACAATAAGGAAGCAAGGTGCAACGAACACATAGGTCAGGATAGCAACATGGTGCAGCAATGACACATAATGCAGTACAATGATGGGTACAATCATGATTAATGAAGTGTGATGAGATGCAACATAGTGATGATGGGTGCAGCATGGTGCAGCGCGGTGAGGTGTAGCATGATGACGAAATGCAACACAATGATAGGTGAAGGAGTCACCTTGGAGACATAGTTGAAGCAGCATGTCTTCAACTGATCTCATGTATCATCTTCTTAGAGATGATCTATGCTCTTATCTAGATAAGTCAAAGTGTTGACTTCTGTTGTAAATGTACTCTCTCTCTCTCTCTCTGCTGCACTATTGAAGAACATATAAGAAGAATTGATCAAGGGTTTCCCCACATTGGGGTTTGTCCCTGGCTAGCGCCACATCTTGTGTCCTCTTGTCTTGGTTTGACTTCTGTGATTTATGTTTATGTTCTATCTGCAGTTTACTTTAATGCTGATGTGATTGCTAATCTGGAAAAGATATGGAGCTAACTGTGAAAATTGAAATAAATTTCTCTAAGCATAGAGCATACCTAAAATTAACATGGTATCAGAGTTGAGGTGAAGACAATGCCTAAGCAAGAGTGAAAGAGCAATCACCGAAGACAGTTGGGAAAGGACAAAAGGATCAGTGGATTCCTCATCCCTCTTCAAATTCACCAAGGGTGAAGTCGAAGCAGAGAATATTATCAGAATGGCGCAGCGGAATATGGCCTACCTAAAGATCACTTCATTGGAAGACCGAATCTCAGGGTGGAAGGAAAGGTAGATAACTAGTTCGACCATTATGCAAAGGAGTGTCTGAATGGCAGGGACACATCACTTGATGATGATAACAATCATTTCAGGGACATCTTCAATGATCAAAGGAATGACAGGTAATGCAGGTCATCAAGGAAATGACCGGCTCTTTAGAGAAAGCAAGGAACCCCAGGTATGAAGAATCAAATGTTGCTTCTGATAAGATAAAGAAGCGTTATATTGTATTGGCCCTCTCCTTCAGATTCTTTGGGAATCTGGCTTATTGATCGTAGTGATTCAAGGCACCTCATCGGATAGAAGGGTGCTCTCTCGAATTTGGTAGAGACGGAAACAACTGTGGGATTATACTTGGAGTCGATCCACCTATCTCGAAAAGGGTGTAGGGAATGTTACCCCTCAATTGAATGAGCGTAACTCTATTCATTTACAAGAATCTGTTTTATGTACCTAATCGCAAGAAGAACCTGGTGTCCATCTCGGAAATGGAAGTCAAAGGTTTTAGGGTGGCATTCATCGATGGAAAGGTAAGTGTTAAAAAGTCGAATTTTCATAGATGCTTTTTCTCATGGGTTCAGGGTTGGCAATTTGTATCAACTTGCAGGATGGTCCATTGGGGATCATGTCAATTGACATATCGCATCTATAACATCAGAGGTCTACCTATGGGGCCTTACCTGATGTGAGTCAGATGGTGATAGGGATGCCTGAATTCAAGAAGAGCATGAAGGTACATGTCTGAGATGTATCGAAGGAAAATCTTATTAGTGGACCATTCCCCTCATGCAGCAAGTCCACAAGTTTGGAACAACCTGAGGAGTTTGAGATTCATGATCGGGAATCTCATGTATACAGGTGGAAGAAAGCCCTCTATGGCTTGAAGCAAAACACCCCAAGCGTAGTATGAGAGGATTGATAGCTGTCTGATGAAGCTGAGATTCACTAGGAGTGAAACCGATCCAAACCATTACCTGAAGGTTGTGGATGATAGACCTCTCATACCGACACCTTATGAGGACGACCATGATTCCAAACCAATAGAGACGGAATCTGCAAAGTTTGCTCATCTATATACCATGTAAAGGTGAATATATAAAAATGGCACCAAGTGCAATACATATCATCGACAAAATACATGAGCAATGAGGCTTTAAATGACCTATAAATTCCAAAAACAATGCTACAAGCTATGGGGCCATTGGCCTACTACAAGACGACAAGTCTACTGGTACATATCAGTGATCAACATGATCATTCCTCATCATGATCAAACTACTGGACATGGGATCATCAATAGGAGCTACGTAAACATCATCTGGATCAGAGTTTGAGGATGCCTCATCCTCATCTGCAACCTCACTAGTAGCACTAATGGCAATAAAACTAGACATCCAATAGACATCCAATAGCTCTTTTTGCGTACTAGGGTTTACAAACCCTAGACATCCAAGTGTCCAAAACTCTCGAATCGTAACGCCCTTTTATACAAGAGATGAAATCCATCATTGTCATGACTCATCAATCAATCAAGAAAATTCTGTCCAATAATTTGGCTCTACCAAACTAACTAGTTTGACTTCTTAAAAACATTGTAGCAATAGAAACAACAGATTTCATCAAAATGGAACTCAAAAGACAGGATTTCCATTTTAAGGCTCTTTTATGCCTTACGTATACTAACCCATAAATCAATTAGATGACTCCTGAGGATGTTAATTTCTACTTTGTACCATTGTGATTATTTATGCTTCACTTGAATTCATTCTACCTCAAATAATTTTAATACTTTTATTCTTGTGAAAGTTATTAAACCATTAAAAACACCATGCAAGGAAAAAAGAGCACTTGGCATTTCAAGCTCTAGAAAGATAGGATTTATGTTGCCTTCAAGTTTTCCTTGGGATAAGTTCTGCCAAAATTCCCTACAACAAAAAGTTACGACAAGAGGACACAAGATGACACAAGATGTAGATAGAACATAAAAAAGTATGGAGCTAACATATTCTATCTATAGAAAGGGACAACAAGAGATAGTTTTGCTGTAAATGAGATATTTCAGCAGCAAAAGGGAAGAGTCATTTGAACAAAAAATATGAAGCTAAAATATGGAATTTATGGTTTATGTTCTATCTATAGAAAGGGACAACAAGAGATAGTTTCGCTGTAAATGAGATATTTCAGTAGCAAAAGGAAAGAGAAATTTCAACAAAAAATGAGCAGTAAGTAGAAGGAACAACAAGAGATATTTCAGTAGAAAGAGAGCTGTAAATGGAACAGACAACAAGGTATATTTTAGCAGAAAGAGAGCTGTGAGCGAATAACAAGCTATTTTTCATTAAAAAGAGAGCCGCAAATGGAGCAAACAACAAGATATATTTCAGCAGAAAAAGAGTTGCAAATGGAGTGGACAAAATGATATATTTATGTAGAAAGAGAGTTGCAAATGGAGCAAACAACAAGAGATATTCCAACACAGAGAGTTGGAAATGGCGCTGACAGCAAGAGATGTTCGAACGGAAAGAGAGTTGGAATGAAGCTTGTCTTCACCAAAGCTCTGATACCATGTTGAAATTCTGATGTTCTATGTTGTTACAATCACTTAAAACCAGAACTTCTTTATGTTGCAAAATAGATTAAGTAATTGTAGATAGAACATAAACCATATAAACCATATGCACAATGGAAGACAACCAAGAACTCAATGAGACAGAGAAGTTAGGTCAATGACCATGGAAAAACCCACAAGGGGAAAACCCAACCAAATTCTTCTTCCATTAGAAATCAATTGATTAGCAGAGATACAAAGTACAATGGGAGAATGAAGAAGTTCACCCAAATATGAAGAATATCTCTAATAGCAGTAGTTGATGCAAACATTGAATCACTTTGGCTCTCCAAGATCTACTCTTGCTCTTCAAGAGTCTCTCTCTGTTAAAATTGGCAACTAGGACCAAACTCCATGTGGATCACCTTAATTATGGCTTCTGATATTTTTCCTAGATTTCTCTCATCGAGAGGTGTAAGACTGATCTAAAGATCATTCGATTTCGATAAGTATTTATGGAGATATGAATTTATTTTGATTATGGACAAATTGTCAAGGTCGGCCAGCAAACTTATGTAGGCTCAGAAGACCAACAGTCACGTCTATTCAATCTCAACGTTTGCATATAAATACAAGGATCATTCTTCTCATTTGAACAATTCAATTCACTCATCTTCTCTCTCTCTCTCTCTCCTACGCATAAAAGGAGCCTCTCTCTCTCTCTCACACGTGTCGCTGAAAGGAAGACGTCCTAGGGCAAGGAAGTCGCAGAAGGGATGCTAGGGTAGCAGGTCATCTCTTTGACTAACGTTGACCAAACATTGACCTTCTAGAAGTGCGGATTGGGTGTGGTTGCCTCTCTTAGGCAGACCGCAATTCTTGGCACAAAAACCGAGGTGATCTAACCTCTGGTTTGATCGGTGTTGACTGCCCTAGTTTAGGGCTGCAGTTGACTTCAGAAAATTGCAAATTGAGTGTACTTTTGGGGCTGTTGAAGGGCTGTTTCTTCAGGCTATTCAAGGACAAGTTGATTGGAAATTGACCAAGCATTTTAGAGGTCAATTTCAGCTAGTTTGACCAAGTTTGACTTTGCTAATCTAGGGTTTGCTGCTGCTGATATAAAATTACAGAATTCAGATTTTGTACTATTTCTCTCTACTGAAGTATTGAAGATAAAAGAAAATTTGATCAAAGGGTTTCCCCGCATTGGGGTTTGTCCCTGGCTAGCCACCACATCTTGTGTCTCTTGTCTTGGCTTGTTTTCTGTTGATCATTTAATGTTCTATCTGCACTATACTTAATGTATATGTGATTGCTAATCTGTGGCTAATAAGAAGAAAATTAAGTAAGTTGCTCTAGGCATAGAACATACCATAACTTAACATGGTATCAGAGCTGAGGTGAAGACAAAGCCCAAGCAAGAGCAAGAGCAAGAGCAATCACCAAAGAGAAGGTTGGCAAGGCTATCTTAAAGAAATCATGGGGTCCTCAACACACTTCCCTGCTGAAGACAAACTCTGTTAGAAGTCTGACTATCACGGATGGAAGATGTCTCTCGATCTAACATTAGAAGAGCAGGAAGCGTTGGACCATGTGAGAGGCGGGATTGTTGAGCCTCCATCAAATGCATCTGCTGCCGCTAGGAACAAATGGACCAAGGGAGAAGTCAAAGCAAGGAAGATCATCCGGGACTCTATCGACAAGCGCTTGGTGGCCTATGTTTCTGAGCTGAACACCTCCAAGGAAATCTACGATAGACTGGTGAGTTTATTTAAAGTTAATGATGAAAATCAAGTCTTGTTTCTTAGAAATATGCTGAAAGAAGTTAAGAAGGGCAGAGATGAGAGTATGCAAGCATATTTCTTAAGGATCATCGAGATCAAGAATGATCTCCTATCTATTGGGGAAGTAATTCCTGACAGGGAAATGACACTCACAACTCCTGGAGGACTGCCATCTGAATGGTATATACTCAGGACTACTCTTCTCAACAATAACGTAATTCCTGGATTTGAAGAATTAATGGCCAAATGCATTCAAGAAGAAATGAGGATGGAAGAGCAAGAAATGCCCATACTTAAAGGTCATCCCTTTGCCTTTTCTTCTCATACTAAAAGAAGAAACAATTCTGGGGCTAAATTCAAAGGAAAGGCTGGACCAAAGGGTGGAAGAAAAGGAAGATGTTACAATTGCAATAAAATGGGTCACTATGCAAGGGAGTACCCTGATAAGAGGGACTCACACGGGGACGATGATCAAAATCCCTCTCAAGGCAATCAAAGGAATGGCAGAGGTAAAAGAAGTGCTGGAAATCAAGGAAGAGGACAAGCATTCAAGAAGGCAAAAAATTCTAGGTATGAATCTAACACTGTTAACAATAAGCAAGATGAATATTATCTACCAGTAGCTCTATCTACTACTGCTCCCCCGGACTCGCTGGGAAATTGGCTTATTGATAGTGGTACCTCAAGGCACTTCACTGGTTACAAAGAAGCTCTTTATAATCTGATAGAGAAGGAAACCAACTTGGAAATTTTTCTTGGAGATAATTCAAAATATCCCGTGAAAGGCGTAGAAATGTCACTCATCAATTGAATCAGGGTAATACCATCCACTTACAAGACGTATTATATGTACCTGATCTCAAAAAGAACCTGGTGTCCATTTCGGCAATGGAAGACAAAGGCTACAAGGTGGCCTTCAACTATGGCAAGGTACGTGTATGGAAAAAGAACTTTAAAGATGCTTTTACTCATGGGTTTCGAGTTGATTCATTATATTAGGTCGGAGGAAGTCCGCTGGGTGTCATGTCTTGTGACACATCTCTTTAGTCCGAACTATGGCATCGGAGGTTTGCTCACCTTCATTATAAAGCTCTACTTGATGTAAGAAAAATGGTGGCTGGGATGCCCGAGTTCAGATTAGAGCAAGAAGGTGTATGTCCAAGATGGGGACCATTCCCCTCAAGCCAAAGCAAGACCTCTGATATATTGCAGTTGGTTCACTCAGACATATCTGGTATGATGCCTGTGAATTCCTTGGGAGGATATTTATATTACCTCACTTTTACAGATGATTATTCTTGCAAGACTTGGATATACTTCTTGAAAAAGAAGGATGAAGTGTTCTCTTGGTTTCAGCACTTCAAAGCCTTGATCGAGAATCAAACCGAAAAGAAGATCAAGATCTTAAGAACTGATAATGGGACTGAATATGAATCCAATGAGTTTCATGACTTTTGCAAAGAGGCTAGCATTAAGAGGGAGACTGCTACACCATATACTCCTGAGTAGAATGGTGTGGCAGAAAGGAAGAATCATACAATTGTGGAAGCTGTTCGTGCTATGCTCCATGATCAAAGACTACCGAAGTTTCTATGGGCTGATGCTGCAAATACCACCGTATATGTACAAAACCGATGCCCTCATCAAGCATTGGGTTCCAAGACTCCCGAAGAAATTTTCACCGGTAAGAAACCTAATGTATCTCATTTTAGAATTTTTGGAAGCCCTGTATATTTTCATGTGCCTAAAGAAAAATGAATAAATTGGGTGCATCTGGAAAGAAAGGAATCTTCGTGGGCTATAGCGAAAATACTAAGGGCTATAGAATCTATGTAGCTGGTCAAAGGGAAGTCGAGATTAGTCATGTTGTCACCTTTGACGAAGATATGGCTCTTAGCAAGGTAGACAATCTTCCTACATTAGGGGGATCTAAAGAAGTTGACACCGGGGAACCGAAGGAAAAGGAAGATGAGACAATGCCCGATGTGGAAGAACCTATGGATCTTATTGATCCTCCTCTGCAAGAGCCTTCCTCTTCTAGGAAGAGGCATTCATGGCTTAGGGGGACACTTGATGATGTTGAAGGACACATTGCACCCCGAGGAACCTTCCGTGAAAGTAAGAAGCTGAACAGGTATCATGGATACTTGACCATCATGAGCACGATCATCCAAAATGAGCCTTCGTCATTCACAGATGCTGTCAAGCATCAAGTATGGAAGGATGCTATGACCGAGGAATACGAGTCCATTATGAAAAACGATGTTTGGGATGTGGCCCCCAGACCCCAGGACAAAGCAGTTGTCACTTCAAAATGGCTTTACAAGATAAAGCATGTAGTTGATGGAAGTGCAGAACAGTATAAGGCTCGTTTTGTCGCTCGTGGCTTCTCCCAGAAGGAAGATATAGACTATGACGAGATATTTGCACCTGTTGCCTGATATACCACCATCCGCTCGATCATAGCTCTTGCTACTTCGCAAGGATGGAACCTACATCAGATGGATGTCAAGACTGTGTTCTTACATGGTTCAATCAAAGAGGAGGTCTATGTGGAGCAACCCGAAGGATTTGAGATTTATGATCGAGAATCTCATGTGTGCAGGTTGAAGAAGGCCCTCTATGGGCTAAAGCAAGCACCTCGAGCATGGTATGAGAGGATCGATAGCTACTTGATGAAGCTGGGATTCACTAGGAGTGAAGTCGACCCTAACCTTTACTTTAAGGTTATAGATGACAAGCCTCTCATACTGGTGCTATATGTTGATGACCTCTTTCTAACAGGTGCAGACCCTCTCATTCACGAATGTAAGAGGGAGCTGGCTTCTGAGTTCAAGGTGAAAGACCTAGGACTTATGCACTATTTCCAAGGACTGGAAGTCTGGTAGAAACCAGGGGAGACTTTCCTATCTCAAGGAAAATATGTGGTGAAGATATTGGAGAGATTCGACATGGTGGACTGCAAGCCTGTAACTACCCTGATGGAGCTTGACTTAAAGAAGTTAAGTGGTAGTGTTGCCGGACCTGTTTTAGGAAATGCTACTGAGTATCGTTAACTTGTCGGAGCATTAATGTTCTTGGTGAACTCCTGTCCGGATATATGCTTTACAGTCAACACATTGAGTCAACATATGGTTGAGCCTCACTACTCACATTGGATTGGTGCTAAGAATCTGTTGAGATATCTTCGTGGCACAATCACTCATGGGTTGAGATACACTGCTGGAGATGTGAGAATACTTGGGTATACTGATGCTGATTGGGCAGGCGGTGTGGTGGATCGAAAGAGCACTTCCGGGTGCTGTTTCTCTTTGGGATCTGCCTCGATATCCTGGATGAGCAGGAAGCAAAAGTCGGTGGCTTTGAGCACCACCGAGGTAGAGTACATTGCTGCTAGCATGGCCTTTTGTGAGGCAGTCTGGTTGTGAAAGCTCTTTAGTGAGTTGTTTGGATTTACATTGGATACCACCGTGATTCTGTGTGACAACCAGAGTGAGGTCCGTTTATTAGAGAATCCTGTATTTCATGATCGCTCCAAGCATATCGATATCAGGTACCACTATATTCGAGATATGGTGCAACGAGGAGTAATAGGGCTCCAACATATTGGTACAGATGAACAGGTCGCCGACATTTTAACAAAGCCCCTAGGAATGGTCCAATTCCTGGCTTTCCGAGAATGACTTGGTGTCATTCAGAGACCCTCTTATGAGGGTCGAGTATGATGTATTGAGCTCTGGGAGCTCCAGGGGGGCGCGGGGTACTTCTTGGAGCAACATGTGACCACAGGGCGACTCACCATCCCCTGGTGGTGCACTATGTACAGGGTAAAGGTTCAACCTTCTCTTGTGACACCCTGTGGCGACTGTAGAATAGGATGATTAGTTCTCCCGTGGGCTAGGATGATTCGTTCTTTGTGGCAACTGTGGAATAGGATGATTAGTTCTCCTGTAGGCCAAGATGATTAGTTCTCCGTGGCATCCACTGGATAGGATGATTCGTTCTCCTATGGACAGGATGATTAGTTCTCCTGTCGAGGAATCCTACCCATGCAGTCTGGGACTCATGGGAAGTTCCTCTCATCTGATCAGTGAGCAGGAAAATGAGGATAGGTACCTTAGTAGTACTATCGATGGACGCATCGTTGTATCTACCGTACTCCCTATGCTAGGATGACCTCCATTGATCTGGGATCAATGATACTAATTTGGGATCAGTGAGAGTGGTTCACACTCTGAGACTGACTTCGGGTCAGTGGAGGATGGTATGATACATCCTCGATCATTTCTTCTTCTTCATAGTTTGAGCAGAGCAAGAGCAGAGCAGAGTGGGGTCAAGCTGTACAGGACAGTGCATTTGATGGATGGATAGTAGCGATGGTCTGACGGATTGCAGATGAAGTTCTCCCTAGTTGAGAGGGAGTGTTAAAATTGGCAACTAGGGCCAAACTCCATGTGGATCACCTTATTTATGGCTTCTGATATTTTTCTTAGATTCCTCTCATCGATAGGTGTAGGATTGATCTAAAGATCATTTGATTCCGATAAGTATTTATGGAGATATGAATTTATTTTGATTATGGACAAATTGTCAAGGTCGGCCAACAAACTTATGTAGGCTCAGAAGCCCAACAGTCACGTCTATTCAACCTCAACGTTTGCATATAAATACAAGGAGCATTCTCCTCATTTGAACAATTCAATTCACTCATCTTCTCTCTCTCTCTCCTACGCATAAAAGGAGCCTCTCTCTCTCTCTCACACGTGTGGCTGAAAGGAAGACGTCCTAGGGCAAGGAAGACACAGAAAGAAGGATGCTATGGCAGCAGGTCATCTCTTTGACCAGCGTTGATGAGGTGTTGGCCTTCCAGAAGTACGGATTGGGTGTGGTTGCCTCTCCTAGGTAGGCCACAATTCTTGGCATGAAAACCGAGGTGATCTAATCTCTGGTTTGACTGGTGTTGATTGCTCTAGTTTAGCACTGCAGTTGACTTCATAAATCTGCAAATTGATTGTACTTTTGGGGTTGTTCAAGTGCTGTTTCTTCAGGCTGTTCAAGGACAAGTTGACCAGAAATTGACCAAGCATTTTAGAGATCAATTTCAGCTAGTTTGACCAAGTTTGACTTCGCTGATCTAGGTTTCGCTGCTGCTGATATAAAATTACAGAATTCAGATTTTGTACTATTTCTCTTTGCTGAACTATTTAAGATAAAAGAAAATTTGATCAAAGGGTTTCCCCGCATTGGGGTTTGTCCCTGGCTAGCCGCCACATCTTGTGTCTCTTGTCTTGGCTTGTTTTCTGTTGATCATTTAATGTTTTATCCGCACTTTACTCAATGTATATGTGATTGCTAAGTTGTGGCTAATAAGAAGAAAAATAAGTAAACTGCTCTAAGCATAGAACATACCATAATTTAACACACTCTCTCTCTCTCTCTAGACTCTCCAACTCTCTCTTTCTCAAGTTTGAGTTCTCTTTTCACAAGCACAAGTAAGTGTATCAAGAGGATGAGATGCACAAATATATAAGAGCAAGGAGGTCAAATTCATGAGGGAGTAACTCTTATGCCTTGAGGAGGAGTTACATATGCCAAAATAGGAGTGTAACTTATGCCATAAAGGAGAGGAGTGTAACTTATGCATTTAGGAGAGAAGTGTAACTTATGCGTTAAAGAGGTGTAAGAGAAATCTTTTTATAACGAGTCATTAAAGTGTGTAAGAGAGTGTAAGAGGTGCCTAAGAGCATTAAAGAGAGAGAGGAATGAATCCATTAGGAGAGTGAGAGTAACATATGCATTAATTGAGGGGAGTTACATATGACATGATTGCGTCTCATGATTGAGAGACTCGAAGTTATTTTTAACAATAATATAATACTATCATAAAGAGGATAATAGTAATAATAATAATAATAATAATATTGATGACTAAGTTAAAAATTAAACAATTGAGATTGATTAAGAACAAGTTAAGTGATTTTCCATCATATATATATATGATTACGAACTGATGGAACATGCTTTACTATTTTTGGAAAGTCATGGTTGCAAAGATAGTCATGACTTTCTATTTTTATAAAGTCACTTTAAAAAGGTCAGAAATGAAATTTTATTCAAGGAAATTCATCCGGATCCCATAGCTGTCAATTTTCAACACTAGATGGATACGAATCAAATTCTAATAATGAGAATTACACAAAACAAAGTGACAAATAAAATGAAAACAAAAGGCCTATTCCAGGTCTAAAAAGATTTATCCCCGACAACAACGCCAAAAAAAGTTGCCGCCTAATCCACACCTTCGGGTTACTTGGAAGAAATCTTTAATCCACTAAGTGTGGCCTTGGGGGCAAGTCTTGAATCGAGTTAGGCTTTCTAAAGTGATTGTTTTTGTGGCGTGAATCTATTCTCATGCTAAATGAACTCTAGCTTATGCTTCTAGGTAGTCTTTTCAACCCGTGATTTCCTTCCCCTCTCGAGTCGGGAAAGCAACTTCGCAACTCCCGCCATTGATTCCTTTTCAAACTCACCTTTGGGTAGTCTTATTGTTAAAATTGGCAACTAGGGCCAAACTCCATGTGGGTCTTCTTATTCATGGCAACTGATATTTTTCTTGGATTCCTCTCGTCAAGAGGTGCAGGATTGATCTAAAGATCATCCGATTCCGACATGTATTCATGGAGATATGAATTTATTTGTGTTATGTGACAATTCGTGAAGGTCGGCCAACAACCAAATTGCCCCCACTTATCCTCCACGTTTTAGTATAAATAGAAGAGGACATCAAGTCATTTGAACAATCATCTCTTGTGATCTCTCTCCACTTGTCTTTGGGTTTTGGTGGTAGGAGAGATCAAAAGGGATACGTTGTTCTAAAGGGTTTTGCCTAGCCCTAGACGTTGTTTGAATAGATCCATACGTTGCCCATATGCTGCCCTAAATTACAGTATTGGAGCTGGATATCACATTGAAGATAGAGGCATCTACGCTGCCCTAAATGAAGCCCTCCTACGCAGTCCAAAGAGAAGCCTTAACGCTTGTATGGAGCCCTAATCGCTTGCCTAAAGGATGCCCTATCTAACACGCAGTCATGAAGGGAGTAGCCCTAACGCAATCAGGGAAGAAGGTGATATCACAACAAGGAAGTGAGTCCTAAGTAAAGACTTCTAGATGCTGAGATATGAGGATCATGTTATGCCCGAGTTGTAGGTCTAAAGAGAGTTTATGCAACAGAAGAGACCTATCTATGTAGCAAGGAGATATCATCTAAACCGCAGTCACTAGTAGTCTCTATGCTACCCTAAAATGAAGGTTCTATGCAGCATGGTGTAGGATCCCTTCACGCTGGGCAGCGAAGCCCTTAACTACCACTAGACGTAGTAAAAAGGAAGATGGTTCAAGCATGCCCTAGACGCAGTCTTATGTGTCACACGCTGGTGCCCTAGACGCAGTCGATATAGTCCATGGAGGGAACTAAGGCACAGTTAAGGAGGGTGCTATAGGCAACTCAAGGTGGCTCCAAACATCATCATGTAAATGTGCAGTGGGACGCATTCATTAGAGGCCTCAATTCGCAGTTGAGGAGGACTGTTCGAGGTAGCTCTTGCTCGTTGTTTTCAGGAGGAAAGCAATTGATTGTTGTCCCGAAAGAAGTCTTACACAATCATCTGGCCACTTGCTGTAGGTGACAACATGGTTATGTTTTGGTATGATATGCTAAGCATAAGTATCCAATGAAGAGAAGCTATGGGGTTGCTGTTTGAAGGTTGAATGGATCATTGCATGAATGAGACTTGTTGGAAGAATAGATTGCTACAACCAGCTGCTTTGCTAGGCTGCAAGCCATAGCAAGCAGCTAAGGCTGTTCCATGGGAATAGTGCAACATAGTATGATGGGTGCAACATGATGTATTGTAGTATGAAGAGAGAGTATGATGGGTGCAACATGGTGTTCTGAAGGGAACAACCTAGTACAACATGCCAGTGATGATGCAACATAGTAATGATTGGGTGCAGCTCTGTGATGGGAGCAACACAATGGTGAGAGTAGCTCAATGATTGGGTGCAACACAGTGTCAGGTGCAACATGATGAGGAGGTGCAACATGATGATGAGATGCAACATGGTGATGAGTGTAGCATGGTGATGGAGTCACCGTGAAGGATCAGTTGAAGCAGTATGCCTTCACTTGAGTTCAGATCAGCTACCTCATTATGTTATCTTCATGATGAAGATCTCTACTCTTATCTTGTCAAGTCAAAGTATCGACTCCTGATGTATATGTACTATCTCTGTCTCTGCTGAACTATTGAAGATCATAGGAAGAATTGATCAAGGTTTTCCCCACATTGGGGTTTGTCCCTAGTTGGCGCCACATCTTGTGTCCTCTTGTCTTGGCTTGTTTTCTGCGATTTATGTTTATGTTCTATCTGCGTTTTACTATCATGCAAAATGTGATTGGTAATTTAGAATAGATATTGAGTTAATGTGAAAATTGAAGTAAATTGCTCTCAGCATAGAACAGACCTAAAATTAACATGGTATCAGAGCTGAGGTGAAGACAAAGCCCAAGCAAGAGTGAAAGAGAAATCACCGAAGACATTTAGAAAGGAAAAAAGGCTCATTGGGTTCCTATTCACCAAGGGTGAAGTCGAATCAAAGAATATTACCAGAGTGGCGCAGCGGAAGCATCTGATGGCCTATCTAAAGATCACTTCAATGGGAAGTCTGGATCAAAGGGTGGAAGGAAAGGCAGATGCCTTGCTTGCAATAAGTTTGGCCATTATGCGAGGGAGTGTCCAAATAGAAGGGACACATCACTTGATAACAATCATTCCAGGGCATCTTCAATGATCGAAGGAATGACAGGTCATCAAGGAAATGGCCGACTCTTCGAGAAAGCAAGGATCTCCAAATATGAAGAATCAAATGTTGTTTCTGATAACTACTTCTCCTCCAGACTCTTTGGGAATCTGGCTTATTGATTGTAGTGCTTCAAGGCACTTCATTGGATAGAAGGAAGCTCTCTCTAATTTGATAGAGAAGGAACACTTTGGGAAATTATTCTCGGAGATGATGCCACCTATCCCGAAAAGGGTGTAGGGAATGTTACCCTTCAATTGAATGAGGGTAGCATGATTCATTTACAAGAATATCTTTATGTACCTAATCACAAGAAGAACTTGGTGTCCATTTCGGCAATGGAAGTCAAAGGTTTCAAGGTGGCATTCATCGATGGAAAGGTACGTGTTTGAAAAAGGAATTTTCAAGATGCTTTTACTCTTGGGTTCAGGGTTGGCAATTTGTATCAAGTTGCAGGAAGTCCATTGGGGACCATGACAATTGACTCATCTCTTCTATAACATCGAAGGTCTGCTTGTTATGGGGTCCTACCTGATGTGAGTCAGATGGTGAAAGGGATGCCTGAATTCAAGAAGAGCATGGAGGTACATGTCCGAGATGTACTGAAGGAAAACTTACAAGGGGACCATTCCCCTCATGTAGCAAGTCCTTAGATGTGGAACAACCTAAGGGGTTTGAGATTCATGATTGGGAATCTCAAGTATGCAGGTGGAAGAAAGATCTCTATGTTTTAGAGCAAACACCCCAGGCTTGATATGAGAGGATAGACAACTATCTGATGAAGCTAAGATTCACTAGGAGTGAAGCCGATCGAAACCAATGCTTGAAGGTTGTGGATAATAGACCTCTCATATTGGGACCTTATGAGGAAAACCTCTTTCTAACAGGTGCAAACCCTCTCATTTGCAAAAGTAAGAGGGAGTTGGATTCTGGATTTGGAATGGTGAATTGCGAGTTCGTGACTACCTTGATGAAGCCTAACTTTAAGAAGTTATGCGGTAGTGATGTCGGACCTGATTTGGGAAATGCCTCTGAGTTTCATAAACTCATTCTAGCATTGATGTTCTTGGTGAACTCCCGTCTGGATATATGTTTTGCAGTTAGCATGTTGAGCTCATATATGGTTGAGCCTCACTGGATTGATGCCAAGAATCTTTTGAGATATCTTCAGGGCACAATCTCTCATGAATTGAGATACACTGCCAGAAATATGAAGCTGCATGATTATTCGAATGCTGACTGGGCATGCAGTGTCGAGGATCGCAAGAGCACTTCTAGGTGTTGGTTCTCTTTGGGTTCTACTTTGATATCCTGATGAGCAGGAAGCAAAAGTCAGTTTCTTGGAGCATCGCTGAGACCAAATACATAGCTACGAGTATGACCTCGTGTGAAGCTACTTGGTTGAGGAAGCTCTTCAGTGAGTTGTTTGGACATGTGTTGGATTCCACCGTGATCTTCTATGACAATCACAAGGGGATTCGATTGTTGATGAATCCCGTGTTCTATGATCGCTCCAAGCATATAGACGTCAGGTACCACTTTATCTGGGATATGGTACATCGAGGATCAAGGAGGCTCCTTCGTATTGACACTGATGTGCAGGTCACCGATATTTAGATGAAGCCCCTGGGAAAGGTCAAATTCTTGACTTTCTGAGAACGACTAGGAGTCGTGGAGAGGTTCTCTCTTGAAGGTCCTGTATAACATGGACATTGAGCTCTGGGAGCTCTGGGGTGCTTGGGGGTACATTGTGGAGTGATGGGAAACCATAGGGTGAGTGGTTCAGCCTTCCCCTAGTGTTTTTCTATGTAAGCAGGATGAGTGGCTCATCGTTCTCCTGTTGAGACACAGTCATAGGGTGAGTGGTTCAGCCTTCCCCTAGTGATTTGTTGTGTACAGGGTGAGTGGCTCAGCCTTCCGCTAGTGATTTGTTGTGTACAGGGTGAGTGGTTCAACCTTCCCCTAGTGATTTGTTGTGTACAGGGTGAGTGGTTTAGCCTTCCTGTGGGATACCCCTGGCAACATGTAGGGACGATGAGTGGTTCATCCTTCTCCTGCTGAGACATCCTACCCATGCAATTTGGGACTCATGGGAAGTACCTCTCATTTGGATAATGAGTAGGGAAATGAGGATAGGGACCATAGTAGTACCGATGGATGCATCGTGTATCTACTCTACTCCCTATGCTAGGATGATATTGATCTGGGATCAATTGGAACTGACTTTGGGTTAGTAAGAGTGGTATGGGACACTCTCTTTTATATGGAACTGACTTCGGGTAAGTAGAGGATGGTATGATACATTCTCGATCACTTCTTCTTCTTCATAGTTTAGTAGAGCAAAGCAGAGCAGTGCAAGGCACTGAAGGCAGAAATAGTACAGTTTGGGCCAAACTCCATGTGGGTCTTGTTATTCATGGCAGCTGATATTTTTCTTAGATTCCTCTTGTCGGGAGGTGCAGGATTGATCTAAAGATCATCTGATTTCAACATGTATTCATGGAGATCTGAGTTTATTTGTGTTATGTGACAATTCGTCAAGGTCGACCAGCGACCAAATTGCCCCCACTTATCCTCCACATTTTAGTATAAATAAAAGAGGACTTCAAGTCATTTGAACAATAATCTCTTGTGATCTCTCTCCACTTGTCTTTGGGTTTTGGTGGTAGGAGAGATCAAAAGGGATACACTGTTCTAGAGGGTTTTGCCTAGCCCTAGACGTTGTTTGAATAGATCCATATGCTGCCCTAAATTACAGTCTTGGAGCTGGATATCACATTGAAGATAGAGGCACCTATGCTGCCCTAAATGAAGCCTTCCTATGTAATCCAAAGAGAAGCCTTAACTCTGGTATGGAGCCCTAACCGCTTGCCTAAAGGATGCCCTATCTGACACGTAGTCATGAAGGGAGCAACCCTAACGCAGTGAGGGAAGAAGGTGATATCACAACAAGGAAGTGAGTCCTAAGTAAAGACTTCTAAATGCTGAGATATGAGGATCATGTTATGCCCTAGCCGCAGGTCTAAGGAGAGTTTATGTAGCAGAGGAGACTTGTCTACGCAACAAGGAGATATCATCTAAACCACAGTTATTAGAAGTCTCTATGCTGCCCTAAAATGAAGGTTCTATGCAGCATGGTGTAGGATCCCTTCACGCTGGGCAGAGGAGCCCTTAACTACCCCTAGACGCAGTCAAAAGGAAGACGGTTCAAGCATGCCCTAACCACAGTCTTATGTGTCACAAGCTGGTGCCCTAGATGTAGTCAATACACAGTCCATGGAGGGAACTAAGCCGCAGTTAAGGAGGGTGCTATAGGCAGCTCAAGGTGGCTCCAAACAGCAACATGTAAATGTGCACTAGGACGCAGTCATTAGAGGCCTCAATCCGCAGTTGAGGAGGATTGTTCGAGGTAGCTCTTACTCGTTCTTTTCAAGAGGAAAGCAATTGGTTGCTGTCCTGAAAGAAGTCTTGCACAATCATCTGGCCACTTGCTAGAGGTGACAACATCGTTACGTTCTGGTATGATATGCTAAGCATAAGTAACCAATGAAGAGAAGCTCTGGGGTTGTTGTTTGAAGGTTGAATGGATCATTGCATGAATGAGACATGTTGGAAGAATAGATTGCTACAACCAGTCGCTTTGCTAGGCTGTAAGCCATAACAAGTAGCTAAGCCTATTCCATGGGAATAGTGAAACATAGTATGATGGGTGCAGCATGATGTATTGCAATATGCATTGAGAGTATGCTAGGTGCAACATGGTGCTATCTCTCTCTCCGCTGTACTATCTCTCTCTCCGCTGAACTATTGAAGATCATAAGAAGAATTGATCAAGGATTTCCCCACATTGGGGTTTGTCCTTGGCTGGCGCCACATCTTGTGTCCTCTTGTCTTGGCTTGTCTTCTGCGATTTATGTTTATCTTCCATCTGCATTTTACTATCATGCTAAATGTGATTGCTAATCTGGAATCGATATTGAGTTAATGTGAAAATTGAAGTAAATTTCTCTTAGCTTAGAATGTACTTAAAATTAACACTTATCAATCCGTTACTCTTTGAATGTTCCCTGGCTAGAGATCCTTTGAATGTTCCCTTTCCGAAGAATCAAATAGTTACATTTGTAGACTTTTTTTTTAAGTGTTCAATGAGTTCCTTCCCTATAATTAGTGACTAGAAGTAGTGCCCAGAAGTCTCTGCTCTGCCATATTTATGGCAATTCTCGCATCCTATAGTGAAATCCAACTATGGATCAATGCCTTACCCTTTGGGCTTTGCTTTCTTTTGGAGCAAAGATGAAGTGAAAAAGAGAAGTTTCATCAGGTTAAATAAAAGGAATCCCTTGTTCTCGGATAAATGATGCTTTTCAACAAGTTTAAGGTCCTATCCATCCAAACCCATTCCTTAATTATGATTTCTTAGATACCCTCATTTCTGCTTCCGGGACTTGCTCATTCTTTCCTATTCTTCCGCTCATCCATTCATTCTTGCACATGCCTGTCACTCAATCTCGACCCCTTCGTCTAGGCTAACTCATAGGAAAGCCAAGGGGGGTGGTCCCTAAAAGAATTAAGGTTGATTAAGCTATAGTAAACAAGAAAAATAGTTCTAGGAGTTAATTAGATTACATAAGAATACATTAGCCACAAGCATACAATATGAATGATAGACAAGAAGATAATCAAATGACAGAAATGAAACACTGATATAGATCAGTGCCAAAAGTAAATTCTTGTTGCTTTGAAAATAAATCTGACAATGAATTTGTAACCCAATATTGTATGTTGTAGAAATATTTTGTAGAGTTCTATTGGTAAATATTATTAAATTGATTTCACTTGGAATTATTAAGTTAATTTAAGTGCACAATGGAAGTGCGAGTATGTGACCCATGTGATTGCAAAAAACTAAAGTTAATCTAATGTGTGTTTCGTCTTTGACCTTTACCCTTTGAATGGGGTAGAGAAGGTTGCAAGGAGTTCCAACGGGAGGGAGCTTCACTTCAATGAGTACTCCCTTGATTTCACAAGTCAATAGTTGCAAGGAGATCCAACAATAGGAGGCTTATCTCACTATATTGATTTCACAAGCAACAATTTCTTTTCCCCCAAACTTACAAAAGATTAAGACGTTTTTTCTAATTAAACTAGTTCAACCAACACGCCCTCTTTGGCCATGCACAAGGATCAAACTAGGCTTGCAATGGCAGAGAGCATAACAGGACTTACAGGGGAGATGTTCATTACTTTTGCAAAAATAAAATCTAGTCTAAGAACATAAATTGAAATCTAATCTAATGAGTAAAATAAATCTACTCTAATGTTTTGTGGTGCAAGGTTAATTTTAAGTCAATGAAAGCACTCCATGAAAATGAGACAAAGACACAAGAGGTCCCCTACTGGGTAAGGGGGAATGGGATGCCTAGGAGACTCTCCTATCTCCCTCAAAAACTACAATGTCTTTGTTATGCCAGGTATCCCTTGTGAATAATGGGAAAAACGGTCATTTTATCAAATTTTACAAAGGGAATGACTATTGGTTCCTTTTGGGTGCTTGAATGGTCCAATTTGACAAGAATCGGGTAGCACCTCCCTTTGTATTTTCACGGGCATGCTAAAAATCAGCAAGCAAAAAACAACGAAAGATGCCCAAAATGCTTTTGGAACACCCACAATTGTTAGTAGATGATACTCAAAAATTTCCAAGTGAAAATCTAGAATGAAAGAAACAAATTCCTACTCTAGGCAACCAAGGGAAAACCAAAGTAACTCGTGTTGAAAATTGAGTAATGAATTTCCTTGAATAAAATCTCATTTCTGACTATTGTAGAGTGACTTTCTAAAAATAGAAAGTCATGTCTATTGTTTCAAACATGACTTTCCAAAAATAGTAAATCACCTTGCTTTAATTGGTAATCAAGTATAGATGATGGAAAATCACTTAACTTATCTTTGTTCAATCTTAATTGCTCAATTTTTACTTAATTATCAATATTATCATTAATATTATTATTATTATCCTTATTATACTATAATATTATTATTAAAAGGGAAATACATGTCATCTTTCCTACATGGCACTCAATCATGCTATTTCACACCTCTCTCTCTCCTTGATGGCACTTGTAGCCCTCCGCCCCCCTCTCTCTCTTAGTGGATTCATCGTACTCGTTTTACACTCTCTTATGAACTCTTTGATGCATATGTTACAGTCTCTCCTTCATGGCACATGTATTCCTCTTTATGGCATGATTTACAAAGGCAAGCATATCTCCTTAATGGCATGAGTTACAAAGGCATGCGTACCTCCTTAAATGGCATATGTAACTCTCCCTCGAGGCATGGGTACTTTCTTAAATGGCATATGTAACTCTCCCTCAAGGCATGCGAGTTACTCCTCCGTCATGGATCGAACTCCTTGCTCCTCCTATATATATGTGCCTCTCATCTTCACTACTTGTGCATTGTGAAAGGAAACTTTGAACTTATGAAAGAGAGTTGGAGAGACTAGAGAAGGATTGAGAGAGTGAGAGAGAGACTTGGCGAGTAAGAGCAAAACTTGGTGAGCCAAAGTGATTCAGTGTTCGCATTAGTTGCTGCTATCAGAGTTTTTGCTACAACTAGTTCGGATTTGGGTGAACTTTTTTATTCTCTCGATATCTCATTGTATTATGTTTCTCTGTTGAACAATTGATTTCTAGTAGAAGAAGAATCTGGTTGGGTTTTCCCCTGGTCATTGGACCTAAATTCTCTGTCTTATTGTGTTCTTGGTTGTCTTTTATTTTGCATATGGTTTATATGGTGTATGTTTTGTCTGCAATTGTTTAACTGATATTGCAGTTGGAAAAAGTTTCATTTTAAGTAATTGTTTTTCGCATAGAACATCAATTTTCAACACAGTATCAGAGCATTGGTGAAGACAAGCCCAACAAGACAAGAGTTGTTCCTTCTCTTTGCTGCTGAAATATCACTTGTTGTACCTTCTCATTTTTTGCTAAAATATCCCTTCCTATTTGTTGCTGAAATATTACTTGCTGCTGCTGAAATATGTCTTGTTGTCCCCTCTCTTTTCTACTGAAATATCTCTTGTTGCCCCTTCTATTTGTTGCTCATTTTCTATTGAAATATCTCTGGTTGTCCCTTCTATTCGCTGTTGAAATTTGTTTGAGCAGATCAAGATGTCTTCCTCTTAACTTAAGAATGAAGAGAAGCTGGTTGATGATTTGAATTTCTTCCTTTAGAAGGTCAGATTGGATATTACTCGAGGAACATGATGTATTTGAGTATGTTGAAGGAGAGGTAGCAGAACCAGCAAAAAACTCTAATGTTGCTATCAAGGTGAGATATAAGAAAGGAGAAGTCAAGGCTACAAAGATCATCCTTGATTCTCTTGGAGACCCTCTCATCACCTATGTCTCCAACTTGAAGAAATCGAAAGAAATGTATGATAAGCTTATTGGAATGTATCAGATGAGTAACTTGAGCTAAATTCTTGCTTTGAAGAATCAACTCAAGGATATTAAGATGAACAAAGGAGAGACCATCCAAGCATACTTCATGAGGATCTCGAAAATTAAAGATCAATTGTCTACTATTGGTGAAATTGTATTTGATAAGGAGCTTGTGTTGATTACACTTGGAGGTCTTTCTCCATCTTAGGAAACTTTTATTACCACCATCAACAATAATGACAAGTTTCCTACATTTGATGAGCTCTTGGGAAAGTGTAGTCAAGAAGAGGTCCAAATGATTTCCAAAGGAAGAATTCCCAAAAATGAGGAGAGAGAACCTATTGCCTTTGCTATCTAGGGCAAGACGCCGAAAGGAAGAAGAAGCCATCACTGTTCGAGAAATTCAGCTCCCAGATCAAACAACCCCTTCAATTGGAACAAAGACTTGTCAGAAGTCCAATCCTACAATTTCCATATGCATGGTCACTATGCCCGTGATTGTCTAGAAAGCAAAAGAGCATCGAGATCCAACTACAAGAATCGTACTAACAAATATGATTGTAGAAGAAGAAGGGAAGCTCCTTGTGCTTGTAAAGAAAGTTACTGTTCTTCAGGGAACCTAGTGTATGACAAAAATGCAACTGAAACACAACCAAAATACTTTCTTATTTCTGCTCTTTCTAGTTCCACTCCTGTAAGATTCTTGTGACAGTTGGTTGGTTGATAGTGGTGCCTCAAGCTACTTTACTGGTTATAAAGAAGTGCTCTTAAATCTGGTTGAGAGGGAGACGAATTTGAAAATCATTCTTAGAGACAAATCCACATATCTTATAAAGGGATCTAGTTCTGTTTCTTTCCATCTAGATCAAGGTAAAACAATTTCACTTCAAGAAGTTTTATATGTATCTGGTTTGAAAAGAAATCTGGTATCCATATTTTCTTTAGAAGATAAGGGAATGGAAGTTCCTTTCATAAATGGTAAAGTTCTCACCTGGCCAATGAAATCTAGCATGAGAGATGCCTTCACTCTAGGATCAAGATGTGAAGGTTTTGTACAAAGTCAATGGAAGACCAATTCATGCGTTGATCCATGACAACAATCATCAAAGTGAACTTTGACACTGAAGGTTCACTCATCTGCACTATAAAGCATTAACTCATGTGAGAAAGATGGTTTCCAATCTATTGGAGATTAGAGTAGATCATGATGGAGTTTGCCAAGGATGCACTAGCGGAAAGCAAGTCAAGGGACCATTTCCTCAGAGCAAAAGCAGAACCAGTAAGGTACTTCATCTTTTACATTCTGATTTATGTGGACCTATGCTTGTAACTTCTCTTGGTGGCTACTTGTATTATATAATCTTTGTGGATGACTTTTCTCGCAAGACATGAATTTATTTTTTGAAAACTAAAAGTCAAGCATTTGACATATTTAAAGACTACAAAGCTCTAGTAGAAAACCAAACTGGAAAGCAGATCAAAGTCTTTAGATCTAACAATGGAGGAGAGTCCACTTCCAATGATGTCATTGACTCCTGCAAAGAAGCTGGAATCAGGGAAAAGACCATCGTACCATATAACCCAGAACAAAATGGTGTGGTCAAAAGAAAGAATAGAACTATCATGGACGCAATGAAAGCTATGTTGAATGATCATAAATTACCAAAGTTCCTGTGGGAAGACGCTGCTAATACAATTGTCTATGTCCAAAATAGATCCCCTCATCGTGCCCTAAACAAGAAAACTCTTGAAGAAGTCTTCTCTGGTGAAAATCCCGAGGTGGGGCACTTGAGGATCTTTGGTTGTCCTGTCTACTTCCATGTGCCAAAATAAAAGAGGAACAAGCTGGAAGCTTCAGGTAACAAAGGTATGTTTGTTGGTTATTGTGAGAATTTTAAAGCTTACAAAATATACATACTTGGACAAGGAAATATGGTGTTTAGCAAGGATGTAACATTTGATGAAGATGCAACTCATGGAAAGGCAAGAGACACTCCTGTTCCTTCTGCTAATGTTGATAGACAAGATGATGTATTTGAAATACAAGAAGATTCCGAGGTTGAAGCTGATCTTGCTGATGAACCCATGAAGCCTATGGACCCCTTGGATCCTCCTCCATGTGATCCCTTTGCTAGAAAAAGACCATTATGGCTTCATGACACTCTTCAAGATGTTGATAAAGATGATGCCCCCAGAGGAGCCTCTAGAGAAAGCAAGAAACCATGTCGGTTCCACAGATATGTTGAAGCCATGAGCAACATTATTTGAGCTGAACCATGCACTTTTGAAGAAGTTGTGAAAGATCAAGTGTGGAAAGATGGATTGGCTGAATAATATGAGTCCATCATTCATAATGATGTATGGGAAGTAGTTCTAAGACCCCAAGGTAAGTTTGTTGTGTCTTCGAAATGGCTGTATAAAATTAAGCATGGTGTTGATGGTTATATTGAAAAATATAAAGCTAGATTTGTGGCCAAAGGTTTCTCTTAGAAAGAGGGAATAGACTATGATGACATTTTTGCTCTTGTTTCCCGATACAGCGCCATCCGATCTATTGTGGCTCTAGCTGCTAGCCAGGGACAGACTCTTCACTAAACGGATGTGAGGACTGCTTTTCTGCATGGCTTCCTCAATGAAGAAGTATTTGTGGAGCAACCACAAGGTTTTGAAGTACTTGACCGGAAAACTCATTTATATAAACTAAAGAAAGCCCTCTATAGTTTGAAGCAAGCTCCAAGAGCTTAGTATACTCACATTGATAGCTTGTTGATGAAGCTTGGTTTTACCAGAAGCAATGCTGATCCAAATCTTCACTTCAAAACAACTCAAGGTATGCCTTTGATTTTGGTATTATATGTTGATGATTTATTTTTTACCGGGGGTGAACCTCTTATCCTCCAGTGTAAGAGGGAGTTAACTTTTGAATTTGAAATGAAAGATCTTCATTTGATGCACTACTTTCTGGGTCTATAAGTATGGCAAAGAATTGGTGAGATTTTCCTTTCTCAAGGAAAATATGTTGTCAAACTACTAGAAAGATTTGTCATGACAGAATGTAAGTCCATGGATGCTCCTATGGAGATGAATTTTAAGAATTTATGTGGTGAAGCTGCAGAACCTGTTTTGGCTAATCCTTCTAAGTATCGACAATTGATTGGGGCACCGATTTTCTTAGTGAACACTAGACCGAACATATGTTTTGTGATTAATACTCTAAGCCAATATATGATTAAGCCATCACATGCACATTAGATTGTTGCAAAGCATGTGTTGAGATACCTGCATGGGACCTGTTAGTGTCAGTCTTTCCAGCCTTCCTCCAGTGATCAAATATGCTCTTACAAAGTGATTTTGAAGTGTCAAGGTCAAATTTTGTCATTTCAATGAGTCTTCAAGCAAAATTTGGTCACTAGGCATTAGGTCTAGGGTTTGCTCTCACTCTTTTCAAAGTTGCCCAAATGCCAATCTATGTCACTATTCAGCTGAGTCTATCATCATTCATAGGGTTGTTATTATCATGTCAGTGTCTAATGAGTCATTTTACACCTTGTTCATGCTTCAGTTGCGCCTAGGCAAGGTCATTTCCCTCTCCTAGGGTTTTGAAGACAATTTCTCTTGGACGGTCAAATCATCGGCAAAACTTGTATCCTGATGTTCATACACCTTCCCCTATCCTTAAAATACCTTATCAAATGCTTCCCATCACTGAGATCCCCCAAATTCCTCATTTTCGCGCAAACCCTAGTTTCTAGCTACAACCTGGCAATTTTCTAGGTTGGGCCTGTGTTTTGCCCTTTTGGACCCCTTCCCCTCACTCAATCTCTGAGATTCCACTTTCCCCTGCTTCTTAACATCCCTCCCTACTTCCAAAAATTTTCCCAAGAATTTAGAAGCCTCTTATCCCCTTCATTTCGCTTCATTTCAACAAAATCCCTTGTTCCACACATCGGGATAAGTTTCACTCAAAAGTCGTTTCAGAGCAATCAAAGATGAATTTTGGAAAACTGAGAGAGGTTTTTGTCCACAACAGGCCAAGGAAGAAAAACCTCCTTCACTTTTTGCACAGGTGTCATGGTTTTAGAGAAATGTCAAAATTACAATCGCCGGATCCAAGGAGGTTGGCCAAGGCACTAAAACGACGGAAAAGGCTCGATCCACTCCAAATTTTGGCCAAAGCCTCTTTGACTGAGCATGGTACTTGATTGGGGATTCCCAGCGCAAATTTCAAGAAATTTGGAGAAAATTTTGTCAATTGTGAATTTTTTGTGCCAAAAACAGGTTTTCCTCCCCAACAGGTCGTGCGCCGCGCGCGACCTATTCGATGGGCAACTCCATTTCGGGAAAACTCAGCATTTTTGGATTTGTCATGCAAAGATACACCTGCTCAGCAATTACCAAGAGATTTCATCAAGTTTTGAGCCTCCAGAAGGTAAAAAAACAAGCAAAAAATGACTTTCTGCCACCTTTTTGACACACAGGAAGCAGTCTTGGGAGATTGCAATTTTGGAGGGGCAAATGGCCACCAAATTCAGAAATTCCACTTGGGTTGGAAAGTAGACATCCAAACCTTTCCAACAAGCCCACTTTTGCTTCATTTGGACACCTGGAAGTGCTTCAAAAGCAGCTCCAAATGCGCGCGACCTGTTCAGGATCAGGGCGCGACCTGTTGGGAAAGTTTGCCAATTTTTCATCTACAGCTCAGGAATTCGCCCAGCTTTGACCAGTTTTGACTTGTGATGGGATTTTTCACCCTCTTTGATGTAATTAATGTATTTTCATGTGGACATGACACTTATTTACCTATTCTAGAAGATTCATTCATGAAATAGCAAACATTTAATGAATGAATTGGTTTCCTAGCTTATAGAGGCAAGTTGTTTTGACTGCCTAGATTTTAGTGCTCAGTTTAGAATTGGTTGAAACAGCTCCTAGAAGGATGAGATCGACCCCTAGAGGCAAGGAAAGGTGTTAGCTTGCCTATATTATGTATTTTTTTAGTCATTTTCAGAGGTTGGAGAGGTTGGACTCTTGAGGGAGAAAGCTCTATTGTATTACTCATTGTATCTCTGCAATTTTGGCAAAGGAAGAAAGACCAGGGTTTTGCGGTCCTTTTTGGGATTCCTGTGATTACATGTATTGATGGTGTGTTTCTCTTTGTACTTGTAAGTTTGTTATGTGAATCATCTTCTTACTTTTCCTTCTGCAAATTAGGCAAATGAAGTGTTAAAGTAGAATTCATGATTGCCATGCTCTGCTTTTAAGTTTGCTTAATATTTATGTTTTCATCTGTCTAAAGAGAACTCTTGAAGGTTTCTTGCTCTCTTTAGCTCCTCACCGGTCATTCCTATCCATTCACTTAATTCAAAGGCATCAGTACAGTCTCCTACCTTGCCCCAAAGAACCCCCTGCGAAAACTGTGTCCAATCCCCGCACCCAAAATTGCCTTTCCCCAATTTTCCACCAAAACCCTAAAAATCCCAAATCAAAACTTTTTATCAGTTTACTAGCCTAAAATCAGTGTTCTTTATTGGTTATCTCTGCCCGTTGAAGATCTTTGCCGAGATAGACCAGAGAGAGCCCTCTCCTGCCCCGTAGGGCTAGCTACGAGGCTAAGTGGTTTGATGTTGCCTTGGAGTTTACCTTTTTCAGCCTGAGGTGAAATTTCAAGCGCTAACATATTGGCGACCATACTGGGGAGAACAAATTTGTTTGTGGGTTGATGTGTTTGTTTCATAAGTCTTAGACGGAGCCTGAAGTTATGCCAGGTAGCCTTCAAAACGCTTTTGCTTTGCATAAGCGGAAGTAGATAAACGCTGCTTCAGTTCATCTCCGTGAGCTTGTGAATACAGCACTTCATTTGCATTTTACCCCAGTACATGTATCAAGTTCAGATCTGATTGTTGATGGTGGACAATGATCAGACACTGACAAGGCTGAAATCATTCACTGACGACTCCTTCACTGAAAACTCCAGAGATCAATGTTTCATGGTGACTTCACTGCAAAGAGATCAGTAGCTTTGAGCTTTTCAAGATGGATCGGATTGCAAGAAGATACGCTCCTCTGAGTCGAGATCACATCCCTGGTTTTCCAAATAAAATTCCGAAGGTAGATTGGTCAAGGAATCTGCCTATATTTAATGATGATGGTAAGAAGGATGCTGCTTTACATCTAGTTAGATTTCATATGCATATTCGCAAATTGAAGGTGGATTTTCCTGAAGATTGCTTGATGAAGATATTCTTGGCCACTCTAGAAGGTAAAGCCCAATCATGGTATGAAAGTTTGCCGCCTGCTTGTATTTACTGTTTAAAGGATTTTCATGCTATGTTCATTGAAAGATATAAGGACTGTTATCCATCATTAAATTTAGTTCAAGACTGTTGCAAGCATGCTTATAGTTTTATTGAAAGCCTTGAGAAATATTATGAAGATGATAATTTTATGGATGTTGAGATCATAGAGGCTCTGTATGAAAATCCGTTTCAGCAGCACACAAAAATCTTAGAGGATACTTGTCAAGATCAGCAGGCTGAAGATTTCCATATGGCTGAAAATGAGGAAAGAGAAAATGTTGTTTCAGATCTGCCCACAGAAGAAGACAGCATGCAGATTGAAGAAGACAGGACAGCTACTTCAGTTCTAGATTCAGATTGTGATGACCAAGCATACCTTGTGCTGAATCCTGAAAAGGAGGGTTTTGTTGTTGAAACCATAGACAGAGTTTTTGATCCAAATGTTCTCATGCCATCAGAACAGAGCCTGCATGAGGAGGCAATTCAGTCAGTTCATGAAAAGCAAGATGACATCTTCATTCAAGTAAGTGAAACAGTTCCTTTGGATGAATTTATGGTAGATGATAGAAATGTCATTTTTGCACTTCAAGAATCAGTTGAAGTTTCTTTCCTTATGATTCAAGAATGTAATAAGGAACTTGATAATTTGGTTATGATATCATATGAAGATGACCTACAGCACATTCACACCATAGAAGAACAAGACATTCAGGATTTCCATTCAGATTCCTCTTTATATGTTTCATGTGCTGAAATGCTTTTCCAAGAAGAGATCTGCCCATCCATTTGTTCAGAGTTTTTTGAAGCCCATGAGCATACTTTCACCGAAGCACATGATGAAGGCAGATCAGAATTTGAAGCAAAAGACACCTTGTTCTTTCAGCAGGAGGTGGCAGTGGCAAAACTTCATGTTTTTCAAGATCCAATGGCAGCCTTGTTGCAGTCAACAGTGAAAGTGATTATTGTTGTGTTCAGTGATGAAGGAGATCATGGTCAGCTATGTTTTTGGATGCCCAGTTACCAGTATCTATTGTTGATCAGAAGATCTGATAAGAAGAATCAATCAAGAAGGCATCTGCTTGATTGGTTGCATTGGCATTTTGATATAGTTTGATGTATATTGTCTTGTAAGAAACACAGGTGGTTGTCATCATGATTTCAAATCTTGATGGACTGCTGCCCTTCAATAAGCTTTGTAAGTTCTTGTTTTCGTTAAGTCAGTCATGAGTCATTTATGAGTCAGTTTTCAGTCATGTTGGTTTCATAATTATGTCGGTTTGAGTCAGGTTTCAGTCAATAAATGAGTCAAAGTCTTGTGTCGTTTGCCGAAATAATGACTCCATCGCCCAATGGTTGAAAGCACTGGTCTGCTCTCCCAGAGGTCTGAGGTTCTTGGCACCTCCAAGGAGCTACCATCCCCATTGGAGCCAATGTTAGTGTCAGTCTTTCCAGCCTTCCTCCAGTGATCAAATATGCTCTTACAAAGTGATTTTGAAGTGTCAAGGTCAAATTTTGTCATTTCAGTGAGTCTTCAAGCAAAATTTGGTCACTAGGCATTAGGTCTAGGGTTTGCTCTCACTCTTTTCAAAGTTGCCCAAATGCCAATCTATGTCACTATTCAGCTAAGTCTATCATCATTCATAGGGTTGTTATTATCATGTCAGTGTCTAATGAGTTATTTTACACCTTGTTCATGCTTCAGTTGCGCCTAGGCAAGGTCATTTCCCTCTCCTAGGGTTTTGAAGGCAATTTCTCTTGGATGGTCAAATCATCGACAAAACTTGTATCCTGATGTTCATACACCTTCCTCTATCCTTAAAATACCTTATCAAATGCTTCCCATCACTGAGATCCCCCAAATTCCTCATTTTCGCGCAAACCTTAGTTTCTAGCTACAACCTGGCATTTTTCTAGGTTGGGCCTGTGTTTTGCCCTTTTGGACCCCTTCCCCTCACTCAATCTTTGAGATTCCACTTTCCCCTGCTTCCTAACATCCCTCCCTACTTCCAAAAAATTTCCCCAAGAATTTAGAAGCCTCTTATCCCCTTCATTTCGCTTCATTTCGACAAAATCCCTTGTTCCACACATCGGGATAAGTTTCACTCAAAAGTCGTTTCAGAGCAATCAAAGATGAATTTTGGAAAACTGAGAGAGGTTTTTGTCCACAACAGGCCAAGGAAGAAAAACCTCCTTCACTTTTTGCACAGGTGTCACGGTTTTAGAGAAATGTCAAAATTACAATCGCCGGATCCAAGGAGGTTGGCCAAGGCACTAAAACGACGGAAAAGGCCCGATCCACTCCAAATTTTGGCCAAAGCCTCTTTGACTGAGCATGGTACTTGATTGGGGATTCCCAGCCCAAATTTCAAGAAATTTGGAGAAAATTTTGTCAATTGTGAATTTTTTGTGTCAAAAACAGGTTTCCTCCCCAACAGGTCGCGCGCCGCGCGCGACCTATTCGATGGGCAACTCCATTTCGGGAAAACTCAGCATTTTTGGATTTGTCATGCAAAGATACACCTGCTCAGCAATTACCAAGAGATTTCATCAAGTTTTGTGCCTCTAGAAGGTCAAAAAACAAGTAAAAAATGACTTTCTGCCACCTTTTTGACACACAGGAAGCAGTCTTGGGAGATTGCAATTTTGGAGGGGCAAATGGCCACCAAATTCAGAAATTCCACTTGGGTTGGAAAGTAGACATCCAGACCTTTCCAACAAGCCCACTTTTGCTTCATTTGGACACCTACAAGTGCTTCAAAAGCAACTCCAAAGGCGCGCGACCTGTTGGGAAAGTTTGCCAATTTTTCATCTACAGCTCAGGAATTCGCCCAGCTTTGACCAGTTTTGACTTGTGATGGGATTTTTTACCCTCTTTGATGTAATTAATGTATTTTCATGTGGACATGACACTTATTTAGCTATTTTAGAAGATTCATTCATGAAATAGCAAACATTTAATGAATGAATTGGTTTCCTAGCTTATAGAGGCAAGTTGTTTTGACTGCCTAGATTTTAGTGCTCAGTTTAGAATTGGTTGAAACAACTCCTAGAAGGATGAGCTCGACCCCTAGAGGCAAGGAAAGGTGTTAGCTTGCCTATATTATGTATTTTCTTAGTCATTTTCAGAGGTTGGAGAGGTTGGACTCTTGAGGGAGAAAGCTCTATTGTATTACTCATTGTATCTCTGCAATTTTGGCAAAGGAAGAAAGACCAGGGTTTTGCAGTCCTTTTTGGGATTCCTGTGGTTACATGTATTGATGGTGTGTTTCTCTTTGTACTTGTAAGTTTGTTATGTGAATCATCTTCTTACTTTTCCTTTTGCAAATTAGGCAAATGAAGTGTTAAAGTAGAATTCATGATTGCCATACTCTGCTTTTAAGTTTGCTTAATATTTATGTTTTCATCTGTCTAAAGAGAACTCTTGAAGGTTTCTTGCTCTCTTTAGCTCCTCACCGGTCATTCCTATCCATTCACTTAATTCAAAGGCATCAGTACAGTCTCCTACCTTGCCCCAAAGAACCCCCTGCGAAAACTGTGTCCAATCCCCGCACCCAAAATTGCCTTTCCCCAATTTTCCACCAAAACCCTAAAAATCCCAAATCAAAACTTTTTATCAGTTTACTAGCCTAAAATCAGTGTTCTTTATTGGTTATCTCTGCCCGTTGAAGATCTTTGCCAAGATAGACCGGAGAGAGCCCTCTCCTGCCCCGTAGGGCTAGCTACGAGGCTAAGTGGTTTGATGTTGCCTTGGAGTTTACCTTTTTCAGCCTGAGGTGAAATTTCAAGCGCTAATAGGACCATCAATCTTGGATTGAGATATACGGCTAGAGATGTAAGACCACATGGGTACTCATATTGATTGGGCTAGTAACTCTATTGATATAAAAAACACATCTAGGTGTTAGGATCTGCCATGATATCTGGGATGAGTAGAACGCATATGTCTGTAGCCCTTAGCACGACTGAAGTTGAGTACATTGTTGCTAGCATGGCTAGTTGTGAGACAGTATGGCTAAGGAAGCTTTTTGGGGAGTGGTTTGAGCATGTATTAGATACGACAGTAATTTACTGTGACAATAAGAGTGGGATTCGACTTGCTGAAAATCTTGTGTTCCATGACACAAGTCCAAGCACTTTGAGATCAAGTATCATTATATCTGGGATATGGTGCAGAGAGGAGCAATGAGACTCCATCATGTTGTGACTGATGATCAAATAGCTGATATACTTACCAAGCCTTTGCCGAAAGGGAAGTTCTTGGTTTTCAGAGAGCAACTTGGACTGGTGGATGTGACCTTTCTTGGAGGGGGTAGTCATGGATGACAAAGATGAGACTTGGTTGTGCATGATCCTTGTCAAGTGGTAATCCCCCCAAGTAGGGACTTGGTTGTCCGTGATTCTTGACAAGTGGTAATCCTCCCAAGCAGAGATAAGACTTGGTTGTGCGTGATCCTTGTCAAGTGGTAATCCTCCAAGGCAAAGCCCTGGTTGTGTGTGATCCTTGACAAGTGGTAATCCTCCCAAGTAGAGATGAGACTTGGTTGTGCTTGATCCTTGTCAAGGGGTAATCCTCCCAAGCAAAGACTTGGTTGTGCATGATCCTTGACAAGTGGCAATCCCCCCAAGTAGAGATGAGACTTGGTTGTGCGTGATCGTTGGCAAGTGGTAATTCCCCCCAAGCAAAGATCAGATTTGGTTGTGTGAGATGCTTGTCATGTGTAGGCATGTGGTAATCCCCCCAAGTGAATATAGGGTGATGGATGAATCTCCCCTATGATGATTCTTCTTCATTAGATTGTAGCATCATTGTTCCAAAGCATAGATCCTTGTTTCAAAAATAAATTCCTCCTTAGCTGAGAGGGAGCGTTGAAAATTGGCAGCTAAGGGATGAATTTCCTTGAATAAAATCTCATTTCTGACTATTTTAAAGTGACTTTCCAAAAATAGCAAGTCATGTTTATCATTTCAAGCGTGAATTTGAAAAAATAGTAAATCACCTTGCTTCAACTGGTAATAGAGTACAGATGATGGAAAATCACTTAACTTATCCTTAATCAATCTTAATTGCTCAATTTTTAGTTAATCATCAATATTATCATTGATATTATTATTATTATTATCATCCTTATGATACTATAATATTATTATTAAAAGGGAAATACATGTCATCTTTCCTACTTAGCACTCAATCATGCCACTTCACACCTCTCTCTCTCCTTGATGGCACTCGTACCCCTCTCTCTCACTTAATGATGTGGTACCCTCTCTCTCTTAATGGATTTGTTGCACTCTTACACTCTCTTACGCGCATTAAAGATTCGTCATAAAAAGATTTGTCTTACGCACTCTTCAATGCATATGTTACACCCTCTCCTTCAAGGCATGTGTATTCCTCTTTACGACATGAGTTACAAAGGAAAACATATCTCCTTAATGGCACGAGTTACAAAGGTATGCGTACTTCCCTAAATGGCATATGTAACTTATCCTCAAGGCATGCGAGTTACTCCTCCTTCATGGCTCAAACTCCTTGTTCCTCCTATATATGTGCCTCTCATCTTGACTACTTGTGCATTGTGAAAGAATACTTCGAACTTGTGAAAGAGAGAGTTGGAGAGACTAGAGAAGGATTGAGAGAGAGAGAGAAAGACTTGGAGAGTAAGAGAAGAACTTGGTGAGCCAAAGTGAACTACAACTAGTTCAAATTTGGGTGAACTTTGTTATTCTCTTGATATCTCATTGTATTATGTTTCTCTGCTGAACAATTGATTTGTAATAGAAGAATAATCTAGTTGGATTTTCCCCTTGTGGGTTTTGCCCTGGTCATTGAACCTAAATTCTTTGTGTCTCACTGTGTTCTTGGCTGTCTTCTATTTTGCATATGGTTTATATGGTGTATGTTTTATCTATAATTTCTTAACTGATATTGTAGCTGGAAGAAGTTTCATTTTAAGTAATTGTTTCAGCATAGAACATCAATTTTCAACAACTTGGCTTTTCTCATATAAAACGAACTAAGAATTTGAGAGAATTTTTACAGTTTTGAGTAAGAATAGAAGATAAAGATATTGGAGAAATCTTCAAGGAATTTAGAGATTAAACTTTGTGCTAAGTGTGAATGTAGCTTCATAAGTATGTTGAAGATGGATACTCCAGTTGAGGAGGATTCCAAGCCTTCAAGCATGAGGCACCTGTAAGTTCTTAATATCTTACCAAAAGATTAGTTAAGATCTAAGTTACTTGACACAGTGACACAGGATACGTAGGACACGAAAACACAAGTGGTTAAGATGTGACATGACGACCCCCCTGAACATGACACAGAGGACATATATATATATATTAAAAAAATTAATAAATACATCATATTATAAAAATTCTTATGAAGATACAAATTCAATCTTACAATATGCATATATATTACAATCATGATTCATCGATGATACAAGTTTACATCTAGTACTTACTACGATAAATTGATGACAAATCGACAAACACAAGAAATTAACCATGAACAATTGTTTTCTCATTAAGTCATCAAAATCAAAATGTATTACATAGATATTGAGTCCGAGGACTCCTGACTAACTGAGTCAAAGTCAAATATACTATATGTGGGAATGCCAATGGAAAATAGCAAATACAAAATAGGGTAGATTGCTATAAATAATTTTGTACGCTCTGTTCTTGGATCTTAAGAAACTCGAGACATAATATGTCTTATGAAAATATTAAATGTTTTATTAAAAACATGAATGGATGATTACATGGTTGTGGCGGTGCTCCTTAAATAGGAGTTCACTAGCCATGAACCCCATAAGACACATCCCTTGGGACCAGTGTCCATTCCTTACTAAGAATTTAATTCTTAATTAAATTTATTTAATGGTTTAATTAATTAGACATATATATTTATTATTATTTTAGTTATGTAATTTTTAATTCATAACATTGTCCCTCCCTTAAAAATTCTTAGGTAAGGTGGGGTGTTGCTGAAGAAAACGTTTTGATTCCCAAGATGAATCTTCCTTTGGTAATTTCTTCCATTTGATGAGGTACTCTTTTATTGTCTTGGACCGTAGTACCTTCTCTCAAGTAGTGAGTATACCTTCTGGTTCTAGAATGATTCTTACTTCATCGGTCTCCGGTATTTCTGTTTGAGCTACTTGGTTTTTCCCTAGTACTCTCTTCAGATTTGATAAGTGAAAGGTATTATGGATTCGATAGTTGTCGGGTAACTTTAGTCTATAAGCCACACTACTTATTTTTTGATTATTTGATATGGACCATAATATTTAGGTGATAGTTTATTCTTTCCTTGTTTTAATGACAACTGCTTATAAGGTTGAAGACTAACAAAAACCCAATCTCCTTCTTCAAACTCCCTTTCAGTGTGATGTCTATCGGCCTGTTGTTTCATTCTATTACATGCCATCATTAGATTCTCTTTTAATAAGTTAATGATCCTTTGGTTCTCTTCTAAGTGGTTTTTGACTGTTGGAACCTTAGAATCAAGTAGTGCAAAATCCTTCCATTTGGGTGGTTCATAACCATAGAGAGCTTGGAAAGGTGTCATTTTAGCCGACGTATGGTAGGTGGTGTTATACCACCACTCTGCTAGGTGTAGCCACTGAGTCCACTTATTTTGTTTATCAGCGATGAAGCAACGAAGATATGTTTCCAAGCATTTATTCACGACCTCAGTTTGACCATCTGTCTGGGGATGATAAGCTGAACTCATGTTGAGGGATATTCCTGCTTGGTGGCAGAATTCCTTCCAAAAATTACCCTTGAACCTTGCATCTCTATCACTTACTATGACTTTGGGGAACCCATGCAGTTTGTAGATGTTTTTACAAAACATATCCGCAATTTGCTTAGTTGTGTCCTTTTTTTTTTATGGCCATAAAATGGGCATACATAGTGAGTTTGTCGACTACAACAAATATCTTGTCCTTACCGTCAGATGCAGGTAGTCCTTCTATGAAGTCCATTGAAATCTCTTCCCTTTTCTGATTGGGAATGTGTAGTGGGTGTAACAAACTTGGGTTTGGAATATTTTCACTCTTATTCCTTTGACAAATATCACATTCTGCCATATATTTCTGAATTTCCTTGCTCATGCCCTTCCAATAGAATGACTGTCAGATGTTGTAGTAAGTCTTGTAGAATCCAAAATGTTCGGCCATGGGCAAATTGTGAGATTCTTTTAAAATCTTCATCTTAAATTTGGATGCTGGTGTTAAGTAAATTCTACCTTTGTGCCATATTATGTCATTTTTCCACTCAAAATTGGTATATTGATTGATGTTTTTAATCATAAGGTCACAATTCTCATCCTTGGCATATTCAACTTGTATTTCGTCCAACCATTCTGGAACAATTATCATGGCTGCACATGTTGTGTTTTCGTCATCCTTACGTCAGAGTGCATCAACTACGACATTATCCTTCCCCTTCTTGTGCAATATTTCTAGGTCAAACGCTAACAGCTTCTCCATCCACTTTTGTTGTTCGGTTGATAATGTCTTTTGCTGAAGTAAGAATTGAATACTGTTGTGGTTAGTTCAAATTGAAAATTTACTCCCAAGCAAGTATTGGCACTACTTTGTTAAAGCATGTATGATGGCGAGCATCTCCTTTGGTATGTTGATTTCAAACCTTCTCGTTTATTAAGTTTCCTTCTTTCAAATGCTATCGGGTGGTTATCCTGCATCAATACGGCTCCAATTCCAAATCCTGAAGCATCACATTCGACTACAAACGGTTTGGAGAAGTCAGGAGTTGCTAGCACTGGTGTGGTTGACATTACTCCCTTTAAATTCTCGAAACACTTGTCTGCGTGGTAATTCCACTAAAAAGCATTCTTCTTTAACAGATTGGTTAGGGGTGTTTTTAGGTGTGCATGGTTTTTTATAAATCTTTTATAATACCCGGTTAGCCCTAGAAATCATCTTAGCTTTGATATGTTCTTGGGTTTGGGCCATTCTGTGATTACATTGATTTTGTTGGGGTCCACTTGGACTCCTTCCTTGGATATAACATGTCCTAGGTATTCAAATTCCTTTTGCCCAAAGGTACACTTTGATAACTTGGCGTAGAATTGTTTCTTCTCCAATACATGTAATACTTCTTCTAAATGCTTGAGATGTTCTTTTCATGTCTTATTGTAAACAAGAATATCATCAAAGAGAACTAATACAAACTTCCACAAATATGGGTGAAAAAGTTCATTCATAGTTGCTTGGAAGGTGGTTGGTGCATTTGTGAATCCAGATGGCATAACTTTTAACTCATAATGCCCTTCTTGAGTTTTGAATGCTGTATTTTTTACGTCTTCTAGTCTTACCCGTATTTGGTAGTACACTGATCTTAGATCTAGCTTTGAGAAGTATTTTGCACCGTGTAGTTCATCTAGCATTTCATCAATGAACGAAATCAGAAACTTATGTTTGATAGTGATTTTGTTTAACCCTCTGTAATCTATACACAAATGGGAAGACCCATCCTTCTCCCTGACCAATGCTACGGGTGTAGTGTATGGACTTCTACTTTTCGTAATGATTCCATGCTTCAACAGGTCTTGTATTAATCGTTCTATTTCTATCTTGTGGCGATGGGGATAACGATATGGTTTAACGTTTACTGGTGTTGAGTTTAGTTTGACTTCGATAATGTGTTCAATTTTCCTTTCAGGGGGTAATTTCATGGGTAGATCTTGAAAAACCTTCTCGTATTTCTAGATCAAGGATGAGATTTCTGACCGCTGGTGAGTCCCTTCTATCGATGACATCTCCAATTGCTGACATTGTGCGACAAACGCTTGGGCTCCTTTGTGGATGAGTTTTTTCATCTGTTGAGCAGAGATGACCTGAGTGCTTGGAGCTTGGAACCCAAACAACTTATACTTCCTCCCATCCCATTTGAATTTAATGAACCGCTTCTGGTGATTAGCTGAATACATGCCTAGTGTTTGTAACCATTGTATCCCTAAAATGATGTCTACTCCTCCTAGGGAGACTGTATAAAAATTGGACTCCATTTCGTATTCTCTTAGTTGTAGTTTAACTTTATGGCATTTGCCTAGTTCATCTATCCGTTTTCCATCTGCTACCATAACTTTTAAAACAACTATAGGGTAAGCAAAAATGTTTAGTCGTTTTGCAACATTGACATCTACGAAGTTGTGCATACTCCCTGAGTCTATTAGAACGATAACGTTTTGCTTCTTGATGTGAACTTTAAGTTTTAATGTCTGTGGCTGAGCTATTCCTGTGATAGCTGCCAGAGAAATTTGTGGCATATCCTCTTCTAATTCTGGATTAGGGTTTCCATTTTCTTCATTATTCCCTTTGTCCAAACTATCTTCTGAAAATTCTTCTTCTTGTTTTGCTTCATAGTTGAAAAGTTTTTGTGTTGCGCATTTGTGTCTTGCGTAATACTTGTCTCCGCATTTCCAACATTTCCCGTCTTTTTTCCTTTCAACACTAGACTGTTGTTTCCCTTCATTGCGCATTGGTGGGGGAACATAATTGCTAGTGTTTTCTGATAATGGCTTACCTGACTTCCCCTTGGAGTGGTTGTTTGTTTTCTCATTGTTGGCATATGTTGTCTTATGGAGTTTATATTTCCGTTTGATAATTATTGTTGCGTGTCTGGCCTCTTCAATGTTTTTGGGTTTATGTAACTTTAATTTTTCTCGAATATAGTCTTCAAGTCCACAACGATACATTTTTAATAATTCTTCATCTGTAAATCCTCTTTGCCTTATTGCTAACACTTCCCATTCGTTAGTGTATTCACTCACCGTTCCCTTCTATTTGAGGTGAACGAATCTCTCGTATACATCATTCTCTTTCTCGTCATGAAATCTTTTCAGGAAGGCATTTTAAAGGTTTTGCTAATGTAACGAGCAACCTGTACATTTGGATGACCACCGCAGAAACCAGTCATACGCTTCTACTTCTAGGTAGTTGGATGCAGTCATGACCTTTTCTTGCTCGTCGAGTGGTGGGTTTGCTAAAAATTGGCGTCCATCTTATTTACCCATACTACAACCAATTTTTTAAAAACCAGAACCTGTGACTGGACCGATCGACCTAATGCACTGGGTTTCGAACCGGAATCGATCGAACTGGGACTGGTCAGGTCTAAACGAACCGGTTTAAAAAAATACATTAAATAATTAATTTTTAATGAAAAAACTATTTTTAAGATTTAAAACCATGATTCCAAGCCAATAGAAACAAAATATGCAAGGTTTGCTCATCTATATACCATGTAAAGGTGAATATATCAAAATGGCATCGAGTGCAATACATATCTGCAACAAAATACATAATCAATGAGGCTCTAAATGGCCTCTAGAGTCCAAAAACAATGCTCTAAGTTATGGGGTCACTAAACTACTACAAGTCTACATATCAGTGATCAACAACATGATCACTCCTCATCATGATCAAACTCATCACCACTACTAGACAAGAGATCATCAACATGAGCTACATAAATAATATGCCTTCGAGTTTGAGGACTCCTAAAACTCCTCTACAACTTTAGTAGTAGTAGCAAAAATAGACATCAAAACTACAAATCACTGATCAACATGGTCACTGATGAACTCATTATTGATTCAACACTACTAGAAATACATAAACATCATCAACAAGAGATACATGAACATCATCTAGCTCAAAATCTTCAGGCTTGGATTGCTCAACCTTATAACATGATAGAAATTGAAAAGGTTTAACATGCCTAACCAATGATTTTGGTTTGAGTGAAGGGTTCATCTCCTCAACCTTATAGTGTGGTAGAAAAAGATTAGAATGCCTAACCAGTTATTTTCCTTTGAGTGAAGGGTGCATTTTTGTTAAGGCCATGGTAGAGGAGTTTAACAATCAGTACCACGAACATCAACAAAGTTCAACAATCAAAGCCACTATGATCAAGGCTCTTAAAGGGCTTCATGCTCTTGATCAAATTCCAATCTCATACCCTCATGCATGATAGAATCAAATGGAAACATTGCAAAGCCCCAAACCATGAAATCCTGAAAACCATTAGGTTTGCTGAATTTTGAGTGAAATCTAAAATTCTAGTTTCTCCATATGAAGTCCAATGAGGTCGAAACCACTCTCAAACATCCTGAGTCATTTCATGGTAATGTTAAAAACAATGTTCCACAGGGATGCACCCTCCAGGGTCGGGTGCACGCACCCCTTGCACCCCACGCACCTGGGATGGGGGGACATCTTGGGGTGCGTTTCCCCACGCACCCCTTTTGGGGAGTCTTGGGGAGACGCAGGGGGGTGCGTTTCCCCATTGAGGGGGACATGACTCCCCAAAAGGGGTGCTTCTGGGTCCCCCCTAAAAAGGGGTTGTTAGGAGTATTTTTTTTGAATGATGTAGAGTTATAATAAAACACCAGACAAATTCTGAAATGTAATATGTTTATATATAAATTGATAAAAATTGAATGATGTTTACAAGGCTGAGGCGGTGCTCCTTAAATAGGAGTTGACTGGCCATGCCTGATCAGAGAGACATGTCCCTTGGGGACTGATGTCTCTTCATTTAACTAATTATTTGCTAATTAATTGATTATAATTAATAATTTATTTATTTAAATAACACTTTTAATATTTTTTTTAATTGTTATGATTTTAAGTTCATAACAGGGGTGCTTCTGGGCATCCCCTTTTGAGGGGGATGCCTCCCCCTTCGAATTTGTCTAATAACACTTAATGTAGAGGACCAATCATTGAGATTGACTCCTTGATGTTGATTTTATTTTCAGTCCTCATTGTCCATTTTTACTTTTCAGTTTTAACTTTGTGTGACACTAGATATTGATGACCTCAGACCAATTATTAACTCCTCACTCTTAACTATTTTTGAGTTTGAGATTTTGGGTTATATCAATTTTGAGATTTTGGATTATATCAATTTATTTTTAAATCAATGTAGATTATAGAATGATGAATGACATTGATCAATGTATTTGAATAGTTCATTATTGAATCTCCTGGTATGGATGAATGATGAGTATGTCATATGAATGATGTATGTATCAAAATGAATGGTGAGGAGGGATCAATGCATGTCATTATTTAATTCAATTATGAATTTAAATTTTATGTGTGGATCAATGTATTTACTATTACTATTAGTCTATTTATGCTTTCATTATTGAATATGAACTTGAATTATATATATATATATATATATATATATATATATATATATATATACCCCGACGTCCCCCCACACCCCCGAAATTTCCCTAAAATTTGAGGGTACTCCCACACGTCCCCACTGTGCGTCTCCCCGCACCCGCGTCTTGGTGGAACATTGGTTAAAAAATTAAGTAAAATGATGAAAATGAAAATTAAAGGAAATGTCACTTTTACTTTAAGAATTTAACATTACCATTAATTGGCAACATTGTTAGGGTTGAGATGCGCCAGGAAAATGAGAGGGTAGGCATGTTTTTCTTGGAGGGACTATTTTTGGAGGAAAACAACCCCAAATTTCCCTCAAAACAGCTTCAAAACTCACAAAATGCATTTTGTGGGGGTTATATTTGCCTTGGCAATAAACCGGTCGGTTTAGGACAAAACCGTTTGGTTTTGTCCTAAACCGGCTAATTAGGACCGATTAGGGAAAAAAAGGTGAAATGAGGAGGTAAACCGGGTTTTTAAGCCGGTTTGACCCGGTGGGCTTGCTAACTGGCTGGTTTGATTGGTTACCGGTTCAGACTGGCCGATTTTTAAAACACTGACTACAACACCTTTATGGTCCTTACCATCATACTTAGGTAATTCGTTTCTAATTTTAAGATGGTTTCTTCTGGAAGACTTAGTATAACGCTGGCTTCCTTCGAAGTGTAGTTCTGGTATCTTTTGTTGCTCGTGTCTTAAAAACTCAGAGTTTGGAGAATTTTCGTTTTCGGGGTACGGGGACTTTCTGTTGCTAAAGGTTGATTAGTTCCTTTATTAGACTGTCTCATCATGTCTTTTATGTCTCGGATATTTTGTGCCATGTCGTTTTGAGTCTTCCCAAAATCGTCTTACTTCTTTTCGACATCATCAAGGCATTTCCGCAGGCTGTCGAGTTGTTCTTGATTTTTTTTTTGAATTATCATCATGACCCATTTTGTTCTTTTTCTTCCTAGTGGACCCAATTTTTAATAATAATAATTTTTTTAAATTTTTTTAATTAAATTTGTTTTTTTTAAATAATTTTTTTTTTTAACTATATATATATATGTTTGTTTAATTAATTAATTATAAATTATATAAAATATGTATTTAATTTAAATGTTTAACTTATATCCCGGTATAGTCGTTTGGTGTTTGACTTGACCAGTCCGAAGTTGACCCGAATAGTTGTTCACAAACCTCACGTCGTATCAGATGTCGCAGTCAAGTCTGTTGACTGTTATGGTGGTATGCGTAAGTTTGAGCAAGGTTCTCCACAATTGCACGATAGGAGACGAGCCAGGGATGGACGCAGATGGAAGGTGGAGGCTGGTCGAGTGACAAATAAAGGAGAATGGAGAAAGGGATGAGTATGAGGGTGCACAAGAGCGGAACTATGATGCGTTGAATGTGTGTAGGGATTCGACTGTGATTCATAGAATGTGTGCAGGCGGGACACAGTAGGGATAGTGCGTATAGATGACGAGGTTTGGGGCGAATGACGATGGCTCGATGAATGTGGAAGGCCCGCAGGGCTAGCGACCCACAGGGGGTGTAGTGCTGGCCAGAAATGGGTGGCTCCGTTACCATTGTTGTAAATAATTTTGTACGTTCTGTTCTTGGATTTTAAGAAACTCGACACCTATGAAACCATATTCGTCCCCCAGGTCCTACTTGTCCTGAATCCGGTGAATTAGACATGATTTGGGCGGATTCATGACTGAAAATTGGGACACGTCGTGTCCGATTGGGACACTTCGAATCTGGAAGGTGTCCTGATTAGGACACTTTGAATCTGGAACGTGTCATGATCAGGACACTTCGAATCTGGAACGTGTCCGGATTTTCGAACACAAATCCAGAAATCAAGAACCCGCACGCCATTATAAAGGCATATTTCCCCATTCTATTTGCATATTCACTTGTTTAGTTTGTTGTGGGTGTTAGGGAGCAAGGAGCAAAAGGTGTGGGAGCATTTTCAAGGAGATTCAAGCAACAGGTAAGTGCTAGAGCCTGTCAGATTTGATGATGGTGATACTATAGAGGGGTTGTCCTCCACACCAGCAGGTGCAGAGATGAATTTGGATACAGAGGAGGAGGATGCAGCAGATGAAAGCAGTGGTGACCATGATGATGAGGACAATGACGCTGATTTTGATGATGAGTTTGAGGATTGATGACTCATGAGTCATGAGCTACCTACTGCCTTGTGGCTTGTATAGTTGTAGTTGTAGTTGTTTTGTATTTGCTATTTCTATTTGCCATTGGCATTGCACTACCTATGTAAACAATAACACATTTTGATTTTGATGACTTAATGAGAAAACTACAATATCTCTATCTTACTATCTTGTCTTTCTCTTATTGGATCATTGATGAATTGAATATGTATTATAAATTTATAATTTATTATTTATCATTTATTTCACAATTGTATTTGTAATTTTGTATGCATAATGTTACTTTGTAAAATTTACATCTAGATGAAGATCTATGTTTGAATCAATGAATTTGTATCATGAATGAGAATTTGTGTAAGAATTATCTAATTTTTATATATATATATATATATATATATAACGTATCTGAACGTGTCCTATTCTGGAGGGTCAACCTGTCCGTATCCGACACTCGAATCCCCGTATCCGTCGAATCCCAAATCCCCGTGTCAGGGGACTTAGCTCGACACATAATATGACTTATGCAAATATTAAATGTTTTATTAAAAATATGAATGGATGATTACATGGTTGTGGCGGTGCTCCTTAAATAGGATTTGACTAGCCACGAACCCCACAAGACACGTCCCTTGGGACTAGTGTCCATTCCTTACTAACAATTTAATTCTTAATTAAATTTATTTAATGATTTAATTAATTAGACATATATATTTATTGTTAGTTTAGTTATGTAATTTTTAATTCATAACATAGATACTATAACTCGAAACCGTAATCAAGATAGAAGAATCACATAGGTAGTTGCCAATAGGTTTTAGCCTATAGCCTATTGCTCATCATCAAAATTAACATCAGTTCCACCACTTCTCTCTTCTGCATCCTCCTCTTTTGTGTTCAATAAATCGTTGCATCTGCTAGTGTGGAGGATGACCTCTCAAGAGTATCATCATCATCAAAAGTGATAGGATATAGCATTGGTTCATTAAGATCCAAGTTTGCCAATGCCAACTCAACACTGTTGTCCAAACCCATATCATCAGGGAACACATCCCACATCTTTTACTTTCCTTTTAACCACTCATCTCTCTGCTTGTAAATAAGATGAAGGTTTGTGTGCACACACACCATTGTCTTTGGCCTAGATTGCTCAAGCCTGCTCTTCTTCAAACCATATAGATTTCAAAATGTGCTCCAATTCCTTTCGCAACAAGAGGATGAAGTAACTTGAGAGAGCAGCCTCATGGTTAACTGTTGTAGAGGAGGGCATGTTGCCTCAAGGGTTGCCCACCAAGCATAGGGCTTCTTAGCCCCCTTGTTTCTATTCACATCATAACTTGCAAATTGCCTAGTGCTAGTCAAAAACTCTGCAAAGGCATGCTCCACCTCATCAAGGGATGATCTATCCTGAAATATTCGTCTCAATGCATCCTTCCTCCCCTGTGAAATCTCACCATACATGTGAGGAGGGAATTTGCGTGAAGGTCCACCATTCAACCACTCATGGCTGTAGTATTTTGGATTCAATGAGTGAGCGAAACAATGCAAAGGTGTGCAATTCTTGTCTCACTCGCTGACATGAATATCCTGTATGGTGGTGAAAGGGCCTTCGCCGATGTCTCATACTCTAGGCACTCATTCTGAACAATAATGGTCCTCACAGACTCAATCATGGAATCCCATCCTTCGTAAACCACTCCTAGAATGGGTTAGTTTGTATCATTAAATCATAACAAAGCAATGATAGGGTCCATGATCTTATTAATAAGATCTACCTTCTCCCACCAAACATCATCTAATGTTGTTTCCTTGACTCGTTTTGAGGTCACTTGATCTGTCTTTTTCCAAAAAGAGCAAAACTCTGAAATGACCATGGCTCCAAGAGAAGTATTGAACTCCCTCATCCTCTTCAACATGATGAATAAAGAGGCAAACCGTGTATCTACAATCTTCAACAATGATGGATGTGTGTACTCATTGTAGATTGTGATGGCATTGGTATGATTTTGTACAAAGTTGCGGATATGTCTTGCATCCTCAATAAGATTTCCAATCCAAACCACATTAGAAGCAATAGATATTAGTGCTAAATTCAAGGAATGGACAATGCAAGGTGTCCAAAATATTTGTGGATATTTAGCTTCCACAATCATGGCAACATCTTTGCAAATAGGTGCATTGTCTATAATGATTTGAACATAAGAATCAACACCTACATCTGCAATAACTTTAAAGAACAACTCACCCATATACTGTGCATCCTCGTATTTTCCAAGAGTATCCACTACTTTCAAGAAAACCGGTCCATTCAAGGAGGACACCATGAAGTTGATGAGTAGATGGCATGCTGCATTTATCCATCCATCAGAAACAATACTAACCCCAGATGTTGATCACGTTGATTTAATAGGCTTAAGCATTTTATCCACATCATTCTTTTCCTTAGGCAACAATGTGGTTCTAAGCCTTTGTGAACTAGGAGGCACATACTCCGATGGAGCCCCATGAGTTAGAGCTCGACACTTGTCAATAAATAAAGGTGATTGTGCAACATTAAATGATATGAAGTTGACATAGAAAAAAAGGCAATGTTAATATCAATCTCTTCTCACCTCTCTTGTTGAAATATCTTGTCCATTGGACCAAGTGCCCTCAGTTTTGCTCCTTGACTTGCACCCCCACTGGAACTCTCAAATGGATAATTGTTTTTCCTCAAGAATGGAAGGGGATCCTCATTCTTGTTTCTCTTAGATGTTGCAGCGACCAATTACCACACCAACACTGGCCTCTCTTTTTAATTCTTTCCTCTTAGATGGAGTCACCCCTGCACATGCTCCAATTCCACAAGATGATGTGCCCAACCAATGCCCTTTTACACTGCAATAAGTGCTATGAAATTGTGATGCAAAAGTTGCATGTCCAAAGAACATCGCCTCCTCCCTTTAACTTGTTGCTTGACCCTTGATGTCTTGTAACATACTTCCACAACGAATATTTCAATTCTTGAGCCCGTTGTCTTGCTAAATTGATGTTTCTCTCAACATTTGAAGTTGTTGTTGCAACCCCACTTAAAATAGATGGAAGATTGGCATGCCTTAATGAAATTGAAAGAGGGGGGGAATTACCAATGGGGACATTTCTCCCCTTCTTTTGCCCCTTCCTTGCTGCCCTTGATTGAGCCATTACTACTATAAAAATAAGGAAAAATGCATTGTTGTAAGGTTGTGCATGTAAAACAAATGGACAGGTAGAATGTTGTAACAAAACTAGAGAAAAATGGAAGGGAAATCCACTTACTTGTGCCTTGAATCACCAACAAAAGACACCTATCTCCTTTGTTGGTCACTGACAATCCTACAACACCGAAACACCAAAGAAAAATGCTCAAATGCGGCCCAAATATGGCTTTTACGTAGCTTGCAGGTCGCTTATTTTTTGGACAAGTGTCTAAAAATCGAGACACGATTTGGGCACATGCCCGATACAAGTTTGACTCGCGTACCTCATCTTGGACAAGAGTTAAACTCATGTCAGTGACGTGTCATGCTGAATCATATCATACACAATAGATTTGTGACACGTGTGGGGGGAGGGATGTGTCTTGTGACTTAGCTTAAGATAGGTGAAGCTTCCATCTGGAAATTGAATGAACATGACAATCAACCAAGAAGCACATGTGAATTTCATTTCCAAAATACAAAACTATCAAGAAGATTCACAAACAACCGAGATTGTTTGTCTTATCCTATGGGCAACAATGCCCCTATCAAAGCCTATAATAACAAATTCAAAGCAATGCAATAGAATTAATACAAAGTTACCTAATGGTAGATCCACGCAACCACACAAATCAAAGCACCATGTAGCCTCCAAAGCCTTTTTTATTAAAAATGATAGAGCAGTACAATAGCAGCAAAGCTTCCCCAATTTCTCCTACACTCCAAGACTAGCTTACACTAGAGGAGGAAGCTTCAACTTATAGAAAAAGAGGGAGAAGATCCCAAGAGAGAATTCATAGATCCTAAGAAGATTGATGATCCCAAGGCAAGTGTGAGTTCCCAAGTGGCCATGCGTATCTTCTCAAGGGCAATGTGTAGATCCCAAGTGCAGGAATGCATAGAGAGAGTCGCAGTGGCTTTGCCACATGCCCCACTCAACTCACATTCAACTCAGCCTTATCCCATGCAACTCGTGAGTCAACTTGTGAAGTGGATTTGACCTTCAACTTAAACTCCATCTAGCCCTCCAAACTAGCAACGAACTCGTCCTCAATTCGTGGGACTTGACTCTAACCCCATCCCATCACTTGACTCATGTCTTAATTGCCTCTTGTGTGCTTACTCACTCCTTTTAAGTGAATGAGAGCCTTAGTTGACTAGAAACACGTTTATGACATGTTCCTAGTTATTAATTATCTTGATTTTTTGTCTTTTTCATCTCTTTTTGACTTAGGTTGATGTGGCACTCTCTAACTCAAGCATTGGAGCTCCAAAGTGATGTGCAAGCCACTCCTTGTCATTAGAAGAATGACCATTATCATCTAGGCTCTGGAACAAGTGATTCCCATCAAACAGTGTCAAGCCCAGCTAGGGGTTTTTCTGGGTCCATTGGGCACATCATCAATATCTCGAACAACAAGCTTCATGGGTTAATCATTTTAGCATCAAGGGCTTCCTCAGAGTGTCAAGCATCGTGTTGGGTCATCAAGTAGTCCAACAATATGTTATGGATAGGCAACATTGGATCAATAAGGTCATTCTCTTTGCCATGGGTAAAACAATGTTTGCTATGATGCTAATAAAGTGGGACAATCATCTCAAGAGGCCTTTGCTATTGTGATGAAAACCACTTGACAAAACACTCTCAAGATCGAGTGGAAATCAATAATGATTTGGTTGAATAGCCATGGATGCATCATAGTGAACTTTACTTAATGTTGGAGGCACAATAATACTTCACAGGAAGATCACCTTTAAACTCCCATAAAAGTGTTACCTCCTTATGTTAGGGATGGTTAAATGGATAACCCTATCACGTGTTTCCAACCCCCAAGGGGAAGTGATAGGTACCATGTTAGCCCTTCAACCCATAGGTGTGTGTGAAGATGGTGGCAATAGAGTGGGAATGACTTTAGGGTAGGGTGCCATAGCTGAGTGACCAACTAATGATGGTCCAACATCCTTAGTGTATATATGCAATGAGGGAGCAATCTTGGAGGCATGAGTTACCACTTTCTCTGACTTGCTTTTTCCACGCCTTTAGTGTGCCTTTTACTTCTTTATGATAATGCTTTGATTTGGGTGCATAGCTCATAAACCCAAGCTTACTTTTTGAGTTTCAACATTTAATACCCCTTTGTGATGAGGCGATTTATCACTCATCAAGGTTGGGACAATACAAGGGTTCCTTTTAGAGATGGAGCATCATGTACTCAAGGACCCGAGTGACGACTAATGAGGGGGGTAGAGCTCATGTTAGGCTTTTGCCCATGCATTATTCAAATGTTTGAGCCATCTTTGCATTTCATCCTTCTCTTTCATTGTGGCATTCTTATGCTTTTAACTTTCTTTTAGTTGCATCAACCTCCAAGGCAAATTTTTTTCGGCCCACACCCAAGGATGAGGATGAGAGGGTATGAATCCCCATGACTAATGACAACCAACTCAAAGAACATAGATGGACTAATGGGAAAGATGGAAAGTGGTAAGTATGGCATAACATGGACAAGCTACTTCAATCAAAGCCTCCCTAGCAGTGTCCTTCCTAATATTCCAAGGCCTCAAAGGAGATCTCATTGGACTAGAGTCTATCTCCTAGATGAAGTGAGGGAACAAGAATATAGTCAAGATCATTAATTCATCCAAGTCTCCCCTTAATCCATATTAGTATGCCAAAAACATTAAGTGAAAGCACATGATTACAAAATGGTTAAAATATTTGTTGATGGATCACTGTTGGAAAATCAATAGTGGCAACTATTAATCTTATTTTCCTTAACTTTAATATTTGCTTGTGAACTTATTCACTTTCTTGTAATCTTTTAGTTAGATCTTTCATCAAACAAATATCAAGAACATAAACTGCAATAATAGAAGACAAATATTAGGCTTTCAACTAAGGCAAAACCCCTCCAAGGGGAAAACTTGGAAACTCTTCTCTTCTTAAAATCTGCTTCAAATGAGATACAAAGACCTAAACCCTAGACCAAGTCCTTCTATTAGTACCAAGTCAGACCTTCCTTGATTCTGTACCAAACTGCTACACATTGCAACTTCACCCTGCCAACTACAATACTGCTACTCGACCTGCAACTTCAACCCTACAATTTCGGTCTTGCAGCTTCCAAGGAAACCCTAGATCAACCTCCTCTTGAGACCTTCCTAGAGCAAAATAGCTCCTCTTAAGGTCAACAAGGTCTAGATCAAGTATCTTTCCTTCCAGCTACAAGATGCTGCACTTCGTCTTCTTGACTCGAACTTGCAACTTTGGCCTCCTCCTGTTGCTCAAAAACCCCATAATTTCGCACATGTGAGAGAGATAGAGCCCAGAAACAATAGATTTTATCCTTCCAGCTTCTCCTTGACTTTCGCTCTTCTTCTTCTTGCTCCCCAGCGACAGATCGAACCTTTTGGTTATAGATCGGACTTGTGAGTGAGTGTGTTCCAAATTAGGTTGAATTGCCTCTTTATATAGCCTTTTCAAGTGGTCGAATTCCCTCTTTTTGAAGCCGACTTGATGATCCCATGGCCGACTTGTACTCTTGGAGATTCCAAGACTTTTTAAACTCACAAATAATTCTTTTTACAAGTACAAATTTTCTGGAAGGGTCTTATAAACACGATCTTGACTCCATTGACTCATGACAATAAATCTTAAGACCTAACAAACCTTAGAAGCACGAAGAACATGCTTTTACCTAGAAGACCATCAATAATGAGTATGAAACCCATGTTTTAATAATAATAACATTTTCTTGTTTGTTACATAGGATGCATATTGAAATGAGTACATCAATTATGAAGACGGAAACTAGTTACATTTCTCAACAATTACCCACCTTCCTTCAAGAAGGAATGTCAAATGTGAGAGAGAAATCTGATTGGAGTGAGAAGTGGAGGACCCTGGCATCATGACATGTGCTAACCAATAAGGTTGTTGGTTAACTGTCCAAGGACATGAAAAACTTTCTTCTGCGGGATACCACTTTTTGATGGGTGACAGGTCTAATCAATAGAAAAATTATTTGTGATGGTAAAGTGAATAATAAATACTTTAATGAGTGTTGCAGAACTCACCAAGCAATTGGGGAGTCTATCCCCAAATAGGTTCTTGCCAGCAAAATATTGGTCCCTTTTGAGAAACTCGCAAACTAGTGAATTTTTAGAAAAAACTATAGTTTGCTAATTTTTTTCAAAAAACAATTAATAGGGGTGTTGAGTTGCCATTCAATCGGTGAGTCCATATCTAAATCAATTATTGCTGCTAAGAAATAAACCATTTGCTACAAATATAAATAATATAAAATAGTATAATTAATAATGAATAATTAGTGTTAACAAAAAGACATGTCTCAAAGGACATAACTCTCTATGAAAGGGCACTCTTGCTTATAGGTATATACGGTTTCTCATTTATAATGTGCACAATATCAATTCCCACACAATTATTCAATATATATTTATTATCCTAAATGGATACTTTTATATTCCAGTATTCTGGATTATTTAACTTGTAAGCCAGGTTTGGCTATCACATTTGGCACTGACCTTTGGTCATTGACCCTTAATCAAATTTTTATTATCGATTGCAAATTTATTGTAGGTTTTTAGCCACACGATGATTTTTGGAGCTTCTCCAATTTCAAAGTCTTTTCTAAAAATTAGAAAAAAGGGAAAGAAAAGAAAACTATACATATATATATGAAAAAAATTAAAAAACAAAAATAAAATTAAAAATAAATTTAAAAATTTATTAAAAAATAGAAAAAACAGAGTCGGCACCCTCCGCTCATCGTCGTCGCCCTGACAATATTATCCATGACTAGTGGCCCTAATCGCATTGTACAATCTTGTATGTAGCACCAAAATCGTGCCCCATGCACAAATTGACGTATGATTCTCTGTCGCCGTACAGTGGCTAGGTGTTAGCCCCCCATACAATTTTCCACTAGTTACCAACAATAATATCCGTATAGCCGCACCATTGTTTCTGCCAATAGCCACATTGTTGTATGCTAATAAAGAAAAAACACTCTCGTCTTTTTGATGGTACACAATTATTAAAGGTTAAAATAAAGTTGAATTAAAAAAAAAATTAATATTATTAAATAATTCTTAAAATCCAATTTAAATTATAAAATAAAAAGGAAAAAAAAAGTTAAACGATAGAAAAGGTGATTTTAGAAAAATATACCGATTTCTATAAGGGTGTTTTAAGTCCGTATTATATTATTTTATACAAAGGTTTTTTCTATAAAATATTAAAAAAATACAAAGGGAAAAGGAAGTGAACTGTTAACTATGAGTTCCATATACAAGTCAATATTTTGGATTAAATGTTCTTTTTATGAAACAAAATTTGAATTTTTTTTCGATTCCTAAAAATTGTTAACCATGTTGTTGTGGGAAATTCTTTATTATCGCAGAACGGCGAGATGACAAGATAATATGCAAATACAAACAAAAAAATCTGAATAACAAACTCGTAACACTTCACCATAAAAGAAGTTATCACAACTAAAATACAAAGAGCTCAAGCACATGATTTACAGAAAATCAAGATAGAAGGATGATACAATTTCTCTCTTAAAAGATAACAGTAAAAAATTATATGCGCAAAGTCCGGAAGTCTCAGGGTACGAAGCAAAAATTAGAATAGGAAGAGGAAGGTCCCGAGATGAAACTCGCGAGTCTATTAGAAAAAGAAGAAGAAAATGTGTGGTTAAAAGATCTTATTCAAAGATTATTAAAACAAAACAAAACTTTGAAAGATGAAAATAAAGACACTAATGATAAAGTGGTCAAACCAAAGAATGAAGAACTTTCACGTTTAAAAAATCATAATCAAAATCTACTTACCCAATTAAAAAAACTTAAAAATGATGAGTAATCATTGGAGAACAAATAAGGACTTATCCCAAAAGAAGCATTGAAATATTTAGAAACCCAAGTTAAAGAAAAAAGAACATTGATCGAGATGATATTACAATTCAGAAAGATCCCAATCCAATTAAAGTGAAAACATATTTGAATGTTGTAGTACAAATGATGAAAATGCCAAGTGAAGATTCTTTGATCTACCAAGCAACATTTGTACATGAAGGTAATCATATACTTGAATAAAATCAAGAAATCACCACAAACATGATAAGAGAAAATTAAGTCACATGAACTCCTTGTTGACACCCAAGTCATAAGAGCAAACATTTCAACTAGTCATTCTATCTAGATCACTCTAAACAAAAACAACAAACTTGTGTACCAAAGAATGTTGATAGCAACAAAATTAAATCTTATGATAATAGTTCATCACAAGTATCAAATAATCACAAAGTTCCACAAAAGATTGATTTGTTATGGTTAGGTCATTTCACAGTGAACAATTTTGTAGCACAATTAGAAGTTCATATCGTCTTCTATCTTCGAAGATGATAGTTTCAAGCTAAGTTGCACTGAAACGAATACGAAAACAGATACAGATATGGGGTTTGAAATGAATATGTCATATTTTCAAAAAATCTGGATATGATACGACAAAGAAATGATGCATATATATATATATATATATATATATATATATATACAAAATAAGAATTTTATATTACCATTCATCTTTTAGAATCTAGATTCTATATCTAAAAATACATAATCATCATCAATTCAGCGTAAACATTGTCATGATCGTTAGTGATTATTATCACGTTCAACATATTTTCAAGTTTTTGTTTCTAATTTCAATCATCAACATCGTCACCAAAATTAATAATGCTAAATGCACACTATATAGTACAAATTACAAAATGAACTATGACTTGCAATGTATTATCATATGACATATTATGGTATTCAATGTTCATTGTTCAAAAGTTTAAAACATAGAGTGGTTCAACGACCAACCTTCAGGTGCTCAGTGTGCGCTGATGAGTTGCAGCCTGCAGAGTCTATGCCACATGGTTCGGATTCAACAATTATAATATTTGATTTGAGTTCGATTTTACTTTTTTTTGTTGGATAAGGTTCGTGATTAAGTTCGAAAATATATATATATATATATAACTTAATTTAATAAAATTGCAATTTAGTAATTTTTATAATTAATTTATAACTATACAAAAGAAATATATTTTTTACTAATTTGTATTATTAAATATTACTCGGATATTAATTCATATAAAGTAACCTGTAACATAAAATATAATGCATATAGTTATATATAAAATAATATAATAATATATATTATCAACATATAACTCTTAGGTGCAATTTCATTCATATATATATATAACTTAATTTATAATTATACAAAAGATATATTTTTTATTAATTTATATTATTAAATATTACCGGGATATTAATTCATATAAAGTGTAATTAACCTTTAATAGAAAATATAATTCATATAGTTATATATAAAATTTTATATATATTATCAACATATAGCTCATATATGGTGCAATTTAACTTTCAAATTAATTTGTAATATAAGTATATAGAATAATAAATAATATGAAAATGAAAAATAAATAATTGATATCATGGTTCGTGAGCGATGATGTTGGTCAACAGCGACTCATACATTTATTCAATATATATGTTTAAATTTATTCAATATATATTTATTTATCTTAAATGGATAGACATGATTCTATATGAAGGGGCACACCTACCTAGGTATTTATACATACGTATTTATACAAAATGAATAATAATAATAAATAATATAATTAATAATCAGTAGTAACGAAAGGACATGTCTCACGTCTCATAGGACATATAGAATAGGACATGATTCTATATGAAGGGGCACTCCTACCTAGGCATTTATACGGGGCCATCATTTGTTATTCTCACATCAATTCTCATACATTTATTCAATATATATTTGTTTAAATTTATTCAATATATATTTATTTATCTTAAATGGATGGACATAATTCTATATGAAGGGGCACACCTACCTAGGTATTTATACATACTTATTTATACGGGGCATCATTTGTTATTCTCACATCAATTCTCGTACATTTATTCAATATATATTTATTTATCTTAAATGGATGGACATGATTCTATATGAAGGGGCACTCCTACCTAGGGTATTTATACGGGGTCATCATTTGTTATTCTCACATCAATTCGCATACATTTATTCAATATATATTTATTTATCTTAAATGGATACTTTTATATTCGAAGTCTTCTGGATTATTTAATTGTGAAATTGTGAGCCAGGTTTGACTATCATACCATTTGGGATCAAATTCAGGGACTGTGTGGGAAATATCTATTAGGCTGTTGTCTTTTTCAGGAAATCAGTCAGCAGATCTGCTTTTCTCATTTAAAAGTCAGTTTTGGTGACTCTTTTTTCCCATTTCACTTGCAATCACCGTTCCCATGAAGGAAAACTTCATGCAAAATTTCTAATGTTTTATATCTATATTTTAATTTGTGGAACAAAATCGATTTTCATGCATTTTTTCAATTGTTTGCTAATTTTGCTATTTGTCAAGTCAATAATATTGGATCCTGGCCAAGTAATTGTGGAGTCCAAGTTTTGCAACGTGATTTGAACAGTATATAACAGGGTCTTTTGTGAAAAGTGCGTAAATGTTTATACAAGGCATAGCCTTATTCAATATTTCAAAATTCTGTGCAGTTGTTTTTATGTGCGAATATTTTCAGATCAAGCAACAATTCATTTTCTGTTTAAACAAGTCTAGCTACTATGCTAGACTTTGAAAGCAATAAAACTGTTAATGAAAAATGCTCCAGGATTTTAGAGGGTGGCATGCTAGACTTTGAAGGCAATAAAACTGTTAATGAAAAATGCTCCAGGATTTTAGAGCGAGGGTGTAATCTTTTCCATTGATTTTTAGGTACCATTTCAGCTTGGATTGTCCAAAATGGATCTCCGAAAAATGTTGAAGTCTAGCCTTTCTGGGGTAAGTCAGATGGTAAACTTCACGGTAAAAGCATTACACTGTAACAGAAAATGACTCTTCCATATCTTGATGTTTACAATTGTATAATGTGATGCTTAAATAGCATTTGATTACTGGCCACAGTTTATCTCTCTTTGCTTTTTAATTACTGAAATTGGTGGTGTTAAAGGTGGAGAAGTCTCTTCAAACAATGTATAGAAAGATGCAAAAGAACCTGACCTCAGAGGAGCTGCTTCCTTCATTATGGGATAAATGCAAGGTATGCCATATATTCCACGTTAAATATTAATATGCTTTTTGCTGACAAATCTATGGCAACATTTTTCTCTTGTGATTTTCAAATAACGTCCCTGTTCTTTTCCTGTAAATGTTCTTGTGTTTCTGTTATTTTGAGTTGGAAAGGATTTTTAATTTTCTTTGTTGTCATGGCTTTTTATTCTTTTGACGATGTCTGTTATTATTTTTATTAATGTTATTATATATCATGTTTTTAATTGCATTGTTTGGGCTCCGTTAACATTTACAACCCAATGGAATCTCCATTCAAGTGTGTTATAAATCTCCCAAGTTGGTTAAATGTCTGGTGTTATGAAGTCTTACTGTATTCTAATTCAAAATGTTCTAAGACAGAGTAACGTGTCCAAAATTGTTTATATTATTCAATACGTAGCTGACTTATTCACTAGCTTTACCTTGGCAGGCAGACTTTCTTGACAAGTATGAAAGTTTTGAAGTGCTGCTTACAAAGTGTTACCCTAACGAAGTTTTGAGTCCATCATCTGCAGAGATGAGAGAATTATTCAAAACAATCTAATTACCTGTATATTGCACAGTTCTGTTGTATTTATGATACATTGAATGTCAGCGTCGCCTGCTTGAAGTTAGGCTCTGATGCCCATCGATTGTATATTTAATGTTTCTCAAGAAGTTCAAAATGTGATGCTTCTTTGCAAAAGCCGTTGGCCACATACTTGTGCAATTAGACAGAGAGATCTTTATTCATTTATTCAATGTTATTGATTTTTAAAAATGAAGTTAGCTGTAAGCCTACTACGTTTCTGTCCAACACATAAAACAGAGGTTACCCTATCCTGGTCCGTGGGGAACGGATTACATGAACTGTACTTGTATCTTCTGAGTTGGAAACTTCTAATTTACCTACTGAAGGCATAATATACTTTGTTTTTCTTTAGTTTGAGTGGCTGTTTATGATAATATCAAGGTATGTACTTGTGTTAATTCCATAGTTTATTGCTGTCAACTGAAATCTTGCATCGTCTCCATGCACAATGAGTGAGTATTGTTGTTCTGCTGCTCCCTTTTGTGGATTTGGAGATCCATGTGCTCTTTTTTTGGAGTCGATGTGAGTAGGAAGGAAGTCATTTTTGATGGGTTAGGGTTAGTAAGCCATTTTAGGATTAGGCTAAGTGAATTTCTTAATGTTTTATAAATAATAAGTAAGAATGAGATCACAAAAACTGGCCAGTGATTTGTGGTTGTTTCTGGGAATTTAGTAAGAAACAGCTTGAGCAGTTTCCAAAGCCAGTTGAAAACTTGCAAGATGTTTTTGCCACTCTGAAAGCGTTTCAAGGACAATTTTCTAGGTCTGGAAATGTTTCTGGCACCAGAAATGTGTTTTTTGTCCAAAAATAGTTTCTTGGTTTGAGAGATGGAGAAACGGCTTCCAGTTTTTTGATAACAATTACTGATGGTCTTAAGAAACAAATAGGGGACGTGCCCATCCACAATGAATATGGACCACAACAAATAGTTGTAATCTGTCAGGGTGGACTTTTGTTTCTAGCCTTCTAATTTGAATACAGATTTGTTATAAATAAATAGGCGGGCCCCATTTGGAAGTAGATACTTGTCAAGCACATTGCTTTGCCATAGAACATAAAGAGTCCTCTTTGATAATGCATTTGTTAAAGCTGGTTAGAATCATTTATCCAAGCTATGACATAATATCAGAAATTGTCCAACTCACCAGATCTAGATTCAGGTTGCTTCATCTAGTGCTCTATTAAGGAAATTCTTAGAATGCTAATTTCTAAAATATCTGATTGTATTGTTGGAGTATTAAGAACAAATAAAATAACTAGAAGGAAGTCATTTTGATGGGTTAAGGTTAGTAAGCCATTTTAGGATTAGGCTAAGTGAATTTCTTAATGTTTTATAAATAATAATTAAGAATGATATCACAAAAACTGGCCAGTGGTTTACTCACCAGATCTAGATTCAGGTTGCTTCATCTAGTGCTCTATTAAGGAAATTCTTAGAATGCTAATTTCTAAAATATCTGATTGTATTGTTGGAGTATTAAGAACAAATAAAATAACTAGAAGGAAGTCATTTTGATGGGTTAGGGTTAGTAAGCCATTTTAGGATTAGGCTAAGTGAATTTCTGAATGTTTTATAAATAATAATTAAGAATGAGATCACAAAAACTGGCCAGTGGTTTGTAGTTGTTTCTGGAAATTTAGTAAGAAACAGCTTGAGCGGTTTCCAAAACCAATTGAAAACTTCCAAGATGTTTTTGCCACCCTGAAAGCTTTTCAAGGACAATTTTCTAGGTCTGGAAATGTTTCTGGCACCAGAAATGTGTTTTTTGTCCAAAAATAGTTTCTTGGTTTGAGAGATGGAGAAACCGCTTCCAATTTTTTGATAGCAATTACTGATGTTCTCAAGAAACAAGTAGGGGACATGCCCATCCACAATTAATATGGACCACAACAAATAGTTGTAATCTGTCAGGGTGGACCTTTGTTCCTAGCCTTCTAATTTGAATACAGATCTGTTATAAATAAATAGGCGAGCCGCATTTGTAAGTAGATACTTGCCAAGCACATTGCTTTGCCATAGAACATAAAGAATCCTCTTTGATAATGCATTTGTTAAAGCTTGTTAGAATCATTTATCCAGGCTATGACATAATATCAGAAATTGTCCAACTCACCAGATCTAGATTCAGGTTGCTTCATCTAGTTCTCTATTAAGGAAATTCTTAGGATGATAATTTCTAAAATATCTGATTGTATTGTTGGAAACTTGGAGTATTAAGAACAAATAAAATAACTAGAAGGATGTCCTCAGCAAGATGAAAGCTGTGATTGACCTGAAAAATAAGCAATACTTTTCTTTTCAATTGTGAATAGCTGGCAGAAAGCTATGGATGTGGGGATTTGTAACAGATTTGTACAGCCATCCGCCTCTTAATTTGTATATCATCCCCTGGAGAGTCGAGACTAATATTTAGGAAGAATTAGAATAACAGTTTAAAATATTTTGAAAATTGCTAATGGAAAATTCATGTAGAACTTGTATCCTGTATGTTTGAGAAATCTATAGGGCAATAGTTAGGATAATTTCTCTTTACCTCATAACTGCTTGTGATATCTTTTTACCTTTTCTTGTTGTCATTTTCACTTATTATTACGTTTGTTGTTTATCATCAAATAGCTACCAAAATAGAAAGAACAATAGTACTAGGGCCAAAACCTATCCACATGAGAGGAAACCCGTAAATATCTTCTCTTCTAATAGATTATTCAATTGATGAATTCCAAGAACTCTAGAGCAAGACCAATACCCTTCCAAGATCAATTCCAACCTCCTTGATGATGTGCTTCTGCTAAATTATGGTATGTTCTATGCTTAAAGCAGTTTACTTCTTTTCTTCTTATTAACCATTGATTAGCAATCACATATACATTAAGTAAAGTGTAGATACAACATTAAACGATCGACAAAAAACAAACCAACACGAGACACAAGATGTGGCAGCTAGCCAAGGACAAACCCCGATGCGGGGAAACCCTTTGATCAAATCTTCTTTTATCTTCAATAGTTCAGCAGAGAGAAATAGTACAAAATCAGAATTCTGTAATTTTATATCAGCAGCAGCAAACCCTAAATCAACAAAGTCAAATTTAGTCAAACGAGATGAAATTGACCTCCAATATGCTTGGTCAATTTCCCAGTCACCTAGTCTTCGAACAACGTGAAGAATCAACCCTTAAACAACCCCAAATACATAGTCAAACTGCGGTTGACTAAAGTCAACCTGCTGCCTCAAACTATGGCAGTCAACGCTAGTCAAACTAGAGGTCAAATTGCCTCGATTTTCGTGTCGGAAAATGCGGCATGCCTAGGAGAGGCAGCGACACCAAAATCACACTCTTCTAAGGTCAACGCTAGTCAAAGAGACCTTCAGCAGCTTCTGCATTGTCCTTGCCCTATTGCGTCCTCCTCCTTCCCACGCGTGCGCTGCTCCTTGTGTAACCCAAAGCTAAGGGGAGAGAGAGAAGAAATGAGAGAGATGAGATGATGATAAAATGAATCAACCTCACTTGTATTTATATGATTTACTGGGCATGTGTGCCACACATTTAACTGTTGGCTGACCTTGACAAATTGTTAAGTAAATACAAATAAATTAATATCTCCATAAATACTTGTCAGAATTGGATGATCTTTAGATCAATCCTACACCTCTCGACAAGAGGAATCTAGGAAAAATATCAGCTGCCATAAATGAGATGACCCACATGGAGTTTGGCCCTAGTTGCCAATTTTAATAGCTTCCTTTTGTCCAAGTCAAATCCAATCAAATCTCTTCCAGCAACACAACCTTGAACTCAACAACAAAATTTCAGCCTCTATTGTAGGTTTGAACTTTTTGGCCCTCCCAACTGTAGCAGCTTCTACACATGTAATCTTATTTAGGGCTTCCAAGGCTTCTTCAAATTTTCGCTTGACTTTTCCCTTCTTCTAAGGCTTGAGGATGACTTAATTCAACCTTCTTTCTGCTTCATTTCCAAGTTCGATCCTGCAGCAGAAAAACCCTAACCCAACCATAGAAACCCTAACCTCCTTAGGATATTCCGACACATAGGAAATAATTAAGTATAACTTGGTCTAGTGTATAGTTAGGTAAAGTGTGTTTTTTAGTATTTTTTTTTGTAACTTACAATCTGACTGTCATGATATGTTCTAGACATGAAGTGATATGACTGTTCATTCTATCCTTGGTATTACTGATGCTCGATCCATGGCTTAACACCCGATTGCTTCATGATCTATATAAAGAGCATGGAGGGTCATTTGTTTGTGACCGTTTATGAGAGAAGCTTATGTAAATTTCCTTTCTTTTTATTAATAATATTGCTTGAAGTGGTCGTGTTGGCTCAGGTCATGAATTGTCTCTCTTTGAGGGTTTTAACAACGTCAAGAATATTGGTGTATTGATCTGTGATCTGTTTGTGAACAATGTCCTTTGGTGTTCAATCTAAGGAACTTACCATGTAAATTCCTACATGGTATCAAAGTCCTTCGAGGGTTGCATTTGTTGGTGATCCAAATCCAAAGTTGGTATAACTGCATCCGACTGTCGTTTCCTAGATTTACTATTTCTAACTGCTTTCGGGTTGAGAGGACTGCTCTTGTTTTAGGAGCATCTCTTCAAGTGAAGAACCCTTATCATTTAACACCACAAAAGTTTCTGGTAGCCCTGGCTACTTCATTTTTAAGATCTGGGGGTATATAGTCTTTATTTGCAGTTATAGTTATGTATCTCTCTGTATATTTTGGTTTATAGTCATCTATAACAATTTTATTACCAGATCTATACATTTCATTTTTGCGTATGCTCTTTGCCTCGTGACTCTGTATGATCTGGGCAAACCAGAAACAGAAAGAAATGATTTTTCTCATGTGTATGCTCTTTTCCGTCGTGCTTTAGTGTGATCTTGGAAAATCAGAAACATTGAGGAAAATATCTAGTTTCCGGGGGACTAACCCAAATCTAACTTTAAGTCACAAGGCTTGGATACTTTTGTTTGTTTGTCTGGTTTGTGTGGTTGGTTTTTTGTTTTATTGGCAAAAATAGATTTCTCAAGCAAGCACACATCCCAAAGCTTCGATGAAAACAAAAACCCTTCCTCCTTTTCAACAATTACTAAATATTTTAACTAGCTCACGTGGTTTAAAGTTACTTTATGAAAATAGAGGTTTTGGGTTCAAGTCTTTCTTTTTGTGGAGTTACTTTTTTAAAAAACACATCTAACTTATGTTTTAAAGTTACTTTATGTAAAAGTGTTTTCACCCATTATAAAAAGTGAGTTACTTATAATTCTAAAGTCACTTTATCTTTTATTCAAGTTACAATTTAGTGGATAGTTCATAAAGTACTATTGTAAAAATGATTCTCACTTATTTATAAAAGTGGGTCACATAAAATAATCTTTTTTTAAAGGTGAGCTAATTAGATTAAGTTTGGAAATGGAGGATTTTTTTAAATATAACGTTATCATCAACTTGCAAACATTCACGTGGTTCATTGACATCTGCAACAATTTTTCTTCAAAAAAACAACTTCTTCATCCGGAAGCCATTTTCAGAGCCGTTTTTTTTAATCGGCCTAGTTTTTCGATTTCCATTGAAACACTTAGTTTCAACATCTACAACATCAATTTTTTTTAAAATGGAAAGTCCATGCCTAATTATTCTTAACACCAACTACTTCCAATGACTATCCTACATGCTTGATTTACTTAGAAGTAAAGGTTTTATAGAATTGCCTCAGGCCAAGAGTCTAAAGCTAAAAATGAAGATAAGCTAACCAAATGGAAAAATAAGCAAGATCAAGCATGTGGGTTGATATGGATGTCTATTTCTTCAGACCTTAGATTTCATATCGCAAAAATTGATACCCTTGATGAAGCAATGAAAAATTTCAGTATTGTTTTTGGAATTAAAAATGAGATTAGAGCCCATCAACTCGAAAATGAGTTGCTTACTTTGTACCTCGATAATTTTTCTTCCATTGAAGATTTTTTGTCCAGGTTTAAGACCCTTAGACTTCTCTTGGAAGATGTTGAAGTTAAGAAGGAAGATGGTAGCCTTATCTATTCCATTCTTACTAAGTTAGGACCAACCTACGCTATGTTTGTTTCCACCTTCCATTCCACTAGAGAAGCCTTTTTTTATCAAGGAAAAGACTACACGCCCCCCTCTTTTGATGCCTTTTGTGATTCTTTAATAAGAGAACAAGAAAAACACTTACATCTTGGTCTTCTTAATACTGGAAACTCTTCTAAGAAAGTCGTAGCAGCCCAGCAACAACTAAGTTCAAAGAATCCCAAGAAGCAACATCCTAAAAAGAATGGTCCTAAACCAAACAAGGGCCTTAAGCAATTTCAGTCTCAAAATGAAAAATCAATTAAACAAAATGATAAAGAAAATAAAAACGAAGGGAAAAAGATTGATAGACATTGTAACTTTTGTAATCGTGATGGCCACTTATAATCCAAATTTTTTAAGAAGATGGAAGCAGCGATGAAGAAACATAACATCCATTTGGAGCATTCTTCGACTTCAACTTCATCTTCAAGAATAACACTTCTTGCATGTGGTTGTCAAGCATCCCGGTTTGGTTATGCATTGACTGTATCTTCTTCTTCTTCTCATTTTCATGAGTGGCTCATTGATTCTGGAGCTTCTTATCAAATGGCAAAAACCAAAGCCCTGTTTTCTTCTTTAAATGATTGTGACACTAAAAATATATATGTTGGTGATGATAGATCTCTTAGTGTTGTAGGGTCTAGAACTATTCATCTAGACAATGGTCAATTTAATGATGTATTATGTGTTCCTACCTTATCCTGCAACCTTTTATCTGTATATTAGATAACTCATTCAGGGGAAGGTAGAGCTGTTGAATTTTCACCTCATGATGTTGTAATTAAGGACCTAAGAGATCCTAGATAGATTTTAGCTACTAGCATTGGTGATGATTCTACAAGGTTGTCGAAGTTTGACAACTTTGGGTAATCAACTCTTCCCTCGATATTTGTTGCTCATAATGATGAAGTGAGCAAACTTTGGCATGAGCGATTTGGTCACTTAAACTATTGCTCCCTTCAAAATCTATGTAAAGAAAATATGGTGACAGGTCTTCCTATGGTATCTTGCAAAGATGGTGTATTTTTCGGATGTGTACTTGGAAAGCATCATTGGGATAGTTTTGAAAAACGTGTCTCTTGGCACGCCTCAACCCCTTTACAGCTTGTACACAGTGATTTATGTGGTCCACTTCCAATAGTTTCATTCTCTGGCTACAAGTATTTCTTAACTTTCATTGATGATTTCTCTAGGCGTACTTGGGTATACTTCTTAAAACTCAAGAGTGAAGTCTTTAACATGTTCTTGGCCTTTAAGACCTTTGTTGAGAAATAATTTGGACATCAAATTCTTAAGCTAAGATCTAATAATGACGAAGAATATGTTAACAAAAAATTTATCAACTTTTGCACTGAGCATGGAATTCAATTGCAACACACTATTCCATATAATCCACATCCAAATGGTGTAGATAATCACACCTTAAATGAAATGGCTAGTTATATGCTTCAATGTAAAGGACTTAGCCTTAATTTTTGGGTAGAAGCAATTAACTGTGCAAATTACATTGTAAATCACACTCCTACTAAGGTTTTAAAGAATATCACTCCAGAAGAAGCATGAAGCTCAATTAAACCAAATGTAAGTCACTTTCGTGTTTTTGGAAGTGAAGCATGAGCCCATATTCTAGATGAGAAACATAAAGCCTTAAAACCTAAGAGTGAAAAATGTATTTTTGTTGGATATTTTGAAGATGTCAAAGGATATAGAGTTCTTCAACCTAACTCCAAAAGTATTATTATTAGAAGAAATGTAAAGTTTGATGAAAATATATCGACCTCCAAGCCTAGTTCGACGGATGTGCCACCTTTCTCTATCTCTTCTACTTCTGAAAATATTCCTTCTTCAGATGATGACAGTGAGGATGACAATCCTACCCCACCTTCTCGGGATCTTCTTTCAACTCCTCAATTTCCAGAATGGGTCCACACTGCTCGAGATGCAGCAGGTGCTCTTGCAGGTGATCCTACAGATCAATGTCATACATGTTCTTAGTTCAATAAAGCCTCTTCTTTACTTTCTCAAGTTTCAGCGAATTATGATCCTGACACCTTTGTAGAAGCTTCAGACCATCTAGATTGGGACACAGCTATGAATGAAGAATATTGTTCATTATTGGAAAATGATACATGGGACCTTGTTCCTCTTCCCAAGGGACGAAAACTTGTTAGATGCAAATGGGTTTACAAAACCAAGTTTTGACCAGATGGAAAAGTTAATAAACATAAAGCTCGTCTTGTTGCTAAGGCATTGACTATACTGAAACCTTCTCCCCTATTGCCAAAATGAACTCTATATGCTTTGTTCTTTCAGTGCATCTTGTTGCTAAGGCATTGAATATACTAAAACTTTCTCCCCTATTGCCAGAATGAACTCTATATGCCTTGTTCTTTCCCTTGTTGCCTCTTTCAAATGGGAAGTCCATCAGATGGATGTTAAATTCGCCTTCTTGCATGGGGACTTGCATGAAGAAATCTATATGGAACAACCTCTTGGTTTCATACAAAAAGACTCTAGCCTTGTATGTCGGCTTAAGAAATCCCTTTATGGTCTCAAAGAAGCCCCTCGGGCTTGGTATGCCAAAATGGATAGTTTTTTTTTAGATACTGGCTTCTCTAGGTGTCATTCTGACAACAGTGTCTACACCAAGAAAGTGGGTAAGTCTCTTATCATTCTTGCTTTTTATGTTGATAATCTTATCCTTATTGGTAGTGATCCCAACCTTATAAACCATGTCAAGTGTAGCCTTAAAAAGAAGTTTGAAATGACATACTTAGGACACTTGCATTATTTTCTTGGCCTTCAAGTCTTGCAATCCAAAGAAGGTGTTTCCCTTTCTTAGTCCAAGTATGTATGTGATCTTCTACGCCACTTTCACATGGAAGACTGTAAACCAGCCCATTCAACCTTTCAGTCTGGAGTCAAACTTTCAGTCACTTGTACTTCCTCTGAAGTTGATGCTATGTTCAATGTACAATTCAGTTTGGGATTCATTACAGTGCATGAGCATCTCCTCTGTTGGTTGGTTTCATTGATTCTTATTGGGTTGGCGACCCTGATGATTGGAAGTCTACTACAGGTTATGTCTTCACTCTTGGTTCTAGACCTATTACATGGGCTTGTAAGAAACAAAGTGCAATTTCTCTTTTCTAAGCAGAAGCAGAGTATCGTGGTGTCGTTGAAGCTAGTAAGGAAGCTCTTCGACTTCATTAGATCCTGTCAGAGTTTGACTTTTAGCAGCAACATCTGACTATACTTTGGTGTGATAATCAAAGTTCCATTCAACTATGTAAATATCCAGTCCAACATCAGCACAACAAACACATTGAACTACACATGCACTTTATCAGAAAGCTCATTCACGACCATGTTCTTGAAATGCAGTATTGTTCAACCGATTATCAAGTTGCAAACATCTTTACAAAGGCTCTCACAGAGGCCAAGTTTACTAAATTTCGATTTTTGGTTGGAGTTTAGGAAGTTTTAATTACTTAGGGTAGGCTCTAATGCCTTCTTCCTTCTTCTATTGTGCCATCTTTGTACATCCTTCAATCCTATCCCAAGTTGTTCTTAAGGGGGGATGTTAGAATATTCCGACACATAGGAAAAAATTAAGTATAACTTGGTCTAGTGTATAATTAGGTAAAGTGTGTTTCTTTAGTATGTACTTTTTGTAATTTACAATCCGATGGTCACGATATGTTCTAGACATGAAGTGATTTGATGGTTCATTCTTTCCTTGGTATTACAGATACTTGATCTATGGCTTAACACCCGGTTGATCCATGATTTATATTTAAAGAGCATGGAGGGTCATTTGTGCATGACCGTTTATGAAAGAAGCTTATGTAAATTTTCATTCTTTTTATTAATAATATTGCCTGAAGTGACTGCGTTGGCTCAGACCGTGGACTATTTCCCTCTTTGAGGGTTTTAACCACGTCAAGAATATTATTGTACTAATCTGTGATCTGTTTGTGAGCCGTGTCCTTTGGTGTTCAATCTAAGGAACTTACCCTGTAAATTCCTACAATCATTTCTTTGCACCTGTGAAGAGAGAGAGAGAGAGAGAGTATATCCCAAACAATTGATCCTTCCCCTTCTCTTTCTTTACTAGCCTATATCTTCTTCTCATTCGCTTGCTTGATGAGTGAATGAATTGTCTCTAGGACATTGAGTTCCCTCCTATATATAGGCTTCTAAGGTGGATGAAGATCCTCAAAATAGGCCGACTTCTTAGCTAGCAAGCCGACTTGGTCTTGAAGGGTATTTTGACACTTTTAATTACAAAAATAATTTTCTTTACAAGTTACAATGTGCCCAATGTGTCTTCAACTTATGACAATGACTCTTTTGACTTCTTGACCTAGGAAAAACCCTAAAAGGACTCAATGGGTGCTTGACTTCTAAAATTAAAGACCCTGAGCATGAAACCCATGCTACAAAAATAACAATAGTTTTTCTTTCATTTTACAAACTACATGAATCAAAAGTACATTTTATATTTATGAAGACTGAACCTAGTGACACATTTTTCAACATTCCCTTTTAACTAGGGAGGTATTTATAAATGGTACATGGACATTCTTAATCTATAGAGATCTCATGATAAGAGTCAGATTGGTAACCCATTTGTTTAGCATCATAACAACCAACATTGTAACATAGAAAGGCTTTAAATAACAACTCTATCTCTCCACAAGATTAGAGCACAATGGTAGCGTGACCAATGATTTATAGACACCATCATCATTATCTCTCAAGGCACATACCCCACTTGGGGGTTCACAAAGAATGTCCTTCTTGGACTATTCTTATCTTGGATAGCTAGTCCTCAAAGAATATCGGTCATCAACTACTTTTATCTTGGAATATCGGTCATAGACTACTCTTATCTTGGATGCCCTACCTCATTCTCAAAGAGTATCGAATGCCAAATGTTTAACCAATCCTCCATTTTGTCTATCTAAGTGAAGGCAATAATGATGTGTCTATCTCTCCCTCTCAACTAGGGAGGATATATCAACAAGACCAAACTCGTTTCCCAAATATACAAGTTTCTTATTGGGAAGATATTTTGTCAATATGTTAGCTATTTGCTCATCGGTGGAGATATACCATAGCTGCAACACACCCTTTTGTACTAGCTTTCAAATGTAGTGATACTTATTGTTTATATGTTGTCTTTCCATGAAATTGTTATGAATAAAATATAAATATAATAATAATAAGGAATAGTTAATTAAATAGTAATTAATTAATCAAGATGCATGTCTCTAAAAACATGACCATTCATGAAAGGGAACCTCCCTGGGTATATAAAACATACTCTTATTTGTAATTCAATCATCTTGTATTCGAATATTCTTCTATAATATATTATTGTCTTATCATGAATGTTTATATATTTCAGATACTCTGAAGTAGTCTGCTGCATATACGAATTTTGTTCATTACATTGGTATCATCGCTATTTGACTCTCTAGCCACTCACACTGCATAGAGCGACTCTGAACTGGGCTTTGGCCATCAAGCGTTCATCAACCTTCTTGTCATCACGGCTGAAGTTTTTCACTACTCAAGTTGGAGTTTTTATATTTTCGTCAAGCCCTTAGCCATTAAGGAAAAGAAAAAAAAAAGAAAAAGTTAAAAGAATTTTTTTTTTTTTTTAATAAAAAAATGCTTAAAAAATAAAATAAAAAGGAAATTATATACGGATATGGAAAAAAAAGGTTTAGAAAAAAGTCAATAAAAAAGAGTTAAAAAAATAACAAATAGAAAATATTGTTGAAAAAAATTATATAAAAAAAAAACCATATTATTAATTTCAAAAAATAAAATAAAATAAAAATACTTGCCTGTCGCCAGTGGATCAACGACGGCCACTTTCGACTTTCTCAGGGCCGAACGCAACATTTGCATGGTCTCCCCTGCCATTGAATTTATCAGTTGCTCCTTCGCTGCCACTGTCAAGCAACCGCATGGCCCTTGTCCTCTCATTTCAACAAGCAACCACGTTTCATTTTGTTGTTAGTACCCGCTACCATCATAGAAATTTGAATCATTTGGTACAGTAATAGAATTGGAGTTGTCTATAATGCGACTTTTTGAGATTCCGGTGACGGAATCCGGCGGAAGAAATTGAGCTGAAATCATGATTTGTTGCAGTTAAAATGGTTTTTTAACTGCATATTCGGATTCAGCACCCTGAAAAACCCCTGGGACAGTTTCATTGTGCAGAAATTAGTTATCAAACTTGGATTTCCATAAATCACTGCCGGATTTTCACCGGAAAAAATCGCCGGAAAGGCTTTCAAAAAGTCGCGTTAAAGACTACGGCAATAGAATTAAGCAGTGACAAATTAGAAAGAAAAATGTATCGTACAACCGTACACTCAGTAATTTGTACAACCAATTTGGAAATTGTGTGGTTTCTGACAGACAAATTTGGGTGCAAATTTTTGCATTCAACAGCAGCAGTAGACACCACCATTCAGTGCCAAGTCGATCAATCATTGTCAAATTGTATAACAAAAATTGTTTACACAAATCCCTCGCGCCTCCAAGGTTGTCCATACAACCATATGATTGGATTATTAAAATTAATAAAAAAAGAAAAGAGACAACACCATCCAATCGTTCTGGAAATCCAACCATCGAACCACCAAACACTATTATCGTTTCGTACGACCATATTAATCGAAATCTATACAAATCTGTCCCAGATGTGCTTTACGTATAGTCAACCACAAAATAAATAAATATTTTTTTGTGAGGACGTTGTGTCATTCAAAAAAGCCGGAGTTAGAAATAATCACAAGCTTTCAAAACCATACAACGCACCTCTTGGTTGTTGATTAATTAAAAGAAAAAAGTAAACCGAAAATAAAATTCATTTAAAATTTGAAAATCTAAGAGATATTAGAAAGGTTTAAGTGTCCAAGATACACTCCACGTAGATAAAGTAGAAAGGTGTTTTACATTCTTTTAAAAGAAAAAGAGAGACTTGCGATATATACATATTGAAGAATTGAAGAAGTGGATTTTTAACCCAAAACCAAAAAAAAGTCCCAAGCCTTAATCAAAGTATTGTTTAATAAAATTGTTGATAAAGACAAAGAATTCGATCTTTGAAGGAGGAAAAAAAAAAGTATTGTTTAATAAAATTGTTGATAAAGACAAAGAATTCGATCTTTGAAGGAGGAAAAAAAGAAAAGATAAAAAGATGATTTTCATGAATAACAACTATTTTTTTTTTCAAAATCACTTTTTGTTCAAAAGGATATTTTAATTGTAAGAGTCATTCAAAAATAAAAATGTAGTTTGTACAAAGTGTTACAAAACTTTTACCTTAGTCGAATCTCTAAGTGATGCATAAAACCAATCAATAGCAAGCGATATAGAATAATTAATAACAATATATGAGCGACAACAAGCAAATTTTAATAAGCGAAGAAAATGGAATCCAAATTGCTTGGAATGCCAATCATCACTCTTACAAAATGATGTAATCCAGTGTACTGAGAAAATACAGTGGAAAGATCAACAGAAAGACAAAATAAGCAAAAATTTCGGCCAAACAAGAAAGTGTTACAACAAGAATATGAAGATCTTGCGAATATGCATTACAAAGAAATAATGGAAAAGGACGAAGAAATTTTTCACTTTAAGGACCACATTGAAAAATTAATTGCACAAGTCAAGAAGACTAAGGTCACAAAGAAGGAATTCAAGAAGCACCTATTCGAACAAGAAGAATAAAATTTACGTTTAAAGAACCTTAATAAAAATTTATTACAACAAATCAAAAGTTTAAAAGATGGAAAGATGGATATTAAGGCTAAAGTCATCAATTCAGAAAATGAAAAGCTTTCACGTCTAAAGAATCATAATCAAACCTCCTTATGCAAATAAAGAAGCTTAAAAGTGACAAAAATTTGTTAAAAGACAAGTTATAACAACTTACTCAAGAAGTATCGAAATTCTCAGTGGTAACTGTCCAAGTTGAAGATAAGGGAACGAATATTGATCCAGTCAATATCACAATTCAAGAAGAGGATAAACCAGTTGAAGCAAAGATGTACTCAGAAGTTGCAGTTTAAACAACAGAAATTTCAAGTGAAGATTTTGCAGTTAATCAAGTGACTTTTGCACATGAAAGAAATCGGATTCCTTCAATAAACCATAAAATTACCACAAACAAATTGAGAGATTACATCACAAGAACTCCTTATCGCCATCCAAATTATAAAAGCAAATATCTCAACCAGAAACAAGTGACATATGTTCCTAAGAATGTCGATGTCACCATAATTCAATCTTGTGATAAAAATCCATCTCAAGTTTTCAGTAATCACAAGATTCCACAGAAGATTGATTTAAGATGGTTAGATCCCTTCTCAGTGCGACAATTTTGTTTATCTCTTAAAAGATCCTATCATCTTGTATCAATGAAGATGACAACTCCAAGAATTTGAAGAGTTTCGAAAGATGCAAAAAGATTAAAAGAAAAAGAAACAGATGATACACCTTGTCAACAATAAGCTTTGAGGACAAATTTTTTTGAAGAGGAAGGCAATGTTATGAATAAAATATAAATATAATAATAATAAGGAATAGTTAATTAAATAGTAATTAATTAATCAAGAGGCATGTCCCTAAAGACATGACCATTCGTGAAAGGGTACCTGTTTGGGTATATAAAGCAGACCCTCATTTGTAACTTAATCATATCACTTGTATTCAAATATTCTTCTATAATATATTATTGTCCTATCACGGATGTTTATATATTTCATATCTTCTGAAGTAGTCTATTGCGTATATGGATTTTTTTCATTACAAAAACACTAGGTCTTTAGACAACTTTATACAACTAGTGTTGTCACAATGTATCATTGTAGGGCCCATTGGTCCTTCAAACAAGTCGAATAACAACTTCATCAACGTGACACCTTCTCTGCTTACTTCACAGGTTGCAATATATTCAACTTTAGCACTACTCAAAGCAATTGATTCTTGCTTTCTGCTCATCCATGAGACCATCGAGGATCCCAAACTAAAACATCCTCCTGTAGTGTTCCTTCCATCTTGCTCATTGCCTTACCAGTGGAAATCTGTATATCCAATCAAGTGGACATCATTCCTCCTTTCAAATTTCAGGAAGTAGTGGACTGTACCTTGCAAATATCTCATAATGTGCTTGGCTGCTATCCAATGATCATGTTTTGACTCAACTTGGAACTGACTGAGAAGATTTATCGCAAAAATATGTCTGGTTGAGTATTCACCAAGTATATCAGTGAGCCAATCAATTGTCTATACCTGGTCGGATCCATTGGGCTTGATTCAGAACTCCTTAGTCTTTTTAAGTTTGTGATCATAGGGGTTTTTATTGGTTTGCAAGCCATTTTGTCAAACCTCTTCAACATCTTGATCACATACTTCCCTTGACCTAGATAGATCTCATCAGGTCCCTGCCAGACTTCTAGTCCCAAATAGTAGTGCATCAGCGCAAGATTCTTCATATTGGATTATGTTACTAGCTGCCTCTTGCATTCTTGGATTCGACCTTTTACACCTGTTAAGAGAAGATCATCCACATATAGAAGAATAATCACAGGCTCATCTTTCACAACTTTGATGTAGAGATTCAGATCAGAAGAACTCTTTGTAAAGCCCAATCTTTGTAGGTGTGCATCCATCCTAGCATACCATGCCCTTGGTGCTTGTTTAAGACTATGCAATGCCTTCTTTAACTTGTAAACATAAGTCTCTCTATCTTTGACTTCAAATCCCAAGAGTTGCTCTATATAAACTTTTTCATCAATTGTGACATTCATGAATGCAGTCTTGACATCCATTTGATGTGTATTCCATTTCATCAATGTTGCCAAAGAGACCAGTGAGTGTATAGTTGTATACCTTGTTGTTGGAGCAAATGTCTCTTCATAATCGATGCCTTCTTGTTGAGAGAAGCCCCTAGCCAAAAATCTTGCCTTATACTTGTCAATACTTCCATCTGTCGCATGTTTAATCTTGTAAAGCCACTTGGAAGTTACCACAAACTTGTCTTCGGGCCTAGGTATGATCTCCCATACCCCATTCTTCATTATCAATTGATATTCTTCATTCATGGCATCTATCCATTCTTGATGATTGACAACTTCTTCAAATATGGATGGCTCTGCTTCTATTAACTTTGTCATATACATTGAATACTCTGAATATCCTTTGGTCTTCTTGCTTTCTCTAAATGTGCCTTTAGCCGCTCCATGAAGCTTTGCATCTAATAGAGTAGATTTCAACTAGTTAGGCCTCTTTCTAGTCTCGAGGATTACCACGCGTTGTATAGGTTCACTGAGACCTTCATCTTCATGATTTGATTCATCTTTCTTCAAAGTAACTTCCTCTTCAAACACTGGAAGTTCATCATCAGAGTCCATATGGAGATCCTTTGATTTCTTGAATGAAATACTTTGGTCAAATATCACATCTCGACTGACTTCTATTCGATGTCCTTTTATGTAGATCCAATAGGCCTTAGAAGAATTATTGTAGCCAACAAATGTCTCTTCATGCTTGATGGATCCAACTTCTTTCTCTTGTCCTTTGGTATATGAATATAGACGTGACAACCAAAAATTCAAAGATGATCCATGATTGGTTTCTTCCCAGTGAATGCTTCTTCAGGAGACATGTTATCTAGTGACATGTGGGGACTTCGATTTTGTATGTATACAGTTGTCTTCATAGCTTCACCCCACATCATTAGAGGAATTTTGAGGTCTAAAATGGGCCTCCTAAGAAAAATGTACAACCAAAATAAACTTTATAAGAACCAATAGGATTCAAGATGATGATGTCAACCGTGGGGAATGATTCACCATTTTTGGAGTAAAAAAAAGTAAAAAGATTAAAACATAATAAAATAATAAAGCTACTTTTTCAGCTCATATTTTCAACTTATCTCCCTAAGCTTTTTCTCAAATTTTGAGCGGAAGTACTTGTTGGATGTAAAATTTAATTCCTCATCCAAGGAGTACCCATGTTGCATACTTTTGATGGACCATGCTATTTGAAAAATGAGAAATACATGAAAAAAATGTGATTGCAATCACATTTTTTCATGTATTTCTCATTTTTCGTGTAGTATGGTCCATCGAAAGTATGAAACATGGGTACTCCTTGGATGAGGAATCAAATTCTGCATCCAACTAGTGTTTTGACTTGAAATTTGAGTAAACCCATAAAGAGATAAGTTGAAAAAATATTTTTTTCTTTTTTCCCTCTAAAATTTGATGATGTAATCTAATCTTATTTTATTATTTCTACTATTATTTTATAATTTTTTTAGGAGGCCCGTTTTAGACCTCAAAATTCCCCTAATGAAATTTCAGCAAATTTTGATCATGTAGCATAATTTTTACACTTTCTTCAATGGACCAATTCTTTCATTATGCAACTCCATTTTGCTCGGGATTATATAAATTTCAGCAAATCTTGATCATGTAGCATAATTTTTACACTTTCTTCAATGGACCAATTCTTTCATTATGCAACTCCATTTTGCTCGGGATTATATGGGACTATTAGCTCCCTCTTAATCCTAGAATCCTTATAGAAGGCTATAATTTCTTTGGATGTGTATTCTCCTCCATTATTAGACCTTAATATCTTGATTCTCCTTTCTGTAAAGTTCTCTACTTCAAGTTTGAATTCTTGAAATTTGATAAATACTTCATCCTTGGATTTCATTAAGTAAACCCAAGTTTTCCTTGAATGGTGATTTATGAATGTGACATAATATAGATGACCTCCAAGTGACTTTGGAGTCATAGGACCACAAACATAAGAATGAATAAGATCCAAGAATTCTTTTGATCTTGAAGCACAACTTCCAATTGGTCTCTTAGTGTTTTTACCCAATGCACATCCCTTACATATTCCTTCATGATCTTCTTTTAGTTTGGGGATGCCATTCACTATTGAATTTAGGGTTGGTAAGATTTTGTAGTGAAAATGACCAAATCTTCTATGACATAGTTCACATGGGTTAACTTCAATGTGAACCTTCATCCTTGGATTTCATTAAGTAAACCCAAGTTTTCCTTGAATGGTGATTTATGAATGTGACATAATATAGATGACCTCCAAGTGACTTTGGAGTCATAGGACCACAAACATAAGAATGAATAAGATCCAAGAATTCTTTTGATCTTGAAGCACAACTTCCAATTGGTCTCTTAGTGTTTTTACCCAATGCACATCCCTTACATATTCCTTCATGATCTTCTTTTAGTTTGGGGATGCCATTCACTATTGAATTTAGGGTTGGTAAGATTTTGTAGTGAAAATGACCAAATCTTCTATGACATAGTTCACATGGGTTAACTTCAATGTGAACCAAAGCATGAGCGAGGGGAGTTAACAATTTGTAAAGTCCTCCTTCACGAATCCCAATCATTCTTAATCTTCTATGCTTGAGTTTTTACCCCATACTACAACTTTTCCATCAATGAAAGCAACTATATCACCCTTGTCTTATAGACATGAAATGGAAAGTAAATTCTTGTGCAAACTTGGAACAAATAAGATATAATTGTTGAGATGAATGTTTCCTCCATTCTCGAACTCGTGAAGTTGATCCAATTCCTCTCACAAAGTAGCTTTTATTGTCACTAAACTCTACGGAGTAAGAGGATTTTCCTTTTGATAACGCCTTTAATTGCTTGTGTTGACTAATCCCATGTCTTGATGTTCCACTATCGATCGCCAAAATTTTTTACTATTATTTTTACTTTTAAAGGTTTTTTTTTGGTATTTTTTAGTTTTTTAAAGGTATTTCTTTTTAATTTTTGTCTTTTCCCATACACAAACACACAAAATTTGGTTTTCAAATTTAATAAATGCAAATTATTAAAAAATAATAATTAATAATTAAACAAAAATTATGTAATGTTAGTTTTAGTTTTGTAGTCGACTTTATGGATTTTTTTTTAATGGTAATAATGATCAAGGCCATAATATCAATTGATTGGTAGTTTTAACCCCAAAAATAAAATAAAAGTCAAACAAATTTCAAAAATAATTAGAAAACACGTATTTAAAAAAAAATAGATAAATTTAGGTGTTGATTTTTATGGTTTTTTGTAGTCATAATATTTGGTCTCTAATGCCATGGTTGAAAAATATTTGAATTTAAACCTAAAAAAGTGGGTGATGTTACATCACCATTTTTTAATTTCAACGTGTTTTTTTCATGTCTTTTGTAGTCATGATATTTGGTCTTTCATGCCATTATTATTATTATTTTTTTTTTATATAACGTTTAACCCTCAAGAGGTGATGCTAGATCACCATTTTTTCATTTCGACGTGGTTTTTCAAGTCTTTCGTAATCATGATATTGGTTTTTAATGACATGGTTAAAAATGTTGGAAATTTAACTTTGAAATGAAAAAGGGTGATGTTGCATCACCACTCTTGAAAATCATCATGAAAATTAGGATTTGATGGGACCTCTAAAAAAAAAAAGAACTTGATCAAGTTTTCATTATGTTGGTAACTTATTTTCTAGCCTACATAACAATATAAGAATAGAAACGTAATCACTCTATCTAGGGCTTAATAACAAGTTTTAAGGTTAACATGGGGCTTATTGGTACATGGAAAATCTCTTGTTGGCACCAACCCTAAAGCTATTTAATGAGACCCTAGGTCTATGTCCTTGCATGGCTCATTCATATGATGAAATCCTAAAGATGCTCATGTTAACCTAAAAGTCCTAGAATGAATAAATGATGCCCTAATCCTAATGAGTTAAAAGCCCATGTGATGAAGTCCTAATCTAGTAACCCTAGGTGTATGAATATGTCAAAGAAACCTTAGTCCTTGTATGCAATCCTAATGCATGAAGATCACATGCACTAGCATGAAAAAATAGTGAAAAAAATTATAATCCACTTGATGCTCTAATTCCATAAAATAAATTCTTTAATAGGTTTGTTATGAAAAAATATGCATATGATGAAATAAAAATTAAATTTCCATAATTAGAGGTCATATCTTGAAGGGAATACTATATCAGATTATAGAGGAGGTCATAATCTTTCCAATGAGTACTCACTTGCCTCCTAATTCCTTACCGTTGAAGAGAATTCAATTTTTGAAATCAAACATATGTCAAAATTTGTCAAACTATCCAAGCCGACTTGAGTAGGATCATAACCCTTGGAAAATGGATGTGTCCCTTCAAAATATGGAAAAACCACTATAACTATAAACCTAAATTCATCCATCCAAGATAATATTTTTTCGATGGAGACAGACAAGAGGTAGAGAAGCAGTTGTAGCCTAGAAAAACAAGGAATACAAGTTTGTGGAATTGTTCTTTGTTAGAAATCTAAATTTCTAATTTGCTATTTAACTGTCAAAATACACCAGATGAGTTCTGAATGTAATATATATATTAACTAATAAAATCGAATGATGATTAGAAGGCTGAGGCGATGCTTCTTAAATAGGAGTTGACTGGCCATGCCTAATCAAAGAGACATGTCCCTTGGGGACTAATGTCTCTTCATTTAGCTAATTATTTTGTTAATTAATTGATTATAATTAATAATTTACTTATTTAAATAATATTTTAATATTTTAATTAAGTGTTGTGAATTTAAGTTCATAACATTTCCTTCCCCTTAAGATGCTTTTTCCTCAAAGCATAGGTAGACCTGGGTGTTGATGCAAGAAACGTTCTGATTCCCAAGACGAATCTTCCTCTTATAACCTCTTCCATTTGATGAGGTATTCCTTTATTGTCTTGGATCGTAAAACCTTCCCTCAAATAGCGAGTATACCTTCAGGTTCAAGGACTATTCTTCCTTCTTCATCGGTCTCTGGTATTTATGTTTGTGCTATTTGGTTTTGCCCCAATACTCTTTTGAGACTTGATACATGAAAGTTATTATGGATTCGACAGTTGTCTGATAACTTTAACCCATAAGGTACACTACTTATCTTTTTTATTATCTGATACGGTCCATAATATTTAGGTGACAAGTTATTCTTCCCTTGTTGCTTTCAGTGATAGTTGCTTATATGGTTGGAGTCTAACAAAGAACCAATCTCCCTCCTCGAATTCTCTTTTAGAGAGGTGTTGGTCGACTTGTTGTTTCATTGTATTACGAGCTATGGTTAGATTTTCTTTTAGTAAGTTGATGATCCTTTGACTTTCTCCTAAGTGGTCTTTAACTACTGGTACCCTAGAATCAAGGAGTGCAAAGCCCTTCCACCTAGGTGGCTCGTAACCATATAAGGTTTAGAAGGGTGTCATCTTAGCTGACGTGTAGTACGTGGTATTATACCACCATTCTGCCAGGTGTAGCCACTGTGTCCCTCTGTTTTGTTTATCTGTAATGAAACAACAAAGATATGTTTCCAAGCACTTATTAATGATTTCGGTTTGCCCATCTATTTGGGGGTGATACGAACTCATGTTGAGGGCTATTCCTGCTTGATGGCAGAATTCCTTCCAAAATTTTCCTTTAAACCTTACATCTCTATCGCTGGCGATGACCTTAGGAAACCCGTGTAGTTTGTAAATATTTTTATAAAACACATTAGTGATTTGTTTAGTTGTGTCAGTATTTTTAATAGCCATAAAGTGGGCATATTTAGTGAGCCTGTCCACTACTACAAATATTTTATCCTTTCCGTCAGATGCAAGTAGTCCTTCAATAAAATCCATCAAAATCTCCTCCCACTTCTGATTTGGAATGTGTAGTGGATGTAGCAATCCTGGAGTTGGAACATTTTTTCTCTTGTTCCTTTGACAAATATCACATTCTGCAACATATTTCTAAATTTCCTTGCTCATACCCTTCCAATAGAATGACTGTCAGATGTTGTAGTAAGTCTTGTAGAATCCGACATGTTCGGCTGCTGGTGAATTGTGAGACTCTTTTAGTATTTTCACCTTAAATTTGGATGTGGGTGTTAGGTAAATTCTACCCTTGTACCATAAGATGTCATTCTTCCACTCGAAGTTGGTATACTGACTGATATCCTTAATCATGGAGTCACAATCCTCATCCTTGGCATATTCGACTCGTATTTTGTCCAACCATTCCGGAACAACTATCATGGCGGCACATGTTGTGTGGTCGTCATCCTTACGTGAGAGTGCATCGGCTACGACATTCTCCTTTCCCTTCTTGTGTAATATTATTAAGTCGAATGCTGACAACTTCTCCATCCACTTTTGTTGTTATGTTGATAATGTCTTTTGCTGAGGTAAGAACTAAAGACTGTTGTGGTCTATTCAGAATAAAAATTTACTTCCAAGCAAATATTGGCGCCATTTTGTCAAAGCATGTATGATGGCGAGCATCTCCTTTTGGTATGTTGATTTTAAGCCTTCTTGTTTATTAAGTTTCCTGCTCTCAAATGTTATAGGGTGGTTGTCCTGCATTAATACAGCTCTAATTCCAAACCCAGAAGCATCACATTTGACTACAAATGTTTTTGAGAAGTCAGGAGTTGCTAGTACTGGTGTGGTTGACATTACTTCCTTTAATTTCTCAAAACACCTATATGCTTGGTCATTGCACTGAAAATAATTCTTCTTTAACAAATTGGTTAGGGGTGCTATTAGATGTGCATATTTTTTTATAAATATTCTGTAATACCCAGTTAAACCTAAAAATTCTCTTATTTTGGATATGTTCTTGGGTTTGGGCCATTCTTTGATTTGTTGGGATCCACTTGGACTCCTTCCCTAGATATAACATGTCCTAGGTATTCAAATTCCTTTTCCCCAAATGTACACTTTGATAGCTTAGCGTAGAACTGGTTCTTTTCCAATGCAGACAATACTTCTTCTAGATGTTTGAGATGTTCTTTCCACGTCTCACTGTAGACTAGAATATCATCGAAGAAAACTAATACGAACTTTCGCAGATAAGGGTGAAAGAGTTCATTCATGGTTGCTTGGAAGGTGGCTAGCGCATTTGTTAATCCAAATGGCATGACCTTGAACTCATAATGCCCTTCATGAGTCATGAATGTTGTCTTTTCAACGTCTTCTAGCCTTAATCGTATTTGCTAGTTGCCTAATCTTAGATCTAATTTGGAAAATTATTCTGCACTGTGTAGTTCATCTAGCATCTCATCAATGAACGAAACCAGAAACTTATGTTTAATAGTGATTTTGTTTAAACCTCTGAAGCTATACATAATCAGAAGGATCCGTCCTTCTTCCTGGCCAATACTACGGGTGCAGCATATGGACTTCTACTCTTCATAATGATTCCATGCTTCAGTAGGTCTTGTATTGCGACGCAGGGTTACCCCCACTTACACCCACAGTATGCATGTCAAATACATAAGTCCTGTTTGTCCCAGGAATTTTAACTCTCTAAGGAGTCAAATCTTCAACCATCAATGGATAAGGGCCCCTTTCTTAATCTCTGCGGAATAATTTATAGACTAAGTCTAACCCTTAATCCATCCTTTCCTTTCTATCGGAAATCATTCACTCTCATAAACTTTAGTTTAAACCTTTTACTAACCATTAAGCCCGCATATATATTCAACCCCACTTATAATTGGACTTTTACATAGAAACCTCATATAGGTGCTTTATTCTATTATAAACCCTTTATGAGAGAATTCCATTGCAAACATACCTTTTCCACACTTTTTAAAGCCCTTGCACAATTTCCGAGGTTTCCCTTTATCACTTATTGCAATCGCGATTCTCTACGGTCACACTACGACTCCTTGCATCCTCGATATGTGATAACATAACCTTCTAGAACTCAAATTATTAGACCCGCATCTATAACTCTGTCAGGTCCGTCTCGTGGCTACAATCTTTTCCGCTGCACTCCACCTTCTCCGATCTCCGATCGCGCTTAATGCTTAAACTGGACTTCAAAAGGATTACTCCCACATCTATAGATCATCGGGTCCGCACATCAAAGCCTTCCTCTATACTCCATCGTCCTTCGTTATCCCCAATCTCTAATCGAACAACTTGCATGACAATCCTCCACCGTGGATCTGCACTCAACGGATCCAACGGTCCACGATGATTTCGGGTGAGACACAAGCACAGAGAGAACCCACTCGAAAAGCGGTTTTCTCTATCTCCTCCGCTGCTACGTGTCGCTCGGTTAGTGGAATTGGGTGATTCCCCTTCAATACCCCTTACCACTTTTGCTCCGCCCGAAATACCACTTTCTAGTATAAAAATCGCTTTGTCACCGACTATCTTCTGTGCTCTTCCACCATGCGAATCGATCCTGCCCGTTGATCTATAAGATCCAATGGTTGTTGTGCATCACTTCTTCACTTCTCCACTCTTCTCTTTACTTATGTTTTGCGCTATTTCTTCAGCGTTTTCTCAGTGGTTCAGGTTTCTTCAAAGGTTCTAGTCTTTCTATTATTTCGAATCATTCTCCTCTCTGTGTTTCGCCTCGACTTTGCCTGCATATATTCGTATTATGCAAATCTCTGATAACACATAATTCATCATCTAACACACGAAATACACATTTATATAGATTCGAATCAATCTCTGTATCTATAAACATAAACGACGATTACAGAATGAAATCTGTGTCTCTCTGGCCTGATTTTCTAATATCAGAGGCCTCGGTTTACACTCTGCTTGTAGGCTTACAATCAAACCTATCTCACCTATCTATCTAACCTCTAACTTTCTAACCTCTGACTAGCTTCTGATCATGCCTTTTAGGTTTTCATTTATACAAAGGGATTCTAAAACCAATTTTCGGTTTAGATCCATAAACTCCTCAACAAAATTCCTAAATCTCTTCCTCATTCCTAAAACTCCTCTCTAATCCATAAATTCATGAACTGACTACTAATATGAGTTTTAAAATTAATTCTCAATCCACTCAATCTCTCAACTATCCTAATTCTCTCATGTTCTCTTACATTCGAGAACATTTACAATTATGCTTCACAATATTCAATTAAATCCTATTCTCATTAAAATCACTCAAAACTCTTAATAATTACATTAATTCAACATTTAGGAACCTAACTTCCTTAAAACACAAGACCCCTTATGTCTACTAAAATACAATGATTCTCCTTGAGCTGAATGCTCCTGCATCAGACTCCCAAAGTAGAAAATTTTCATGATCTCCTGATCATGTGTCTTCATATGTTGGTAGAAAACCTCCAGGGTCCCAAACTTTAGTTTGTAACTGTCTGAAAGCTCTGCACCTTTGTTTCTGCTGTATGTCTAGTATTTTTTGCTTTGTCTTCCTCTCCTTGTGAATCAGGTTCAAATTCTGATTGATCATGCTTTCTGCTACTATCATTTTCCTCCCTATGGCCTATTTCATCATTAATTACCATAATTCTTCAATCTCTGTTTCCAACACATCCTTGGATTGGTCCATACTCTGCCACTTAATTCTGCCTCTTTCTCTTTGTTTCAGGTTGTTGTTGTTGTCCACTAACTCTTCAAACTGTTGTTCTTCTCCTTGAAGTTGTCGAATGCTATCACTTACTCTTACTTGTTCTTTGCTTATTCTGATTGCCTCCCTTTCATCCTTACCCTCTGTCAAGATTATCTCTATCTACAATGAATCCTGACTTTCCAGCATTCTCTCCAGCAATTGAGCACCTTTGTTCCATGGATTGAATTCTTCCATAGAATCTTCTTCTTCCATTTTTATTTGGCTGCTCATCTATGCCAAATTTCCTCCAGCATTTGCAACTAAACCTGCACTCATAAAACAATTGTTAAAATAAAAATCATAAGGCCTCAGTGCCTCTTCTTCTTTTGGCAACACATCAGTGTGCTGCTCTGTTTTCTCCTTCTCTATCAGCACATCAGTACGCTGATTTGAATTCCCAACAGAATTCACGAGACTGTCAGCTAGTCCCTCCTCCATACCATCTACTTCTATGATGTCTTCCTGTCTTTTTTCACTGAAATGAACTTCTTCCTCTGCAATCACATTGTCATACTCTGAATTTCCCAGCAAATACTCCAATAATTCAATTTCTCTGTGACACTTCATAAGTACTTCATCATTACTTATGATTCTTGCAATTATACTTAAATTATCAGTTTGAAAATCACAAGGTTCAACAGTCTCAACTGTTGCTTCACATATCAGCTCTTCGGTTTGAATTTCATCTCCTTCTTTCACAAGAAATTGTTCCGGTGTTGTCACAGTTTCAAATATCAATGCATTATCAAATTCGTTTTGCTGCAATACTTCACTGCTGCTTTTCTCATTTAAGAGACATTCTCCATCATTCCTTACTTCAGAGTTTTTATCTTCTGAAAGATACTCTTCCATATTTTTGACAACTTCAAAATATTTCTCATCGTCTACAAAACTTGTAATCACATCAAAATTATTAGATTCAACAATTCAAGGTTTTACATTTTCCTTTTGCTGGTTTGCATTTGTCCAACAGTGCAGAAAATCATCAATGATTCCTTCTTCTTCACCCATAACTTCACCTTGCTTTGGTTCACAAATGGATACTTCCATTTCCAATTCAGCGTGTCTGAGTTTTGCCATCAACCACCTTACTTGCCTCTGTTGTAGCCTTCTCTGTAACTTAGACCACTTCATTGACTTCTTCTTTAAAAACCCAACCTTGTCTCTGGCTTTCTTCAAGTATCATCATCAATATATTGAGTTTTTATTTCATCTTTGCAATCTCTTTGTCAATCTCCTCTTGACTCATCCTCTTGCCATTTGCTTTGGCATCCTCTTTCTTCATCTTTCTTCTGCTGTGGTCTTTCTCAGAACCTCTGCTATGACTATCAGTAGCCATATTCTTCTCTATCTTTGTGAGCTCCTTACTCACTTACTATGAGATGCATTAAAGCCTCTGCAACAACAAGTCCTTCTTGTTGCAACTTACCTCACCAACCTTTCCTCTATACTCGGCCTTTTGGCAAGCAATTGGTTCCCTGTCTCTGGAACCTCTTTTGAGCACTCCTCTCTGCTCCTTCTAGGCTTCAACTCATCTACACTTCTCAAGAATACAACTATCCTCTTGTATTTCAATTACCATGAAATACTTGGTTCTGACCACTTCTTATTTCACTTAGAAAGTCTTACCAGCTTCCTTCATTACCTTGGCAATTCTACCCACATCCTTTGTGGAATTGCCTTTGTGATCTGCAAAAATACCTCTGTAGTAACAAGTCTCCTTCTTGCTACATATGCCTCACTAAGCTTTTCTTTTCTGAGTTCAGTCTTTCAACATTTTCTAGTTCTTTCCTTTGGAACCAATTGAGCACTCCTCATTCTAGGTTGCTGCAATCTTCTCACCTCCTTATGTTGTTACTTGTGCAACAATATAAAAACCACATATTCTCCAATCTTCAAATCAAACTAAACAAAACATGTCATCTCACCTTGAAGATCTCTGCATGATTTTGTTCTCCCATTTCTCTTACTTTGAATGGATTGTCCTCTGTTTTTTCTTTTGCATCTGCAAGTTTTGCTGCACTTTATCTCTGTGTCCCTACTATTTATCAGATCAAAATCTGATCTCCCTTGCCTGCATACACATTTTAAAACACAACTCTGTTCTAAGTCCTTTTCTAAAGAATTCCCTTATTCTATTATGCTATCAATTGTTTCAATCACAATTATGCTCTGATACCAAATGACGCAGGGTTACCCCCGCTTACACCCACAGTATGCATGTCAAATGCATAAGTCTTGTCTGTCCCAGGAATTTTAATTCTCTAAGGAGTCAAATCTTCAACCATCAATGGATAAGGCCCCCTTTCTTAATCTCTGTGGAATAATTTATAGACTAACTAAGTCTAACCCTTAATCCATCCTTTCCTTTCTATAGGAAATCATTCACTCTCATAAACTTTAGTTTAAACTTTTTCTTAACCCTTAAGCCCGCATATATATTCAACCTCACTTATAATTGGACTTTCACATAGAAACCTCATATAGGTGCTTTATTCTATTATAAACCCTTTATGATAGAATTCCATTGCAAACATACCTTTTCCGCACTTTTTAAAGCCCTTGCACAGTTTCCGAGGTTTCCCTTTATCGCTTATCACAATCGTGATTCTCCGCGGTCACACTACACACTCCTTGCATCCCCGATATGCGATAACATAACCTTCCGAAACTCAAATTATTAGACCCGCATCTATAACTTCGTCGGGTCTGTCTCATGGCTACAATCCTTTTCGCTGCGCTCCTCCTTCTCCGATCTCCAATCGCGCTTAATTCTTAAGTCGGACTTCAAAAGGATTACTCCTGCATCTATAGATCGTTGGGTCCATGCATCAAAGCCTTCCTCTATACTCCACCGTCCTTCATTATCCCCGATCTCTGATCGAACAACTTGCGCGACAATCCTCCATCGTGGATCTGCACTCAACGGATCTAATGGTCCACGATGATTTCGGGTGAGACACAAGCACGGAGGAAACCCACCTGAAAAGCAGTTTTCTCTCTCTCCTCCACTGCTACGTGTCGCTCGGTTAGTGGAATCGGGTGATTACCCTTCAATACCACTTACCACTTTTGCTCCGCCTGAAATACCACTTTCCTGTATAAAAACTGCTTTGTCGCCAACTATCTTCTGCACTCTTCCACCATGCGAATCGATCTTGCTCGTTGATCTATAAGATCCAAGGGTTGTTGTGCATCACTTCTTCACTTCTCCGCTCTTCTCTTTACTTGTGTTTTATGCTATTTCTTTAGTGTTTTCTCAGTGGTTCAGGTTTCTTCAAAGGTTCTAGTCTTTCTGCTATTCTGCTGCTCAATTCACTCATGCTTGACTTAACTCTGTGAATTCTTACTCCCGATCATTCCATAACATCACTTGGGTTCTCCAATTGGATTCGATGGTCCATTATGATTCTTCCGAATCATTCTCCTCTCTATGTTTCTTCTCGACTCTGCCTGCATATATTCATATTATGCAAATCTCTGATAACACATAATTCATCATCTAACACACGAAATACACATTTATATAGATTTGAATCAATCTCTTTATCTATAATCATAAACAATGATTACATAATGAAATATCTATCTCTCTAGCCTGATGTTCTAATATCAGTGGCCTCGGTTTACACTCTTCCCGTAGGCTTACAATCAAACCTATCTCACCTATCTATCTAACCTATAACTTTCTAACCTCTGACTAACTTCTGATCATGCCTTTTAGGCTTTCATTTATACAAATATATTCTAAAACCAATTTCTGGTTTAGATCCATAAACTCCTCAACAAAATTCCTAAATCTCTTCCTCATTCCTAAAACTCCTCTCTAATCCATAAATTCATGAACTGACTCCTAATATGAGTTTTACAATTAATTTTCAATCCTCTCAATCTCTCAACTATCCTAATTCTCTCATGTTCTCCTACATTCGAGAACATTTACAATTATTCCTCACAATATTCAATTAAATCCTATTCTCATTAAAATCACTCAAAACCCTTAATAATTACATTAATTCAACATTTAGGAACCCAACTTCCTTAAAACACAAGACCCCCTATGTCTACTAAAATACAATGATTCTCCTTGCACTAAATGCTCCTGCATCATATTGAGTGTTCTATTTCTGTCTTGTGGTGATGGGGATAATGATATGGCTTAACATTTACCAGTGTTGAGTCTGGTTTGACTTTGATAATGTGTTCAATTTGCCTCTCCGGGGGTAACTTCATTGGTAGACCTTGGAAAACCTTCTCGTATTTCTGAATCAAGGATGAAATCTTTGATGGTTGATGAGTCCCTTCTGTCGATAATAATTCCAGCAGTTGACATTATGCGACAAACCTTGATGCCCCCTTGCGAATAAGTTTCTTCATATGTTGAGCGAAGATGAATTGATTTGGTGGTGCCTGAAACCCAAACAACTTATATTTCCTTCCATCCCATTTGAATTTAATGAACTACTTTATGTGATTTGTTGAATATGTGCCTAGTGTTCTTAACCATTATACACCCAAAACAACATCTACTCCTCCTAGGGGAACCGTATAAAAAATGGACTCCATTTCATAGTCTCTTAATTGCAACTTAACCTTATGATGCTTGCCTACTCCATCTATACGTTTTCCATATGCTACCATAACTTTTAAATCTTCTATCGGGTAAGCAAATATGTTCAGTGTTTTTGCAACATTGACATCTACAAAGTTGTGCGTACTTCCTGAGTCTACTAGAACGATAACGCTTATGCTTCTAAGTAGTTGGATGCAGTCATGACTCTATCTTTCTCGCCAAGTGGAGGATTTTCTAAAAAAATGGTGTCCATATTATTTACCCAACGATGACGCCCTTATAGTTCTTACCATCATACTTAGGTAATTCATTTTTTATTTTAAGATGGTTCCTTTCGGAAGATTTAGTATAATATTGGCTTCCTTCGAAGTGAATTTGTGGTATTTGCTGCTTCTCATGCCTTAGAAACTCATGCTTTGGATAAGTCTCACCTTTCGGAGTCTTGGGACTCTATGTAGCTAAAGGGGGATCAGTCTCTTCGAAATGTCGACTCATCAAGTTTTTTAAGTAAGAGATATGATTGGCCATCTGGTCATATCATCATTGTTATTGGTTGCCATTTTGTTTCGTTTTTTTCTTGAAGACCCAATTTTTTTTTTTTAAATATCTATGTAATTATAATATATATATATATATATATATATACGTACCCTTTTAATTAATTCCACTAAACCCCACTAGCCGTCGTCGATAATGGGGTCACGTTGGTTCACTGACCACTGTTTGGAGCGTTAATCGGCCATGACTGTTAGACCACGGAAAAGGCATATTGATCCTGTAAAAATGGTTAGCGTGGCAGCTGATTCGACGTGGTGTGAAATGGTCAGCAGGGAGTACATGCCACGACCTGGCCTAGTCACACATTCAAAAACCGCGGCTGGCATGGTGGTGTGGTGTTCCACACTTGGAGTAGATGTCGCAGAACACATCATGACCCACAGTGACAATACTTCGAAACCTGCAGATGCTGCAGAACACAACACGCCATTATTACTCCACGCCACGGAGCCATGGAGATGTCGCCTATGGCACGATGGTTTATTCACATCGTCTCTTCGACCTGCACCAGTTTTTCACAGCAAATGCAGGTTGCAGATGGAAGACCCATAGGTCCTGAAGGCCAACAGAATGTCGTGGGTGTCACCATTCTAATGTTGGCTCTAATACTAGTGTTAGAAATCTAAATTTCGAATTTGTTATTTAACTGTCAAAATACATCAGATGAGTTATGAATGTAATATATATATTAATTGATAAAATTCGAATGATGATTACAAGGCTGAGGCGGTAATCCTTAAATAGGAGTTGACTGGCCATGCCTAATCAAAGAGACATGTCCCTTGGAGACTAATGTCTCTTCATTTAGCTAATTATTTTGTTAATTAATTGATTATAATTAATAATTTACTTATTTAAATAATATTTTAATTAAGTGTTATAAATTTAAGTTCATAACATTCTTGGGTTAAATAGTCTCCCACAGGTTCTAGCTAGGAGCAGAGAAGTTGTCGTAGTTGTCATGGTTGAAGTTGTGTAGTTGTCGTGGTCGAAATTGCCATAGTTTCTGTAGTCGAAGTGTTGATTTGTGGTAGCATCGGATGTGCTCTAGCCATGAAAATTGGTGGAGAGGTTAAATCACATGAGATCTTCAAGACCTGGAAATGGTTTGGGGAAGTTCCACCTGGTTAGAGAGATATTAAAATAATTAATATTTTTAATGGAGTTCCTAAGTCTAAACTTAGGAAAATTAAAATATTAATGGGTATTAATATAAAACTGGGTGAGAATGTTCTAAATGACATGGATCAAGTCAAATCTAATCTTAGTCTTTGATTAGAGACTTAATATCGGCCGTTGAAGACTCAACAGGAAAAATATAAGAGGAGGCTTGAGGGTCAGTTGGAGATACACCAAAATTGATCAGTCAATTCAATTTTCCTGAGTGGGGTTTGCTGAGAAAATTCAAGCAAGTGATCTGAGTTGCAATGATGGGAAGTGAGTACATAGTAGAGAGACAGAGATAGGGCTAGCGCAGTGACTGAGGAGGCTACGCAGAGGTAGCAGGAGCTATGCAGAGGCAGCTAGAGACCGCACAGAAGCTAAGGGGCCTGCGTGGGTGATGCAGAAGGCAAAAGAGCTGCCGCAGAGAGGCAGAACGCTGACGCAGAGGGTTCTAGAGCAACGCAGAGGCTAGCAAGGCTGACACAGAGCCTTGGAGAAGCGTCAGAAGGATTTTCTTAGTGCTAAGAAGATGAATATCTGCTTCCGAGAAGAGGTATTACTGTTGTGTATAAATCTCTGTTGGGTGAGCCAGTTTGGCACCCTAGTTGTACTCAAGAAATCTGATAATAATAAAACCCTCATAACTACTGCACTGGTTTTCCCGCATTGGGTTTTTTCGGGGATGATTGTCCAAAAATAACGGTGTCCCTTGTGTGTTTGTCTATTATTTCAGTTGATGATCTGTATATGAGTTGAGGCTACATTTTTGTTTATTTTCAGTATTTATATGAATAAATAAATTGTTAAGGAATAAACAAGTAGGTGAAATAAACTAGATAATGCAGTAGGAATTTCGGACATGTTAGATTTAGAAATTTCAACCTGGTATTAGAGCGTTGCAGATCACAGGAGGACTAAAGGTACCAACATAATCAGAAGTATATGCAGCAGTAACAGTTGTCCTGAGAGACAGAGCTTCTCCTAAGCAGAAAGTAATAGAGAAGGAGTGACGCAGAGGGCTTGCGTCATCATTTCGGGCGAGAGAGAGGGCCAGCATAGAGGTAGAGAGAGGTAGAAGAGGCTCACGAAGAGCCACGTCATCCTACTCAGTTAGGTAGGCTTGACATAGTTGGCTAAAGGAGTGATTCAACCTTTGCCGAGATTGTGCAAAGTTGGAGGGCTCAATTTCTTCAGTTGTTGGGGCATAGGGAGTTGTGGGCAGATTGTGGATTAGGAAGTTGGTGGGGTGATGTTGTTGTCGAAGCAGAACAGTACCTAATGGGACATAACCAAGGTAGAGGGAGTCGCTGCCTTGACGGATTTCTAGCCAAGAAATCTAGATCTGAGTTGCAGTTCCAAAGAGGATCGGAGAGGAGCGGATCGACAGTTGGTGTGAAGATTTCCAACAGGGAAATTAGGACTTAGAGGGATATTTCCAGGAGGGAAGTTGAATCTAAGAGGGAGTCCAGAAGGAGGAGCGGAGATGGAAATGAAGGGACTGAGGGATCAGGATAGGTTGGACGGGGCCTCCAACTTTGTCATCTGGAAGGCTAGGATCCTGTCTGTTCTGGATAGACATCGCATCAAGGGCTTTGCCTTGAGAACCATGGATATCTCAGTTGACCTAGCTAATATGACAAGTATGAGGATGTAATAGCGAAGTCAAAGTGCATAATCCTTTATGGGGTCACGGATCATGTAGTACCACATATTTCCAAGAAGAACACGACAAAGGAGATGTGGGATACTTTGATGAAATTATATCCGGGCACTTTCGTGCAGTGGAAGATTCTATTAGAGAATCATCTACGGTCGTATTAGATGCAGAAGGGGGAGAAAATAGATATATACCTCAGCAGGTTGCAAGAGATTCAGGACCAAATTACTTCCATAGGGGCCACGCTGGATTAGGAGTTCATGGTGAGGACTGCCCTGAATGCAGTCGCAGAGGATTGGGAGACATTTGGCCAAAGCATTTTTGGCAGAGCTAATCTTCCAGGATGGGAAGAGATGTGGGCAGCTCTTCGCCAAGAAAAGATCATACGGTTGACCAAGGCGAGAAGTAGCAGCAAAGGGGGTCAAATCAAGAAAGAGGAGGAGGAGGATGCAGCTCTGGCATCTGCGGAATAGCAGGGGAAGAGGAAGAAGAAGGACATCTCCAAAGTGAAGTGCTTCCATTGTGGGGAGTTGGGTCGAATCAAGAAAGAGGAGGAGGAGGATGCAGCTCTGGCATCTGTGGAATAGCAGGGGAAGAGGAAGAAGAAGGACATCTCCAAAGTGAAGTGCTTCCCAGGAAGAAGAATAAGGGAGAGGCTTCTAACTCCAAGGAAGCTCCAACTAAGGCGAAGAAAGAAGTCAAGATGGATGACGACTATGCCATGAGTGCTCATGCACCTCTAGAGAAGAGGTGGGATGACATCGAGTTGTAGTCAGGAGGACTGCAGAAGATGAGGGGCATGATCCTTGAGGTACCCAAACTCTTGGATCATATCCGTCTACGGGAGCCCCGAATGACAGTAGCAAGATGACGGATGTCGGTAGAAGAAATATGCGGATGGAGCGACAAGGCAATGTTAGAGTGCAGAGGTCTGTAGTAGCACAATGGGGGTTTCAGCAGTGCGAGAGGCACAAAGATGGTTGCAACAGTGCAGAAAGGCATAGAGGAGGCTGCAGTAGTGCGAGAGGCACAGAGGTGTTTGCAGCAACGCAGAGGCAGCAGAGGGAGCACATGATAGCAGCAAAAGTAGCTTCAACATTAGAAGGCTTCCGGACTAAAAAGGTTGTCAGTAATTAGGTAGATCAATTACTTACTTCTCGGTAACTGATTTGCAGTGCAGCAATTAGCAGTGGTAGTGCTATGGGCAGCATGATGCAGCATGTTGAGAGGGAGCTGCAGTACGAAAGTAGCAGTGGCAGTGGCAGAGCCATGGGCAACAGTATAAGAAGAAGTAGTGCAGTGGATGTTGGGCAGCAGGCCAAGCATCAACACAGGTACCGGTGCATAAGGATCAGTGTGATGTTCAGTGGTGTTGCATTACTAGAGCACATTCCTCGCTAAGAGGGAGTGTTGATTTGTGGTAGCATCGGATGTCCTCTAGCCATGAATATTGGTGGAGAGGCTAAAGCACATAAGATATCCAATACCCAGAAATGGTTTGGGGAAATTCCACCCGATTAGAGAGATATTAAAATAATTAATATTTTTAATGGAGTTCCTAAGTTTAAACTTAGGAAAATTAAAATATTAATGGGTATTAATATAAAACTGGGTGAGAATGTTCCAAATGACATGGATCAAGCCAAATCTTATCTTAGCCATTGATTAGAGACTTAATCTCAGCCGTTGAAGACTCAACATGAAAATTATAAGAGGAGGCTTGAGGGTCAGTTGGAGATACACCAAGATTGATTAGTCAGTTCGATTTTCTGGAGCGGGGTTTGCTGAGAAAATTTGAACAAGTGACCTGAGTTGTAGCGAGGGGTAGTGAGTACATAGTAGAGAGGTAGAGATAGTGCCAGAGGGCCAGCACAGTGACCGAGGAGGCTACGTAGAGGCAACAGGAGCTACGCAAAGGCATCTAGAGACTGCGCAGAGGTTGAGGGGCTTGTGTGGGTGACGCAGAAGGCCAGAGGGATGTCGCAGAGAGGTGGAAGGTTGACGCAGAGGCTTCTAGAGCTAGGCAGAGGCTAGCAGGGCTGACACAAAGCCTTGGAGAAGCGCCAGAAGGATTTTCGTGGGGCAGACTAGTGCTGAGAAGCTGAATATCTATTTCCGAGAAGAGGTATTATTTCCATGTAGAAATCTCTGTTGGGTGAGCCAGCTTGGCATCCTAGTTGTACTCAAGAAATATGCATAATAATAAAACCCTCAGAATTGTTGCATCGGTTTTCCCGCTTTGGGTTTTTCCTGGGACGATTGTCCAAAAATAACGATGTCCCTTGTGTGTTTGTCTATTATTTCAATTGATGATCTATATATGAGTTGAGGCTGCATTTGTGTTTATTTTTAGTATTTATATGAATAAATAACTTTTTAGGAATAAACAAGTAGGTGAAATAAACCAGATAATGCAGTAGGAATTTTTGACGTGTTAGATTCAGAAATTTCAACACGAAGTTGTCGTAGTTTCCGTGGTTGGAACTGTCATGGTCGAAGTGTTGATTTATTGGGATTGGACAAATAGAGCTTGTTGAAGTCTTCTCTTGAGAATAGAATAGGGAAGAGTTGGAGAACCTTTAAAGAACTTATGAGCATTCTTTGAAGGAGTATCCTTAGGAATTCCTTGAAGCATAAATTGAAGGCTTGTTGGGCAATATTGAGGCTTGTTGAAGGGACATTGAAGACCTGGGATTGTGTTGAGATTGAAAGGCTATTTCGAAGGTTTAGTCAAAGCATTGTTGAAGACCCCTTGAAGTCAAAATTAAGAAGCTTGTTGAGGATATTGTGAAGACATATCGGAAAGAATTATTGAAGACTTAAGCCAATCTTGGAGGCACCCTTGGAGATCATAATGCACTGATGGGAGCCCTCATAATGTGACCTTGAAGAAAATAGTTTGGGTCACATGAAGAGTTGTGGAGACACTTTATGAGAACCATAAAGCTGTCATTGATGAAAGAAGGGTTATTGAAGATTGATTGAGAGCATTACCAGGGTTTGTTGTAGAAGACATTGGAAGCCTTGAAGAATCGTTGAATCCATATTGAAGATCTAAATCAGAGGGTTGGAGCCCTAGAGGATGGGAGTCCTCAAGAAGATTAGGTTGAATCATGTGCTAGTAGAGAGGGTTGGAGCCTCATAAAGACAAGGTTGGAGCCTTGTGGAAAAAGGGTTGGAGCCCTAGAGGTTGGAGCCTCATAAAGACCAAGTTTAAGCTTGGCACATTGTAGGTTGGAGCTTGGTCGATTGAAGATTGGAGTCTTTAGGGTTAGAGCACTAAGATATTTTCGTACCTGATTATTGTAAAAGGAGGATTGAAGTCCTCGTCATTGATTAATAAAATTATTATTCTAGCATTGTTGACTCTATGTTCTAATTATAAGTGATCTAAACTGGTAAAAAATAACAATTGTAAAGAAATATTGATTCCCCCCCCCTTTCAGTCCAACATTAACATGCCCCTTCCCTTCAAACATGTGTTGTCCTTAAAACTTGATTATATGCGGGTGGTTCTACATGAACAACTCATATTCCCATGTCGCTTCTTCCACTGGTAGGTTCTTCCATTTGATGAGGTACTTAACAATTGCTCCATATCTCAGTTGCTTAGTCCTTGTTCCTAGGATTGTTTTTTATTTTAGTATGATTTTCCCTTCTTCATTAGTGTATGGTAAAATAGTTTGGATTGGGATCTTGCCAATGGTTACCTTCTTTAAGAAAGAAACATGGAAGACTAGATGTAAATGTAAAAATGGAGGCAACTCCAATTTGTAATTCATACTTCCAATCCTCTACAAGACATTATAGGAGCCATAATACCTTGGTTCTAAATTATTGTCCTTTTGTTGCTTAAGGGACATCTATTTCTATGGTTGTAGTCTCAAAAATATCAAATTGCCCACCTCAAATTCCCTTTCACTACGATGTTGGCCTACTTATTGTTTCATCATGTTTTGTGTTATAACCCAAGTTGTCTTTCAATAGTCCCCTTTCAAGAGTGATGTGATGGATCGAGGATGATATCCATAAAGTTCCATAAATGGTGACATTTTTTATGAAGTATGGAAGGATGTAATGTACCTCCATCTTGCCAAGGGAAACCATTTACCCATTGTGTATATTTACCATATGAAAAGAAATGTAGATATCCTTCTAAACTTTTTTTCACAATTTCAGTTGCTCGTCAGATTGAGGATGGTATTATGACCCATGAACTAATTGCGTACCCAAACAAGAAAATAATCCATTTAAAAATTTTCAAGTGAAATTGTTATCTTTGTCACACAATAATCTTTAGTATTCCATGTGTCTTTTGTATTTTTCCATGAATTCTTCTGCTATTGTACTTTCTTTAAAAGGATGAGAAAAATAGAAAAAATGGGCATACTTTTCATTCAATCTACCATTACCATAATGATACTATTTACTTCAAATTTGGGTAAACTTGTAATAAAATCCATTGAAACATCTTCCCAAATCTATTTTGGTATGGCTAATGGCTAAAGGAGCCATGGAGTCTTGGTTGTTTCTCCCTTATTTTGTTGGCATACCACTCATTCAGCCACAACTTTTTCACATATGCTTTAAGACCTTCCCAAAAAAATATATTTCTTGATCCTATAGTATGTCTTCAAAAACCTGAATGTCCTACAAGAGAAGTGTGTAATTCCAAAAGGACCTTCTATTTGAGGTGACAATTCTTACATAAGTGTAAGCAATCTTTATACCCCCAACAAATCATTTTTCCACATAATTTTTTCTACTACGTTGGAGTCCTCTTGCAGTTGTTTAATGATCTTTCATACCTTATCATCTTTCTTCCATTTTATCTTTGCTTCTTCTATGCGGTCGAATTGTGGAATGGAAATAACGCACCGTAAACCCTTTGTGTCTTCCTCTTTCCTTGAGAGTGCATCTGCCACAATATTTTGTTTTCACTTTTTTGTAGATAATTTCAAAGTAATAACTCAATATCTTTGTAACCCATTTTAGTTTCTCTTATTAATACAATCTTTGTTCCAAGAAGTACTTCAAACTATCATAACCTTCTTTTACTTTGAAATGTCTTCCTATTAGGTATGGACATCATTTCTTAACTATATGTAGTATGGCCAACATTTTTTTTTTCATAGATGGGTCTGATCAATTTCTTTCCTTTATGTTTGCTACTTTCAGAGGCAAGGGTCCTTCCTTCTTGCATCAAAATTACATCAATACCATGACCTAAGGCATCACACTCCACAAATGAAGGTTTTGTGAAGTTAGGTGTCATGATGATGGGAGTTGTACACATAACTTATTTAAGATTTTCAAAAGCTTTGGTTACTTCTTTAGTCAAAGAAAATGCTTCCTTCTTCAATAATTTGTTAGAGGTACTGATATTATACCATAATTCTTGACAAATTTATGGTAATATCATGCCAATCCTATGTTTCCTCCTAGTTTTTTCAATGTATTTTGGATTGGCCATTTATTGATAGTTTTGATCTTGTTAGGATCCACTTTGACACCCTTATGTGATACAATATGACCCAGATATTTCATTCCTTGAACAACAAAGGCACACTTGAAATGATTTTTCATATAGTTGTTGCTCTTCCAATAGTGTTAAGACCTTGTCAACATGTTGTACATGTTCTTCCCAAGATTTGTTGTAGATTAATATGTCATCAAAAAATACTAACACAAATTTCTAATGGTGGGTTTGAAAATATAATTCATCAAGCTTTGAAATGTTGAAGGTAAATTTGTAATTTCAAATGGCATGACCAAAAATTCATAATGATCTTCATTTGTTCTAGAGGTTATTTTAGGAATGTCTTGCTTAATTTTGATTTGATGATATCCAAAATGGAGATCCAATTTAGTAAATAAAATTGATCTATGCAATTCATCAATGAAAGGAATATGAAACTTATCTTTGATTGTCATTTTGTTGAGTTGTCTGTAATTTGGACACATATGCCATGAACTATCCTTTTTGGCATTTATCAACATTGATGAAGAGAAAGCACTTTGGCTACATTGAATGATGTTATCTCGTAACATGTTTTGAACCATACACTCAATCTCACTCTTATATGCATATTGATACATGTAAGTCCTAATGTCATATTTCAAGTTGCAAATGAATAACATAGTCATGATCTCGAGCAAGTGGAAGACCCTTAGACATCTCTCCAAATACCTTGGAATGATTGTTGATAACTTTTTGGAGATCCAGTGTAGTAGAGGATATAGGTTTTTGAACATCTAATGAACACAATTGTATAATTACACTTTGGTGTCCCATCTTTAACAATTTTTTCATGGTATTAGAGCTTCTGACTTTATTGTGTTTCCCTTGGATACCTCTAAGCTCAATTTCTTTTCCTTTTGAGGAAAATATCATGAAAATATCTTGAAAATTAAAGGCTATTTCTCCCAATGATTGTAACCATTGGACCCCTAATGCAACATCGACAACACCCATTTGAATTGAAATCATGGGACTATCCAACATTACTCCCTGATATTTAGCTTAATATTATGGAACTTCCCTGAACAGTTCATGGTACCTCCATCTACAATCATTACTTGAAATTTTGGTGTTGGATATACAAAGCAATTAAAAAGATTTAGACATTTGTAATTGATGAATTTATGGGTATTGTTGGGCACCAAATCTGGTATCTTTCTGTCGCATTTCTATCATCCTTTTTGACCTTTTTGTACTTATTTACCCATGTTTCTATGCTAAACTTACAAGGTAAATACCCCTGACTTGTCTGATTGGAATATTTTAATTAATGAAGTAAAATCACGGAGTCTTATCTATTCGCAACACTAAAATGTATGTTTGACCACAGCTTGGAGAACAGGAACCCTTGCTTCAACATCTCGCAACAGATCTAGTAACGACCAGCCATAAGGAGGCCACGCAGCTGGAGTCACAAATCCTTGAACTATTCTTGGGCCTCTTACTGATCTCGGTTATCTGGTGTTGGTGCCGTTCCAACTAATGTATATTTCTGAATATGCGGTTACCATGTTTCAGGGAGATATGTTGTTCTCCCGCGTTGTGTATAAAAGAGAGATTGTTCCTGTAAATGGGGATTCCCCCATCGATATTGTAATCACCTGTTACAGATTAATAAAGTATCACCTGTTTTGCTGTTCTAATCTTTGCTGTGACTAACGCAACCCTGATCAGAGAGTTGGGCCCGCTCTTTTGATTAGGTGCTGCGTTTTTTTGTGTGTTATTTATTAGTTTATGCTTGCTGTTACAGTTCTTTACTTCTTGTAATTGTTTCTGGAGTTCTATATTTAGTTTAATCTTACAGCAATGTTTTGAATCTTAACCGCGAACCCTTGGTCGGAACGGATTGTGCTTTTGCCCCTGCATATACCTTGCGCGTTGCCTTGAAAGGATACGCACCCGGATTGATAAATTAATGTCAGAATAGGGTGAATAAATTGTTCATACCTGGACACCAACATTTTGGCGTCGTTGCCGGGGAGGCTAACAAGGTGCAAAACAATGATCCAGACCAACCAGAGGGTCAATCTCTCGTCCTGGGGAGAGAACGAGTTTTCTCACTCTACTTCAGGTCCTGAGTGTAGGTGTTCTTTCCACTTGTTTATTTTTTCTTTTCTGTTTGATTTTGGGCCACTCTCTTGTCCTGGGGAGGGAGGAATCTTTTGATGCCCTACTCTAGGCCCTGAGTTAGACTTATTTTCTTTTAAACCCTGGTGTGATTTTTGGGAAACCCTAGCTTTTACCCTAGGGAGGGAGGAGTCTTTTGACGCCCTGCTCCAGGTTTGGAAGTATTAGGTCTTCTCGAGGTTTGCATTTGTTTGGGTTCTTGTCTTGGGGAGGGAGGAGTCCTTTGACACCCTGATCCGGGCTTGGAATCCTAGATTTTTGTTTTTCTTTTAGTTACCTTTCTTTTTGTAAGTTCTTTCGTCTTGGGGAAGGAATGGTACTTTGACACCTTACTTCAAGATTGAAGCATTGTAGGTTCATACCAAGACCTTCACAAAGAACCAAATAAGAGGGGCCGAGGGAGAGCCCCGGCGAGGGGAGGACCAGATCTGGGAAGAAAGACCTATATCCAACAAATCATAGCAAAGGCTGAATCAGAAGCATCCTCTCGCGCAACTGTGAGACCAGGGGCATAGAGAGTGAAGTCTGAGGGATAATCAGTAGATCAACTAGTGATGTCTACAACATTCTTTGGTGATTCGACACAATAAGTCCCTCTAGCAGTAGAAGAAACATTCAACAGTAGACCTGACCAGGAGAATCTTACGCTGGTAATAGTAGAGGAAGAGGCTGCAAGCAGAACATCGACAGGGTCAAACTACTCCAGTAAGGGAAAGGAGGTTGTAGTCGAGGGGTTAAGCCATTAGGACATAGGAGAAGGAAGCAAGGAGGTACTCACCTCACCAAGGGATCGGGGAAGTGCTGCTAAAGCAACTCAAATCCGAGTGGTAAGGAATCCTCAACCATCTTCCACAGAGCCTGATGAAATTCCTAGCAGTTATTGGAAGATATTTATGGCTCCCACAACCTCCACCATCGATTTTCCGATCGAGGATCTGGGAGCCGGTGCACCCAAAAAACCTATTCCATTGGCAGGCTCACCAAACTGTTGGCATTATGACACAGGTTGGCGCTATGGCATTGGTGTAGCACAGGTGTTGTCCTTGATGGCAACTCACTCTGGTGATAGATCTCAGTTCAGGCTCTCAGAATGAAGGAAAAGATATATACGCAGGTTCACCTAGATGAAGACACGTATACACGCGGGTTAGACGTTACAAAGGCGCGTATGCGTATACACACACTTTCACGCAAGGAAAAGCATGTACATGTTGGAGAACTTACTTTTGGTCTGTGGTATTTAGTCCTTGGTAATTGAACCTATGGTTTTGGGCCATGGTATCTCGTCAGAAGTGTTGATCCCAAGTATTGGGTCCATGGTATTGTTTTGTTATGGTTTTGGACCATGGTATTGTGAAAGGCCTAAGACTATAAAAGAGGAAGGAGATCATTTGGCAAAGGATCATCTGAATTATTGAATATCTGATAAAGTGCTAGATTTGGAATACTGGTGATTGGGTTATGGTGCAGATCTAGATCTGAATGAAGGAGGAACCTGAGCGCAAGGAGAAGGATAAGTTCTATTGATGGGTCATAATCTTAAGGCTTGAATAATAATATCTTTGTATGATTTTGATCCGTTATATGTGGCGCATGCTTGATCTATAAATCTGGTAATCTGAGTTAACTAATGTCTGAACATTTGAAAGAGTGAATTATCCTTTATAGATCTGTACGCAGGTTCAGAGAATCAAAGGCACGTATACACGCTGGTTTTGTGAGTAAAAACAGCGTATACACAGGTTGGTCCAAACACAGAAGCATATGCACGCAGGTTTCTGGTTATTGAAGTAGTGTACGTCTCTTGAATTGTGTTCTAGCTGCTTCTGTTTATTGCTGCAGTGTTCTAGGTTCAGAATTTGGTGTGTAGTTACTATTACTGTGTTCTGGGTACAGCTGTCAAAGAAGTATCTATTTGATTTCAGTTTTAATTGGTGAAAAGGAGATTGTTAGATGCAGAAATTCTTGATGTTTGATTGATGTTCATGGATCCAGTCTGAAAATTTATGAAACGTGGTCCCTGGAAGAAAGAGAAGGTTGTAGCCTTCTGTAGGCCAGCACCTATGTACTAGTATCTTGGCTAGTGCAAGAGCTAAGGGGGTTGTAGCTCCCTTCCAGAAGAAGCTGGAGAACGAGAGAGGGTTGTAGCTCTCTGTAGGTTGCAACCTGCGTACTGGTAAAGGACTGCACCAGTACAAAATCATTGTAAAAAGAAGTTTCTAATTGAAAAAGATAGAGACATATTACAGTAGGTGGTTTCACCCACATTGGGTTTCCACCTTATATCTTGTGTTCTTGTGTGTGACTGTCTGCATTTTTCCTGTTCCTGGTTATTGTTTCTATGGTTCTGACACACAGATTTAAAATCAACATCTGAAAATTAATTAAATTACAAGTCTATAAGTTATACGCAGGTTTCCTTTACTGTAGTTGCGTATATACATGGTTTTCTCTAACTGAAGTAGCATATATGATCTGGGTGTGAAAAATAAAATAATTGACGTGATAATACTGATTCACCCCCCCTCTCAGTATTATTTCCAACACAAACTTTCATGGGCTTGTTTCAGAAGACCCCGACACATTTCTATTTGAGTTTGACATAGTGTGTTGGGGGTATGACTACACAATGGATGCCCAAAAGTTAAAATTTTTCCCTTCTACATTAAAAGGAACAACTCTGCAATGGTTCATGGGCCTTGGAGGAAAGTCTATTTCCACGTGGAATGATATGCAGACAGCTTTTCTAGAAAAATACCAGGATTACTGTAAATCTCGGAACATCAAGGAGGAAATTTTCAAGTTCACACAAAAAGAAGATGAGAGCTTGGAAGATTGTGTGGAAAGGTTCAAGTACACTTTACAAAGGTCAGGTCACTCTAACCTGGATAAGGAAATTTTAAAAATTATCCTCCTCCGGGCTTTTTGTGAGGACTCGATGGAACTATTGAACATTGTAGGAAAGGGAGACATCTCTAAGGAAAGCTTTGAAGCTATTTGCGAATTATGCATTCAGTGCTCGAGGGGGCTTGCAAGGAACAGACAAGGGATTCGCTCAGCAAAGGGGTCAGGCGAGGGAGTTACAAAGGCAGAAATCAGAAACCTACTAGACAACTTAAGGACAGATATCCTCAGCACTCTGTCGGCACAGATGGATACTCTGCAAGTAAAACATAAGTAGCTGGAATTGGACAGGACCATGGCGATATTTTTGCCCGAAGTGTAGAAAGAAGCACCTGGAAAGGGAATGTCCACTAAACTCCATAGAGGAATGTGCAATCTGCGAGCTAAACCATGCAACAAGCTCATGCCCCTCCTTGCCAAGCTTGAAGGCAGTGTTTCAAGGGACGGGGGAAGACACAGAGAAACTATACCTCATGGGGTCTAGGAAGCCATGGTAGCCTCGACCACCGATGGTAAGTCAAGGTATGTACCTAGATCCATCTCAGTGTTTCAATAATTTTAATATGAATCCTCAAACCATGCCTTATCCTCCCATGTGGCCGCAATACCAGTTTCCACTGTGGCAACAGTGGAACCCTCAAGCCAGTACGAGCTCTCCATGGATTGCAACTTGGAAAGGATCCTCTCCTAGGCAGTTTCCTCAGCAGATGCCAATTTGTCGGCCAGATAAATCGTTCTTGCGGACAAGACCGATCTCCCTAGTATCAACAGATATCTAGCGACAAGCAGAACAAGCAAATCTACCTTTCTCTAAATATATTGCGATTTATAAATAAAAACCAAGAGGTGTTTTAGACCCTACCTTAAGTCCAACGCTAGTTTGTGGCAGCCACACTTCGACCGTCCGAACAAGTTTCCTTTTAAGAACCTTCCATCACAAACAAGCACACATCAAATAACACCTGCATAGCTAATATAATAAATCATATTCATCACGGTGATCAAGGAATCCATGAAATAAACCATAAAACACAGCTTATTGAGAAAAATAAACTTGATTGTACTAACTTTGAAAATAGAAGAACTTTACAACCTTTGGTGCCTTGATGTTGTACAAGCTCCTCCTAGGGTCCAAGAAGGAATCTCCTCTACTTTGACAAGCCTCACACTCTTCCCAATGAGATCAAAAAAGGTATGTAATCTCTCATCTCAAGCTCAATTAGGAAGACTAAATTCCAACAACATTTCACCTCAAAAATATTCAGCGTTCAACCTCCTCAGTAACCAACCCAATGCCTCATTTTATAGTGCAGAGGGAGGAAGTTACAGGTCCACCTATGAAGGGATAGAGTCCTCCTTCAAAGGGATAAGCTCCTCACATCAAGGGGTTAGCTCCTTAAGGTATGGGATGCATGAACCTTAAAGGAGTGAACTTGCCACCTCAAGATTCCCTCTAGAAGCTTCCAGAAATAACCCAAAGTGAGTTTTTAAGAATGTACTTGCGTCTTTTTGACTTTTACAGGGGTCCACACCCATTACACAAAGACAGAGCGGTTAGGTACGCAAGGGACATGACCAATAGGTGCGGGACCACAGGCAATGCTAAGAGAAAGTGCAGAACCAGAGTTTTAGAGATTTTTAAGGGCTTTCTCTTATTTTTCAAGGCTTGACATGAAGAACTGAGGTTTAAGACATGCAAAGGAGGAAAGTATGAGTGGTGATAGACTCACACTAATTGCAGAATGTCATGGTGACGATATTTTGTGCAACAGATTGCCCCCTAAAGTGTGAAGTCTGTAATAGATGAGAATAGTATTTGTCATTTAAGAAGAGTGAAGTACTTTATCATTTCAAGGATCATCCTGTGGACACCCGATCAGAACCTGTAAAAACATTCAATACAAAATATATATATGTGAACATATCATCACTGAAGTAGGCATTCCCATACTCAGATCAAAACTGACTAGAAAACTAACTAAACTGCTCTGATATAGGAATGATCTTGTAATACATCACAAGTATAGACATATGTAGGCACAGTATGGATGCAACCATCTGTTTATGAATTAGTCCACTGTATAATGAATAACAAAATTCCTCACTGCCTGGATGGTGGAAACTAGATCCAGGGTCTTGATTTCTGCTTCCCGAACTAGTATGATTCTATCCATGTGAATGAATGTGTCGAAGTCGAACATGGTAGAAACCACTTGATTACCGGTTAATGATGTGAACTGTTAACAAGTGTGAGAGAAACCACCAGTAATGTCAATGGCTCTCAAAGTACTCAGTACAATCTATGAAATGTGAATAGATGAGCTGATGTTGAACATGTCATAGAATTCTTCAATCGAAGGTCAATGATGCAACCTATCGTCAAAGGCGAGAAACCTGCCATTGAGGCATGCAGATTCCAAGGTACTAACGATTTCTAGATCATCTTTCTAGATAATGAGCTGAAGTCAATAGAAAGCGATCCGTCGTAGGCAAGCCCACAACACGAAATCATAGAACAAGTTTGAAGAAATATATTTGCAAGGACTAACTCAGGGATGGTCAAGATGGATGACATATATTTTGCAGATGAATGGTTTATTTGAACTGACCTCTTGAACACATAATGACACTGCAGATAGTTTGGTGATAATTGACCCAAAGCTAATATCTGGAAACTGGCTGAAGACTTTCAATATGGTTTGATTAACTGTTAGGCAAAGGATTTCCCAACCCAGGTGAACAAAAAGTGTCGTGTTCAAGAGTGGTTGAATGCTTTTGTAAGACACAAAGTATGACAAACAGGTTCATTTTCCTCTCTTTTCCCCCACCATTTTTGGCAAGTACCTCTTTATTTTTGACAAGCTTGAGGAGGATAACATTTGCTTGGTTATAAGCTCATCCTTCAGATGAGTCCAACATAGTTTAAAATTCGAACCCTAAGAAGGAGTGGTTCATTCCTGTTTAAAATTGAACAGGTCCTTTACTGTTAAATTTTAACAAGTCCAGTATAGGAGAAACTCAGTGTTTTTCAATTTTAGGCAGTTAGAAGAAAAACTTAAGAAAACTCCATGGATGTCCTTTTTCGTAAATTTGTGTCTCCCAAGCCGAAAAAGTATAAAATAATACTTGAGAGAACCGCTTGACCATTACGATCAAGGAGTACTTTTCATAATTAGTGTCCCTGATTTGAAAAAGTAAAAAAGCGATCAAAGACACGTCGTTTTATAACCAATATCGAACTTGAAACGACAAAAGCCCGACAATCTTTTCATGTTTATACGGTCAGAAAAGAGTTGTAAGTGGACCGTCCTTTTAATTCCGTTTTAACGAGTTTAAAAAGGAAAAACTCGGCAATCTTTTCATATTTCACGAGTCAGAAAAGAGCTTAAAGAGGACTCGTCCTAGAGGAACAAGTGGTATAAAGGGTAGCAACTGGTTCCGGCGATGGTGGAACTGCTCAGAACATGTAATGGTTAAGAGGCTGGCTAACAAAACCACTCATAGATGCGGTTCCTCAGGAAGGGTAAATAACCAATTGAAAGCATATAATCAGCCAAAGAGATGGTGGCGATGGAATGAAAACAACTAAGGCCCATCTAACAGAATTTAGCGGATAAAAAAGGCAATCACGAGATGTAAAACGGGCATGGGTTCATTTTTACACAAGTTTGAACCATAGAGAACTCTGCTTGGATTCGGTTTCATGTTTACACAAGTTTGAAACGAAAAACTATGCTTGTTATAAGTCCGCATGCCCCCAGCATAATGACGCAAAACGAGGTACATGCCCCCCAAGCTTCATTGCATTCAACCAGGTGGATGGAATGAAGGTTCACTTTCGAGATCTTGGAAAGATAGGGAGTTGTTTCAATTTTTTAATGAGGTTGACACAGGAAAAGAACAATCCTCAAAACCCCTGTTTCATTTTTTAACGAGCTTGACATAAGACAAGGAAGTATGCTCATGACATCCAATTTCATTTTTTTTTAACGAGGTTGAGACAGGAACAAAATATCCTCGTGGACTCCTTGTTTCATTTTTTAATGAGGTTGAGACAGGAACAAACTATCCTCGAGACATCGAGTTTCATTTTTTAAACGAGGTTGACACAGGAAAAAACTATCCTCGCGACAGCCTGTTTCATTTTTTAACGAGGTTGATACACGAAAAAAAAAAACTATCCTCGCGGCAGCCTGTTTCATTTTTTAATGAGGTTGATACAGGAAAAAACTATCCTCGCGATACCCTGTTTCATTTTTTAACGAGGTTGATACAGGGAAAAAAACTATCCTCGCCAACTGATTATGGCTTCCAACTGGAAGAAAGACATGTCAATGGACACAACTTGATCATGGCTTCCAAGAGGTCTTCATCAGAAAGAAGAATAGTTCTCTGGAAGGAACACATGTCAAGGGACTCAAAAGGGATAAGAACATCGCGTTCAAGTAATCCCATAGAGTTTTCCATTTCAATTACCATATCTAAATCAAAGGAAGATGAGCAAACAATGAGAGGCTCACTTACATCGGTAACTGAAAACATGGGACCAGTTGCCACATAATTAACCTGTGGCAGGGTAGATACCACTTTAGAATCAGGAACATTTAGGGGTGTCAAATTATTGGTAGTTGAAACAAGACTAGGGAATGAAAGCTGGTCTACAGTCACAATATTTCCATAGTGAGGGAAAGACATCACGCGAAAGAGTGTCAATACGACAGCTTTCATTGCATAAACATAGTCTTTCCCAAGGAGTAAATTGAAATCCAAGGGACCTCGAACTACCATAAGATCAATACAGACAGTTTTACCTTCCAAGGTAATAGCAAACTTAGGAAGGATCCCTAAAGGTTCACTAATGGTTATGTTAAAAGCTTTCAGATTCGGCGTAATAGGCACAAGCTGAGGGGAACCCAAAGCTTTCCAAGCAGTTGAGGATAAAATACTAATAGAAGCACCTTCATCTACCTGTGTGCGGTGTATGTCCCTACCACCAGCCTTGACAATGATTTGGAAAGGGATGGAGGAAAGAAGACGAGGTTCTGTCAGTCTATTCCAATCAAAGGAAAAGACCTCAGTACTTGTAGGGGGTTCTGTAGAAACAGTTGAAATGCCCCCGGCCTAGAAGAATATGATGTAACAAGAAGAACCTGAGCGGTATGAAATTCACTCTCTAAAGGGAGAGTGGGATCGGCCGAATGTGAAATTGAATCGACCACTTGATCAACTAATGGATCATCAACCTGAGTGATATGAGTTTCACTCTCCATTGGAAGAGTGGGATCGACTGTACTTGAAATTAGATCAATCACTCCGTCAGTTGACAGTAGGTTGGGAGAAATTTTACGGTAACCAGTTGGAAATTATTGCTGTGGAACAATAAGGTTTTCCAACAATTTTGAGGCTTCATCCATGTGAGGGCAAATGTGAGTTTTATGACTCCCTTTGCATAACTTACAAGGAAACCTAACTTTAACCTTTTTCCCAGGAACCTAACTATCACTGGTTGATGGATCAATGGAAAGTTGATGAGATTTTTCTGACCATACTTCCAAGACCTTTGGAATACCAGGACAATTGATAAGGAATTGGTCACCCTTACAAATCCTGCAAGGGTATTTGGGTTTACGATGCATGTTGGAGGTTTCCTCAACACAACTAACATTTACAACCATGGTTGGTTGGTTGACTTCTTTCTTATCTTGCTTCTTCTTCTTCTTCTTCTTCTTCCCTTTCTTCTTCTTCTTAGCCACCTGGTTACTAGCGTCAAGGCTTTTACCAAGCAAAGAGGAAGAAATATTAGGCGAAGAAGGTAAAGGGTCAAAAGAAGGTTGGTGATGTTGAGATGGTGAACTTTGTTGAGGTGAAGCATTCGGTTGAGGTGGAACAATTGGAGTATTTAGGGCCAACAAAGTTGAAAATAACCATATCGGTAAACCTATTGTAAATCTAGGTAATGACAAAGTAGCCATATAAGGAGGATCAACATTTCCAAAGCAAGGAAAAGTACTAGGATTCTCGTTAAGAGGGGTTCCTTGGTTGGTAAATTTCGGAACAGTTGCCATTATATTCAACTTCAGTGAATTTTATTAACAATTTAAAACTAAAATTAACAATTCACAATTCACACTAATTAAAATTTTTTTTAAAATTCACAATTCACACCTATGGTCTCTAAAAAGTAAAAACAAACAAATTAACACGCGCTATCAAATCTAGGAGTCAAACTACACACAAACAGTAACTTCCTGTACTAAAAACACTAGTTGGTGATGAAATCCAACTTAATAGAAATTTAATACAGAAAGGGAGGTTGGAACAGTTACCTCGACAACCTGCTTAATGAAACAGACTGGCACGAGTTTCTTCACAAAACCATCTCGAGTGAAGAGAACCCCCAGAGAGTCCAAGTGAGTCTAATCGATGTCTGCTCCAGGTACAGTGGGATCTTCCCTCACGTCACTTAGGAAAGAATCCTATAGATTATGGCCACTAAGGTTAACAAAAACAAATGTACCTGGGGGAATAGTCTACAATC